>OX621215.1:6933921-7029864 GCA_951640565.1 Petrophora chlorosata
AAGTTTACGCAAGTGCTTCGGATGTACCCCCCATCCCGAGCCCGATAATACTTTAAATACATTAAGGAATTTGAGAACTTTTTCAGAGATTTCATTAACATGCTTATTCCATCGAAGAGAGCGATCCAGCCACACTCCCAAATACTTCACAGTATCAACAACTTCCATAACAACATTATTAATTTTAAGGTCAACAACACTTCTTTGATATCCTTTTTAACCGACTTCAAAAAAGGAGGAGGTTCTCTATTCGGTTGTATTTTTTTTATTTTTTTTTTTATTTTTTATGTTTGTTACCTCAGAACTTAGTCATTTATGGACCGATTTGGAAAATTCTTTTTTTATATGAAAGGATATACTTCCAGATTGGTCCCATTTTTAACCGACTTCAAATTAAAAAAGGAGGAGTATATTTTTTCCTTGTTTTTGTTTGTTACCTCAGAACTTCGTCATGTATTACCCGATTTGGAAAAATTCTTTGTTTATTTGAAAGGACATACTTCCAAATTGGTCCCATCATTAACCGACTACAAAAAGGAGGAGTATATTTTTTATGTTTGTTAACTTAGAACTTCGTCAAGCTGATTTGGAAAATTCTTATTTTATTTGTAAGGATATACTTCTAGATTGGTCTCATTATTAACTGACTTCGAATTAAAATAGGAGGAGTATAAATATTTTATTTTGGTACCTCAGAACTTTGTCATGTATGAACCGATTTGGAAAATTCTATTTTTATTTGAATGAATGTACTTTCAGAATCGTCGCATTGTGGTCCGACTAATTAATAAAAGGAGTTTTTTTTCTTATTATGTTTGTTATCACAGAACTTCGTCATTTATAAACTAATTTAGAATATTATTTTTAAAGTTTAAAAAAGGAGCAGGTGTGTTTCTATGTGTGGCCTTAATTGTCAGAGGGCAGATTTCGTAGCCTCGTTATCTCGTTTTTCGCTCTGTCGTCGTGTGGTCGAATTAATAATTTGTTGGCGTCCAAATCTGACAAAACGATGCCTTCTAAACTTCTGACACGACTTAGTGCCACATATGTTTGCCCTTTTGCAAATTTTTTTTTACCGAGATCGATCACAGCTCTTTTGAGGGTGGTCCCCTGTAGTTTATGGACTGTGACCGCCCAGCTTAATATTAGAGGAAGCATACGTCGCTCTACATCTCCGTAAACCCTCGCCGCCTGAAATGTAGTGCTTGATGGAGGTATGGGTATGCAACCGTCACTATTTTTAACCGACTTCAAAAAGGAGGAGGTTTACAATTCAACGGTATGTTTTTTTTTTTGTGTGTTTGTTACGCGATTACTCCGCCAATTATGCATTGATTTCAATGATTCTTTTTTTGATTGGTAGGTAATACTTCAAAGGTGGTCCCATATAAATTTTATCGAAATTCATTCAGTAGTTTTTGAAAAAAATAGCAAAAACAAAAAAATATAAGTTTAATCTTCAAGTCGGTTCTTGTTTTTTTCGTAACCAAATTTCTAAAGGTGGAGGTTTGTATTCGACTGCTTCACCTGCTTCACCCAGGGTTGACTTCCGGTGAGGGAACTCCTCAACAATGAATAGTACAGACACAACATTTCGTAAATGGATTTAACCATAATAGCCTGTTCTAAATTCCATCATGACATGGCAGATACACCCAGGATTGACTTCCGGCGAGGGAACTCCTCAACACACTGACAACACACTGACAACTGAATAGGACAGACATGAAATTTTTTTGTACATGCATTTAATTGTGATAGCTCGTTTTAAACTTCGTCATGATGTGGCTTCTAGATCATAAAAGCTTGTCTTTAAAAACTTTTTGAATTAATTTAATTAAAACTTGTTTTTCACTAAAAAGGTTAAAATAAATTATTTTTCAAAAAAAACTAAACCGACTTCAAAACCACAAATGGCACTCAAAAGTAAAAAATAAATTAATATAATTATCATAAGCGCTACCCACTCATATATTTGAAGTCGGTGCCAGCCAAGTCTAAAGGTAGTAGATAAATACTACCTACAAGTAGTACTTACTATATACATAGTATTTATCTACTACCTATTAGACTTGGCTGGCACCGACTTCAAATATATGAGTGGGTAGCGCTTATGATAATTATATTAATTTATTTTTTACTTTTGAGTGCCATTTGTGGTTTTGAAGTCGGTTTAGTTTTTTTTGAAAAATAATTTATTTAAATAAACAAACTTTACTTTTTGTAGGAGAGATATCTAAATTGAGATTCCAAAACAATTCACTTATTTTATCTAACGCTTTTTGAATTTTGTTCTCAGCATCGTAGAGATTATTTGAACTTACATATAGCACATAATCGTCTGCATACTGTGAAATATCTACACCAGCCGTGGAAGATATGTATTTACATATTTCTACTGTCGCTACATTAAACAACAATGGTGAGATGGGATCTCCTTGTGCGATACCGCGTCCTGTAACTCTGGACAATTTGTAATCAGGACTTTCAATGATAAGTGTTCTACTTCTAAGAAATTCCCATAGATAGTTACAAAACTTTGATCCCACATTTAAACGATCTAGTTTTATCAATAGACTAGAAACATCAACATTATTGTAGGCGTTATCTACATCTAGAAAACAACCGATGGTAAATTGATCATTTGAAAAACCAATTTGAATTGTAGTTACCAAATCTGTCAAATTGTCTAGACAAGAACGGCCTTTCCTAAATCCTTTAGTCTGTTCGGCGAAAATCTTATTACTTTCTAGAAACCATTCGATTCTTTTGTTCAATATCGCATGGAATATTTTACACAGGCAGGACATTAGAGAAATCGGTCTAAGAGATGACACAGAACTTGTGTCTCGGCCAGGCTTAGGGATAGGGACTATTCGTATATTTCGCCATTGACTTTGAACAAAACTAAGTGATAGAAAGAGGTTATAAAGATTTAATAAAACAAGCTTGCCAATATCGGGTAGGTTAAATATCATTGAGTATGAAATTTCATCACAGCCAGTTGCTGTATCTTTAGTTTTAAGACATTTCTCTAATTCTTGTATTGAGATATTAATTTCCAATTTTGAATTAATAGAAGTAAAATGTGGGCAAGGGGATTCAACAGAATCAGGTGAAAGATTACACAATAACGTTTCGGCTGTAGCTTTATCTGTATACGTTTTGGAATATTTGTGTCCTTTGAGCCATCTCATTCTGCGCCATACATCACTCACCGAAGAGGTCTCATTCATAGAAGAACAAAATTCCCACCAACTCTTACTCTTAGCATTGCGTATTAATCTCTGAGCCTCGCCTGTCTTTACTTGTAATTTGGATAGATTATCCGGAATAGGATTTTGCCTAAAATTGGTTAAGGCTAAATGTCTTTCAGCAACAGCTTTTGACAGCGATGATGTCCAGTATGGCTTCGGTGTAAATTTACTATTTGGATTATGGCAAATCTTAACGTATGGTATGCAAACATCAGCTGCTTCATTTATTATCTTAATAAACTCATCATAAGCTGTTTGAAGATCGCAAGGTAAGACCACATTAGAAAATTTTTCTGTCAAAATTTCTTTATATTTCTTCCAATCAACATTTTTAAAATTGCGTTTCTTAATAAATGTAGGTATATAATTAATAGACGTTGTAATTTTAATCATTACATGATCGCTTCCTAAACATTCGCTAGTCACTTTCCAATTAAATTTTAATGATATATCTGAAGATACTAACGTTATATCAGGGGCAGAATGCTGCAGATTGCCATTAACCAATTTTAGACGAGTTGGCGTCCCGTCATTTAAAGTAACAAAATTGTGATCGACTATTGATTCAAAGATTTGCCTGCCTCTAGTATCCGTCTTATTAGACCAATTCGAGTGATGGCCGTTGAAATCACCAATTATCAACGTTTTGCAACTAGCTACGGTAAAAATATCATCCCAGTCTGATGAAGATGTATTAACATGTGGCGGGCAGTAGACTGATATTACGTACTCGACATGATCAGAATTCAAAATTTTAACTATAAGTATTTCAATACCTGAGTTGATGTGTGGTAATGAACACAACCGAGCTTTGAGAGATTTATGTGTCAAGATAGCTACTCCTCCGTAAGAGTCTGCTCTATCTTTTCGAAAAACAGTGTAATCTTTTAAATCAAAACTTATTTCAGGGTTAAGCCATGTTTCACTAAGCGCTACTATATGAATTTTTTCTTGACACAAGAGTTGCTCAAATGCTGTTAATTTTGGTTTTATGGATTGAGAATTCCATTGAAGAATGTTTAAGTTGACTTTACCCATAATCTAACTAAAAAGGGTTCGCAACAAAGGCAAGTTAGGAATGTTATTAAACACCCAAGATATGAACCATTCCATACATATTTGCATTGCATTTTGAATTTTCTCCTTCAGCGAACTACTTCCTAGAAAAATAATATTCTTAAGTTTTGTTAATAGCTGGTTAAATGTTAAATCATCTCTTCTGTGTCTTCTTCTTTGGTTTCCCTCTTCACTCTCATTACACTTTTCTGAATCTGTTCCATGTTGACTATCTATTTCAGTAAGATTATACTCTTCCAAGGGTATTTGAGCTTCCTTTCTCTTCTTCTTTTTTTTTTCCTTAGAGACGTTTTTCTGGGTCATATTCTCTTCTGGCAGCCTATGACTGTCCTTATAAGTAGACCTCGAGGTAGATGCCACATTAGCGTACGTTGACGTTTCTGGAGCTGGGAGCGTGGAGTCAAAATACCTCGGTTCTGAGGGGGTAATAATGGGTACCAACACTGGTTCCAAAAGGTTTGTTGACCTAGAAGTCGTTCTACGCAAGGGTGGCTCAGGTGGTAAATACATACTCATAGCCTTTCTGTAGGATACGTTATTTTCTGACATTATTTCTCGTATTTTTTTTTCCTTTATATAGGCAGGACAACTTCTATTTAAGGCCATGTGGTCATTAGTGCAATTAATACATTTAAATGTAGTAATCTCGCAATTTCCGTGTTTGCCTCCACATTTAGGACAATAAACTCTCTTAGACGGACACATTGTCTGGGTATGACCGTATCTCCAGCACCTTGAGCACTGTGTGACAGGAAATAAATAGGGAGCAACCCTTACTTTCATATCAAATATACATATATAGGTCGGTAACAAGGAACCTTTGAATGCAACACGAACTGATTCACTTTCCGTCCAGCCAGTTTCTCCTAAAGTTCTCCGTTTGAGCCGTTTTACACTCACGACTTCACAGTTAGGTGCTGTTATAGATTGTAGTAATTCTTGTTCGGATAACTCTAACTCAATATTTTTAATCACTCCGTAGGATAATCCTACTTCAAAAGGTCGCTGGAATTTCCACCCTAGATCCAGTAATTTCTGACATTTGATAAGCTCCTTTGCGCTGTCCTCGTCCTTACATTCCACCGAAATTTTGTATGGATTTATATACTTCACTTTAGTAATATTCAGAATTTTATGTTCTCTAAATAATTTCGCAAGGGCGAATTGTTTCGGAAAAGTAACTTTAGCTGTTACGCATATTTCTATAGTCCCTCTAATTTCCTTCAATCTTTCTCTTCTGTTCCTGACTTCTACCCAAGTCTCTTCCCCATCTTCTTCTCTTGTTCTTTTTTGCGATCTCATGCTGGTATTGAGAATATCTTCCTGCTCCATATTATGTGTCAAGTCTTCATTACTCTTATTTATTTCAATCCTAATATCTTCGCTTTGATGTGTAATATCTTCACTCAACAATAATTGTGCTCCTTCATTCAAAACTGACTCCTCATCCATATTGGATAAGGACTAAAACCGCTCAGACGGCGCGGCCTGCCGGCCGGCCGATCGTAGTAAACAACAAATTCCTTAACGATACGCCGAGCGCACCATCAATGCGTGCCGTATACGTCTAGTCACCGCGGTTGCGACTGGGTGAATGATAAAGTTGTTAGGATAGTGTTGGGGCTGGCCCGGACCCTGCGCACCAGGGATGTGCACCGTTTTCACTTTTAATTATCTTCTTTTACCAAGTTTTATCATAGCCACGAAACTTCATAAACAAAGATTTTCTATACAAATTTTACCACCCCGCTTAGGCTTGTTAGGGGATGATTTTCAAAAAATGGTGAGATACACTTCTATAATTTCATTAGCTTACCACGTTCACCACATTTCATCGTTGTACCTTAAAAATAATAATTTTTACTTTCCAGCCTGTTTAACCCTTTTAAGGGATGATTTTTAAAAATAGTAAATCACATTCTAATAATGTTTTGCTAGGTATGTACCAAGTTTCATCGCTATAAACAAAGATTTTCAATGTAAACTTTACCACCTCGTTTAACCCTGTTAGGGGTTGATTTTTGAAAAACGCTGAAAACTTATTTTTAAACTTGATCAAACTTAATTTATTTACCCTGTTTCTTTACTATAGCTACAGTGTCGCATTAATAAAAAATCCTACTCCATACAAACTTTGCGGCCCTATTAAATGACCTTAGGGGTTGATTTTTGAAAAGTTACTGAAAATGTATTTTTTTTTATTCTTATGTTTAGTCTATCTACTAAGTTTCATAACTTTACTGAAAAAACCTACACCATGGAAAATTTACGACCCCAAGAAATGACCTTAGGGGTTTAATTTCGAAAAATGCCGAAAATAAATTCCTAGTATTCACATGTTTAATGCTGACACAAAATTTGATAACTACTGGACAAGAAACAATCAGCGTAGCATACATTATATTTTCCGCATTCCAATCTAAAAAACCACACTAAACCCGCCTTCAGGGTTGATTTTCAAAAAACTGTGATACACATGTTTCTTTATTTCTTTTGCATAGTATACTGCCAAAGTGTCGTGACCGTGCGACAAAAGATTTTTTTTTCCCCATACATCCTTTATGGCCCCATTTGACCCACTTAAAGGTCAAATTTCGAAAAATCCGTTCTTAAATGACGCCTTCACTACTTGTAAAATACGTGGTCCAAATTTCAGGTTTCTATGTTAAGCGGTTTTGGCTGTGCGATGATTGTAGAAAAAAACCCTGTTCTTTTATTATATAGATAACTCCAGTTTTCGTAAACCGATATTTATAAAACAAAGTTTGTTATGTAGCCTAGGACTCCACAAAACATTTTTTAGAATACCATCATGTCAACCCATCTCTTAGTTCTACAAACTCTCAAGGTAAGTAATAACCAGTATAAGCTTAGCCATGTGCACAAAGGATCCGGTATGTTTCGTGGTTCGTGGTTATAGTGGACACTTATATTTTTTCCTAAATTCCGTCATAACTTCAATATTACTGGACCGATTTTGATGAAACAAAGCTTATGTGTAGCGCCGGACTCCACAGAACATATTTAAAAAAACTGCATTCAAATTCGTGCCCTAGTTTCTGAGTTTATCCCGGACAGACACACAGACAGACAGACAGACAAACATTTTAAAAATTGTATTTTTGGGTTCTGTTGCGACCATACACTCCTAAAAAAATTTATTTTCAATAAATTATTTTTCAAAAAAAACTAAACCGACTTCAAAACCACAAATGGCACTCAAAAGTAAAAAATAAATTAATATAATTATCATAAGCGCTACTCACTCATATATTTGAAGTCGGTGCCAGCCAAGTCTAAAAGGTAGTAGATAAATACGTATAGTGAGTAGTGCTTATGATAATTATATTAATTTATTTTTTACTTTTGAGTGCCATTTGTGGTTTTGAAGTCGGTTTAGTTTTTTTTGAAAAATAATTTATTTTAACCTTTTTAGTGAAAAACAAGTTTTAATTAAATGAATTCAAAAAGTTTTTAAAGACAAGCATTTATGATCTAGAAGCCACATCATGACGAAGTTTAAAACGGGCTATCACAATTAAATGCATGTACAAAAAAATTTCATGTCTGTCCTATTCAGTTGTCAGTGTGTTGTCAGTGCGTTGAGGAGTTCCCTCGCAGGAAGTCAATCCTGGGTGTATCTGCCATGTCATGATGGAATTTAGAACAGGCTATTATGGTTAAATCCATTTACGAAATGTTGTGTCTGTACTATTCACCGTTGAGGAGTTCCCTCACCGGAAGTCAACCCTAGGTGAAGCAGGTGAAGCAGTCGAATACAAACCTCCACCTTTAGAAAGTTGGTTACGAAAACAACAAGAACCGACTTGAAGATTAAACTTATATTATTTTGTTTTTGCTATTTTTTTCAAAAACTGCTAAATGAATTTCGATAAATATTATATGGGACCACCTTTGAAGTATTACCTACCAATCAAAAAAAGAATCATTGAAATCAATGCATAATTGGCGGAGTAATCGCGTAAAAAACACACACACAAAAAAAAAAAAAAAACCATACCGTCGAATTGTAAACCTCCTCCTTTTTGAAGTCGGTTAAAAATAGTGACGGTTGCATACCCATACCTCCATCAAGCACTACATTTCAGACGGCGAGGGGTTACGGAGTTGTAGAGCGACGTATGCTCCCTCTAATATTAAGCTCGGCGGTCACAGTCCATAAACTACAGGGGACCACCCTCGAAAGAGCTGTGATCGATCTCGGTAAAAAAAATTTGCAAAAGGGCAAACATATGTGGCACTAAGTCGTGTCAGAAGTTTAGAAGGCATCGTTTTGTCAGATTTGGACGCCAACAAATTATTAATTCGACCACACGACGACAGAGCGAAAAACGAGATAACGAGGCTACGAAATCTGCCCTCTGACAATTAAGGCCACACATAGAAACACACCTGCTCCTTTTTTAAACTTTAAAAATAATATTCTAAATTGATTTATAAATGACGAAGTTCTGTGATAACAAACATAATAAGAAAAAAAACTCCTTTTATTAATTAGTCGGACCACAATGCGACGATTCTGAAAGTACATTCATTCAAATAAAAATAGAATTTTCCAAATCGGTTCATACATGACAAAGTTCTGAGGTACCAAAATCAAATATTTTGACTCCTTCTATTTTAATTCGAAGTCAGTTAATTATGAGACCAATCTAGAAGTATATCCTTACAAATAAAATAAGAATTTTCCAAATCAGCTTGACGAAGTTCTAAGTTAACAAACATAAAAAATATACTCCTCCTTTTTGTAGTCGGTTAATGATGGGACCAATTTGGAAGTATGTCCTTTCAAATAAACAAAGAATTTTTCCGAATCGGGTAATACATGACGAAGTTCTGAGGTAACAAACAAAAACAAGGAAAAAATATACTCCTCCTTTTTTTATTTGAAGTCGGTTAAAAATGGGACCAATCTGGAAGTATATCCTTTCATATAAAAAAAGAATTTTCCAAATCGGTCCATAAATGACTAAGTTCTGAGGTAACAAACATAAAAAATAATAAAAAAAAAAAAAAAAATACAACCGAATAGAGAACCTCCTCCTTTTTTGAAGTCGGTTAAAAATATTTTCAATGTACAGTAACCGCTTCGTTACAGTTTTATTATAAGTATAAATTAAAAATATCATGATAGAAATATAATTTCAGCGTTTTTAGTAACTCTTAGAAAACAACTCGCAAACTTTACATGAAAAGAACCATAATTATTTCAACTCTTGAAAATTCATTTATGCAATTGAAACTAGATAGCGCTAGGGGTCGCTAAAACATGCAAACGATTTTTTTATGTAGTGCACCACACACGGTGAATATAAATAAAACATCTTTTTTAAATTTGTTTAGTTTGACGTTACCTGCTTTTTTATGGTACTGAGTGATGAGACTAGCAAGTCGTTCGCCTGATGGTACGGGCTACGCCTGCCCATAGCAATAGCAGTGCCATCCAGATCTGAGTCAATGTCTTGACATCAGCTGATATTGAGTCTCATATGCCCAGTAATTACGCTGGCTACAATCCCCTTCAAACGGAAACACAGTAATGCTTGCGCACTACGGCTTGGAGGCAGAATAACTGGCACAACGGTGGTAACTACCCAGACGGCCTTCCGCATACGAGACACCTATCACGAGTAAAGTTACGCCACCGTCCTTTACTCAAACATGGTCGTTTACCTCCAAAGTGATCGAATTTTTTTTTTCGACCCGGAATCCTTCAGCTAACCTCTTGAAAACCCTCATCAGACCACAATTATGGCGGTTTTTAGGTTTTGTCAAGAGGATGATTTTGCCAAAACTTTAATGTATGATGAAGTGCCAAACAACGACTTCAACGACAAACAAATTGGTCCAGTTAACAAACGACGACTTGGTGGGGGATCGGATGTTTATCAGGAGCATGATTTTGGCAGTATGTATGTACACCGTTCATGCCAGTAACAATGAATGCTACTATTTACGGTTGCTGATACACACTGTCTGTCCGCGGCGCTACCTCATTTGCGTTTCTCACAACAGTGAACTGGGGGGCAACCCATATCTCAGATAATGCACATCGGGTTGATATCAACCGCTGATTCAATCGTATAAAACCAAAATTGGTACTCTTGAATACGATTTAGAGCATCGCCAGCGCTCCATATCGTTGCGGCTGATATGAGAACTAATGCAGCTAAAAAAAAAATGAAATAATGCCTTGAAAAAGCAAATTGTTCATTCTTCGATCGAGTTGTGATCGTAAATTAGCACCCATATCCTATTTTAAAGGCAATGTTGACAACTGTCAGTAGAGTTATTGAGGTTATAAATCGCGATTTCAAAAAGGTAAGACAAAGCCAACCTTTTAGGAATCGTAAGTAACGAAAAGTATTATAATCCTAATTGTTTGACATCTTGACGCCGTGGATGTGAATCAACATTGAGCCAAAACAAATTCTAAAGCCGTAAAGCATTAACTTCTTTCATATTTGCAAACCAAAGAACATTGTAATGGGCATACCACATAGTGTAACAATTTATGGATTTGATTTGTTGTTTTTGGCTATAAACGCTTGCCTTGCCGTCGGGCAATGTATCTGTACCTACAGTACCTACTACGAAACTTGTGACTACAGAAAATATCTAAGTGGTAGAAGTTAATGTATACTAAGTAGTTATTATTGTTTTTGTTTAAGTGACACCATGGCTCTACTAGCTTTTATATCCCTCTGCAACTGAGGTGACTTTACTGTACACCAAGGGCTACACCAAGGTGGAAAAAAAGAGGAGGAAGTCCAATCGTCGTAACCAGTGCAGTACAGCCGCACCGACAACAACGAATCTCCTTCGTGCTGAGATTCCGATGATCTACAGGTCTACATGTCTCGAGTTCACTAGTGTGTAAAAACAGAGAATGAAGCAGCAGACCAAGCTCACCTTGAGGGTTGTACAGTTGGAATTTCGACATACTGTCAGTTTCAAGTCATTTGTGGTGAGAGTTCTAACTGAGTGACTTGCAACCTTTGTGAGTGAGGAGTTTTGGCTGAGGAGTGTCAAGTTCCGAAGATTCTACGGAAGGCTGGCCCATGACACCATGCAATGATGTGTTAATTAAATGCTTATACTAATATTTTATATGTATGTTAGTCTTAAGTTATTTATTAATATGGGACTATGTACTTTTGTTACTTGTTGCCTGAAATAAATGATTTAATAATAATTGTTCACATTCGACCAAGGTGGAGTCAATACTCAATACTTTATTGCAAACAAACTAATTATTAACTAACAACTTATTTATTGATCAGACGTCATTTAAAATAGTGAATATATCACAGATTTTTAAGTTTACTTGTAAATATGTCTTTCCTTTTCTTGAAGTGCTTTATATACTACCAAAATCAATATTTAGGATTTATAATAAAACAATACAATGTTTAATAGTTTTTTTTATAGAGATCAAAATATTATCAATATTATACATTTGGTAACTATAATAATCATAATAATTTATTTATTCAATTAGATTGTTGGTACAGAAAAACTTAATTTTAGAGCACTCGGTAAGTACTTAGTGTTTACAAATAGGGTAGGTGTAATAATTAAGCTATTTTAGATGCACTAGGGCTCACACTACGATTCAGTCCATCGTGGGACACTAGTCTCTTCCGTTTGTTACTCGTTTGAAACTTCATTTGAAACTTGCGCATTTGACTTCTCGATCGATGCAGAACCCAACTGCTAAGAATGAGTGTGTTCTGTATGGCACCGATAATATTTAACAAGATTCCGTCAGCCATCCGCTCAATAAATGACATTAATATTTTTAAAAATACCCTATCTATATTTCTAATAAAAAAAGCTTATTACACCATTCAGGAATTTATAGATGACAAAACAGAATTTGACTAATATATAATGTGTAATTGGTATACTGATAATTGACAATTATGTCCTATCGCCGTTATTCGAGGCCTTTAAACAATATTTGAGAAGCAGTCCTTCCGTTTCCGGCCGTGTAATAGTAGTTGTAGTTCCTTTTCCGGGCGGTAGAGGGGGTATTTCCCCACTTTGTTCACCAGGTGGCGCGCACGAGTCGCTCTCGTCATTGGCGTCTAAGTTTTCGTGCCGTGAAGACGTAACGCTGTTAGCGTTCGATAAAATAAAAAGAATTAAATTTAAAATAGTTTTCTGAAATAATTGAATAAGTTATTAAGTTGTAGTTTCGATTATTATTATTTTTTAAATATTAATTAAGTTTCAAGTGATTTCTAACAATGCCTTTAAAATAGTGATGAGACCGCGTGGCTTTCTCTTCTTCATCGTCTCGTGAAAAGAGACGTGGCTAGCGGGATCAAAATGAACAATTTATTTTTAACAATATCTTGTACATGTGGTAAGGGACCGCGAGGCTTTCTCTTTTTCGTCGTCTGGTGAAAAGAGTCGTAGCTAGCGGGATAAAAACTAACAAGTGAAGTGAGTACAATGAGCAAAGCAGACGGAACAGTGAGGAACTTCCTAAAGAGAGTGAGGCTTTGGAACGCCTCACTAAACAAGTAAGTGACATAACATTTTTGTTTTTTGTCATAGTTATAGTGGCTATCCACTTTCGAGTTGGTCAGTACCTTCCCAAAAGCAAGGATGCCTCTTGTAACTCAAATATGGATACGAACGTAGACACACTGAATGAACAAATGCTTAGTTATGCTTTCCTATTACTCAAATTAAAATAATAAACGATTATCAGAAGCCAAAGTGGATTTCAAAGGGATTAAAAAATAGCTGTAAAATAAAAAGATCACTGCGTTATAAGTTCTACAGACACAGATCAAAACATAATAAAATAAATTATTTGTCTTATTCCAAAATTCTTCGACGTTGTTTGCATAAAGCACGAAAAATATTTAACGATAAATATTTACGCAACTCCAAAAACATATGTCGCGCTTCTTGGAAACTTATTAAGGACGAAAAAAATGATTTGACTAACCATGAATATATTTCAGAAATTAAAGTAAATGACGCAATAATTACGAATCCTACTGACATCGCCAATGAATTTAATAATAATATGATTGACTTGACTAATTCTAAAATTAACAATGACCTTAAAAATACGAATAAAAAACGTATCTCTTCAAGTATGTTTTTGACACCATGCACCTCCGAAGAAATAATCAACGTAATCCAATCTCTTGCCAACACAAGTTCAGAGGGTTTCGATGAGATTTCTACCAAAGTAGTAAAGCACTGTAGATTCATTTTGGCACCCATTCTCGCGTTCTTAATTAACTTATCCTTTGAAACGGGATCATTTCCTGATAGTCTTAAACTATCAGTTGTAAAACCTTTATATAAGAAAGGAGAAAGGTTAGATGTTAACAATTACCGGCCGATAGCGTTGATACCGATTTTCTCAAAAGTATTTGAAAAGACCTTCTCTAAAAGAATAATCTCTTTTGCTGAAAAATTCAGTATAGTCAAACAGGAGCAATTTGGATTTCAGAGGAATAAATCAACAGTTCTTGCGATCTATAATCTGATTCACGAAGTTATCAAAAACATTGACAGGAAGAGATTGTGTAGTGTTATTTTTTTTGATATGACACGCGCTTTTGACTTCGTGTCACACAAAATTTTATTAGATAAATTAGAGAATCTTGGAATTCGGGGACCAGCATTAAATTGGTTGACCTCATATCTAAGAAACAGAAAACAGTATGTTGAAATAAATAGTTTAAACCATAAGGCGGTAGTAACAAAATACAAATCTGACTATAGAGTAAATGAATGTGGAGTACCCCAAGGTAGTGTTCTCGGGCCTTTACTTTTCTTGCTCTATATAAATGATCTCCCAGATATAATTAAACATAAATGTACATTATTTGCTGACGACATTTCAATAATTATTTCATGTAACGATAGTGTTAGTAACTATGAAAATGAATTTAACAATACAATTAATGAAGTGACAAATTGGTTAAATACTAATAATTTAAATGTAAATTTGACAAAAACTAATTATATTCAATTTCAAAACTATGGAAATAAACAACTTAGTCTTAACATCAATTACAAAAATACTACTATTAAAGAAGTACATGAAACCAAATTTTTGGGTATATTCTTAGATAGAAACTTAAATTGGAAATGTCACGTAAAATATCTTTGTGGTAAACTGAATCGGTATGTACATGTTCTCACCCGTTTAAGACAAACCTCAGCCCTTAGTACGGTGCTAACGGCGTATCACGGTTATGTATCCTCAGTTCTTAAATATGGCTTACTAGTATGGGGCAATTCGACCGATATTAACAAGGTGTTCATTGCCCAAAAAAAATGCATTCGTGCAATATGTGGTGTACCCCCTTTTGAGTCGTGTAAACCTTTGTTTAAGAAGCTAAATATACTGCCACTTCCGTGCATGTATATTTTCGAGCTCGCTACCTTCGCAAAAACAAATCCTCAATTTTTCAAAAAGGCTTCTGACATTTACCCCCGAAATACGCGGGATCCGGACAGACTGGTCTATGATACAATTCCTAGAACTTCACTCTACCAAAAACAATGCCATCTTATGAGTATAAAAGCTTTTAATGCACTCCCAAAGAATATTAAAGAGATCAATATTAAATCGTTTAAAAGGGAATTATTCTGTTGGTTACACAATCAAAACTATTACTCTATAGGTGAGTTCTTAAATAGACTGTAGCTATCAAATCAACCGTACTTATTACTGTTCTGTTATATTAAAATGTAAGATTTCTTATTTCATATTTTTATAAAATTGACATTTAGATTATGATGATTATTTTGACTCATTGACTTATAAATAGGTAATTAAATTGTTGATTGCATGTTATATTATAATCGAGAATAAATAATAAAATTAATAACGTTGCACACCCAAATAGGGTAGATTGTATAGGAACTAATTTATATTTATGTAACACCCATCAAACCTACAATCTGGTAACAATAAATATTTCATTTCATTTCATTTCATTTCATTAGTGAGGTGCCCGCCAAATCGGCCCTCAGGTGCGTTAAATTTCGATTTAGCAACCTTAAAAGAGCCAACTGTTACAAAGCTTCATAAGAGTATTTGCAATAATTAAATTTATTACAACATTTTAAATCCGAACATTGTAGTTAAACGTAGTAGTTATATCCTCTTTTATTGCAGTGTTAGTTAGGTAAAAGCAAAAAATTTAACGGTCGGGATTTACTGAACTGGAGGTGAATGACGTAATTAACAGGCCGAAAAAGCCAAAATAATATATTTATGTATTTTTGGGTGCAATCACCTATGCTGTAACTATACAAACCTATCTATAGTTTTTGCCTAATGCTTTAAATAAAGAGCCCTTTTACAATAGACACAAGACATTAAAAAAAAAAAAAATACTTTTGTTTGTTTGCAATTAATTCGAGGGCCAATATTGTTGAACAAGAAGGAGTATATTCATTTAGAGCTTGGGTAAAGATCCATTTCTCAATAGTAGTTTAGAAATATTCACCATCTTATGAATATATTTAAAAATGATTTGGAAATGTCTTTGTAACTCAAAAATCCTCCTTCTCTGCGCAAGAGAAGAGAGTGCTTTTTATGGGTCCCAGGCTGCGCAACCTGGACCTAACAACTACATTAAGACAGTCGCTCCACAGCACCGTTTGTGTTTAATAACCTAATATTTTTACCTATACCTAGTGGCTACAACCAAGCTGGTCGCTCCACGGCACCGTTTGTGTTTAGCAATCTAATATTTTTACCTATACCTAGTGGCTACAACCAAGCTGGTCGCTCCACGGCACTGTTTGTGTTTAGCAATCTAATATTTTTATCTATACCTAGTGTCTACAACCAAGCTGGTTACTCCACGGCACCGTTTGTGTGTAGTAACGTAATATATCCGCCTTCTTAAAGGGTGCGAATGAGGGTCATTACGAATTTCTAGCTCAGGCTAGTATAATTAGCGTATCCTTCGACCTAAATTTAGAGCAGTCATTTGACCTCACGTTAAAGAAACCCGACTAATGCTAAAAGATTCATTCGACAAAGTTCATTTAGTTAGATCAATACGCAGGGGAAGAAGCTATGGAATATTGATTCTTCACATGGGTTTCGAGGTGAGAGGTCACCGCTGGTCTCGCCTCGGTCGATCAGTACCAACTATCAAACTATTACATCTTCCGAGATGGCTCATTTCATAATATTTGGGCATACATTTCGAGTTGTACATCCCCGAAACACCCATTTTTATAGAATTCCTACTTTTTCGTAAATATTGTACTAATAAATAAGTGATTACATATTTAAATTAAATGGCCTAGGGGTGTCTACGTGTTGGACACATGACCCTACGTAAGCCATCCAAAAGACCGGGTGTATACTTACTCATGAGAAAGTGTGACATAATAATACGACGGCTTCAGGCCTCATATTTAATTTAAAATTATTGACTAAATATCAATTAAATACTGCAATAACTAAAAGTAACCAAATTAATACTGAATTCAGTTCATCGGATTCCAATCTGTTTACAACCAAACGATTGGATTATAATAAAAAATTGATCTCATACAGGCCATCTCATCGTTGTTTCTTGAAGTCAACTACTACAGATGACCTGTTGACCATTTGGCCTTACATCAGCTCCCAAATATAATTTTTTTTTAATTATTAATCAGTTTTTATATAGTATTTTTGTAGAAGTATTGTAAAAAGCCTCAAATATATTTGGCTGTGTAATAAAATTCTGAATAATATAACTTTATGTCAGATTATGATCCAAAAGCTTCCGCGCTTATTTTAAATTGAGTGGAGGATAATACTCCGAGAGCAGGAAAATCGAATTGTTGTTTATCTGAGATGATTGTTTGATTTTTTCCACAGGACAACTTTCTGACAAGAATCAGGATGAACGGATCCTACCTAGTCCTATAATAAAGATGCAAAAGTTTGTGAAGATGTATGGACTGTAACTCCATATCGCAAACACTGCTGGGCTTTGATAAAATATTGTAAAAGATTCTGAAATTTATTAATTTATTTTTATCACATTATATAACATCCTTAATCCTAACAGCTAAACAATACCAATACGATGCAATAAGTTAATGAATCAGACCAAAAGGTAACGTTGCGAGATGTTCAGAGTATAGTAAGGAGTCTAAGGTTTACGTTGCCCGGCTGGCTGTACCACAGAGACGGTTCAACTTTTGTTGTTTGTAATGTATAGCCTGACTCGAGTGGTGGATGTTATGTATCAACAAATCGTGTCGACTACACTTTTCATCGGTATCAGACTCTCTCAAAACAGAAGCAGCTGACGCAGGACGGGAGGCCGCGGAAGAACTCGTTGTTTGATTCAATCCTTTTCTCGTCAATTTTGTTACAGTGTGATGCAGTGTCACAGCAGATTTGTCGTAAGTTATCTGATATTTGAGGGGGAGTCGATCAAAAGAGCTAAATCATTTGGCTTATTAAATATTCGAAATTCATATTCCGGGCAGTTACAACAGTATAACCAATCGGATCTCCTTAAAGTCAATACTTCCCGCGTGGCCGAACCTGCTTCCGCGGTTGATGGATATAGTTCTCGACAAACGAGGTGTTCTGGAGATGGATCTTTTTGCGTTAGCGTGAGCCGACGTCGTACCAAAATGCTAGTCTAATTAGTCAAAATGATACATGGGAATGAAAGTTTGGAGGAGTTTGGATCTTTCCGTCACTAAATCTGATGCCGAAAGTTGTCTTGCATCTAAATGGGGCGGAAGGCATGTTTTTAATAATCGCACAGATTTCTCCATCATTTGGCATTCAAGGCCACAGAACGTTCCGAATCCGTGGTTTTCAGCTTTATGCAGTAAGTACAGAAAATAACGTGAATTTTGTGGAAAAAAAAAAAATATTAGTTTCAATACCTGCCAATACTTTAACATCCAAATATTATGTATCCAAATATTATGTAAGATAAGATCAACTATGAGTGAGAAATCACTTTCTATCACTAGTTCAGGTCGTAAGTACACGAACTGAAATGGTCAGTGGATGTCATATGTCCTTTTATGTATTTCGGATGGTAATTTCATAGATTGGCCTACATACGGATCAATAAGAACTATGCATGCATATAATCGAAATGGAAACTTTTTTATGTGGAAAACCGTTATCCTCGTCCTGTAAAGTGAGTTCAAAAGTTCCTATATGTGACAACAATAGGCGTACTAAAGCTGATGTCTGTAATTCGTTCATTATTGCCCGCGAAACAGAACAGTTGTAACAGTGGCGTAGCTAAGCTAGGTAACCAAAGGCCCTGGGGCAAAATAGGGCCCCAACTAAACTATTTAAAATCGTTTGTTCCGCATTCGTCGCGTTCTCTGGTTTATTCATATTCCGAATATGGGAAAAAAAAATTCACTAGTTCAATTTATTGTTTGTAAGTCAGAGCACTGGTCAGAGTCCGAGGGGCCTTTTGAGCTTGGGGTCCCCGGGGACTGCCCCGTCTAGCCCTCCGGTAGCTACGCCACTGAGTTGTAAGCAATGACTAGGTTCTAGAACCGGTAAGTTGGGTAAAACCTTTTTACGGAAGAGGCTGGCGTCAGGAAAGCCCCGAAAAGTGTGATGCCAGTCTTCAGTAACAATATAAATAGATGGATAGATAAACGTTTTATTGTAAAATATTATTTATTGTATACTTAGAAGTTAATAACTCATTAGATGCTCTGTTTGAACCCATACGATAGACCAAAACTGTAAATTTACTCATTAATGTGTTTATGACAAAGAACAAATATAACTAAGAATTAAGTTACATCATTATATGCTCAAGCTGCAAAAATTTTAAATGTGTAATCACTAGTAATCACATTGGCGTCTTGTTCACCAGGCGAAAACAAACATTATCTCAAATATTGTTTAAAGGCCTCGAATAACGGCGATAGGACATAATAGCAGAGTTTTACCTACCATTAAAACTCTTATTATGTCCGGAGCCTTATTCGAGGCCTTACGGTAAGTTCTGCCTGGTGTTTGTAATCTTAATTTTAGTTTAAAAATAAGTTAGGTATATATTTGAGACCTCAATGACGAGAGCGACTCGTGCGCGCCACCTGGTGAACAAAGTGGGGAAATACCCCCTCTACCGCCCGGAAAAGGAACTACAACTACTATTACACGGCCGGAAACGGAAGGACTGCTTCTCAAATATTGTTTAAAGGCCTCGAATAAGGCTCCGGACATAATAAGAGTTTTAATGGTAGGTAAAACTCTGCTATTTTAATTTGTTATAATTCATTTTCATTTTGACATTTGTATTATTATTTTTTGATTGACATCGCAATTATAAATCCTTTTATTATTATTATTCATAATTTAGTCAATGTCATTGTTGTTTTATTATTGTACTAATTAACTTGTGACCATGTCTGTATGCCAGTATGGCGGAACTAGAGAAACTATCTGTTAATAACAATTACATATGTATATACCTAGATTCGCAGACTAATAAATCATTGTATCATTGTATCATTGTATCATTTATTCTAGTCACAGTCCAGCAAGAATAACATACTACACAGCCATCTTCAATCTGTTATAAGAAAATAAATATGATTGATTAAATAGCAAAAAAACACTTTATTGCACTTAAAAAGGAATTTCATAATGAACATTCTTGTCTCATTCATGTCTTGGTACAATAGGCGGTCTTATGTAGTTATTGCCGGTTATTATGAATAATAGTGTGCTAGAGATTGCAAACGTAGCATTTGCGGAGCGATCCACTGCCTTCTTCAGTTCACTTCACTTCAGCTTCCACCTCCACAAGATCGAGGTTATGACTGTCTCCACCAGGGGTAGCTCGTTCGTGTCCATGCGAATTGTTATCTATCGCGGGTTCAGTATCCATAATCAAACAGGAACAGGTCAACGATTGCACTGGTTTCGGTGTCCGTAGGCGGGCCAGGGTCAACGTGATGAGTGGTATTGGTATCAGAGTCCGTAGGCGAGCCAGAATTGCCGAGAAAAGAGATTTCAGAATCCATTTTCAAAGGCGAAAAACGTTGCAATGCTCACAAGGAAACAGTGAATTAACGAATTAAATATATACCTACTGACATTACTGACATTGACATTTGCTTGTTTTGATATAATTGCTGTATTGCCATAAATAAATATCCATTAATCGTTAACTGGTTTTAAATCGAGTTAAGTCAATATTACCTACATACTTCTATTACCTAGATGCATAAATAAGAAATTGTGAGAAACGATAAAGGCATGCGCAGACGCAGGCGCAGGCTAGAATTTGTTGGAGAAAAAAATGTACGGGACCTTTTACGCTTACTTCTTATTGAAATCCGCCCTCAAGGTGTTTAATCATTGGGATCCAGTATAAAAAACGGTTTTAATTCATTCACACCTTTTTTTATTCCATAATACCTACGAACACTCTACATCTTTATAAAAATTACACTGACTACAAAACTTATAAGTTGCTCCTAACAATTCTCAAAAAACGAGTACAATGAAAATTTTCTTCAAGACATTTGTCAAAACACAAATTACTCCAAGTTCGAAAATAACTTGCTTTTAAAAACATAGACTATAATCATAGACAATTAGAATTCATCTCTACAACATCCCCTCTGAATTTTATATTGTCTCAAATAAAATTAAAATCAACCTGTATTTAACTTTAACATCCTAGAACACCCCATATACAACTTCAACATTGAACACATAATTAAAACAAAAATAAAAACCCATACTAGTATTCCCTACCTATCATTACATTCTACATACTATATTAAACCACCCCCTTAAATATAAATTTCAAATTAACAATCAAGACAACCTTAATACTATAACTAATACCTAAATTTCAAATCAATTCCAAAACATTATCTCTACAAAATATAACATCTAACACCTATCATAATTAACTAACTATACCACTAAACTCACTTCATTAAAGTTCACATCAAACTCACTGATCACTCACAATATGCTTTCTTAAACGTAAAAACTTGGTTCTGTCCAATCCTTTTGTCAAAATATCCGCAATATTAGAATTGGTTGGACAATAGAAAATTTCAATTAAATTTTGATCTATCTTTTCTTTAATAAAATGATATTTCACATCAATATGTTTGCTTCTGCGATTTAAAATTCCGTTTTTAATTAAAACAATAGCCGACTGATTATCAACAAATAATTGTGTTTTTGGTGTATGACCTGTAATCTCTTTAATCAGACTTTGAACATAAAGTAAATCTTTGATACATTCTGCGGCAGAGATGTATTCTGCTTCCGTACTGGAGAGAGCGGTGACGGACTGTTTACGCGAGCACCAATGTATGGGACCACCACTGTACAACACTACAAAGCCAGTCGTACTTTTCCTAGTATCAGGATCACCAGCGAAGTCTGCATCACAATACTCAGTCAAAACTAAACTATTTCCACGTAAATATTGAATACCAGAAGATATAGAGTTAGACAAGCATAGTTAGCGTATAGGGTTTGACAAGCTCCGCGTTTAATTTATTTTAAATATTAGAAATGTCGGGAAAATCAATGGAATCTGCCGTCCGTGAACTTACTAAATCAGTGCTCTCTATGGAGAATAGAATTGGTACACTGGAACAGATTATATCGGATCAAAATAAGTTAATTAAGAAACTGGTAAGTGAAAAGGAAGAATTGAGTGCATTGACGAAGCCCATTATTATCACAAAAGACGAGGGTAGGATCGCCTCGCAACCGGCTCAGCGTCCAATGCGCGACGTCCGCGTTCGCGCTGCTTCGGCGCTCTCCGCTGCTGCTCGGAAAACCAAGGGAGCACGCAACATATCGCCCGCTCAATCCTCTGCTCGCGCGGAAGTTCACGAGCCGACTGCATCATCAAGTCACAGCGCGCCTCCTACCATGCCTCCTGCTCCGAGTACGCCGCCGCCGACGACACCGATATTTGACTCGGTTAAAATTGCTGCGGTGAATCATGCGCAACCGATTGAAACAAACATCAATGCAGACTGGGTTGAAGTCAAACATCGTCGTTCTCGCCGCGCGCCCACCAACGTTACTCGTGGTACGGCCGCCCCGGGTTCAACCGTATGTGCATTATCAGCTGCGGAGCGGAAATCTTATCTGCATCTATACTTCGTCAAGATCGGAACTACAGCGGAACAAGTTATTGCTCACCTAGGAAGCATATGCCCCGATGATAACTGCTCAGCTGAGGTCTTACAGTCGCGAGGCGACTATACATCTTTTAAATTAACTGTACCAACTAAAAATGTTGAAAAATACTTAAGACCTGAGTACTGGGCAGAAGACGTCCACATTAAGCCCTGGCGAAGTGGATTTCGTAAGCCACAGCAGCAAACGGGCCAATAGTCGTCAGTACAAAACATATACGTTGTTCTATCAGAACGTCCGAGGCCTTCGTTCAAAACTTGATGTGTGCAAAAAGGCTATCTTAATCGAATCAGCTGACATTTTTGCTTTCACGGAGACTTTCCTGATAAGCAGCGTTACTGATGCGGAGGTGTTCCCCGCGGGATACACAGTGCTGCGGCGGGACCGCGCCGGCGACGCTGGATGGGGAGGAGTGCTGCTTGCAGTGCGCAACCAACATCAAGTGCAGCAGGTAGTCGAAATAGACGGCTATTTGAACGATATTGAGGTAGTCATAGGTATCGTTACACTTAAATTTAAAAAAATAATTTCGAGCCGTTACCGCCGTTTTATCGTAAGCGACATTTTTACCTAAACAGCGTTTTTTATCGCAGACGACAATTAAACTTATAACGGACACGGTTCGTCGACATTTCCCGCCAAAACACAACCAATTAGAAAGTTATAGCAAATGCTAAGTTTATCGTTAGCACAACAGTTTTCTATATTTTACAGTAACCGACATAATCAAAATATATCGTAAGTTGCGTAATTTTCTAAGAATTGCAGCGTAAGCAACCCTACTTGTTATCGCAACCGACACAGTACATCAAAATTTTGTCGTTTACTATAAACAAAGTGGCAAAAAACGTGTTGCAACGAGTTCATTCCAGGGAAGATTGTGATGCAATAACTATCTCTTTGCACTGTATTTAGTGTTAAATTATAATTACCCGGTTATTACGTGATAAAATTATGTTTTAATAAGTTTAAAGTGTTGTGGTAGTTTTGTATAGTGTTTAGCAAATCACTGCAGTTACTTAGTACGATTGTTCTCCAAAATGTCAACGCCGGCAAAGGTATGTAAGATACCTACTTAATTATTGTGATTTTGTTAGTAAATGAATGTAATTACAAAGGTTACTAATTTTCGAATAGCGTTTGTTCGTATCTGCCTGCGTGGCAGTTACCACGTGGCTTTATGCATAACTTTGGTAATCACTAAAGAATTGCCGCTATTTGTTACCTACTTAGCTAAACTTATTGTTGTTAGATTGTAAGTTTTTGTATATCTATACATAACTGAACCGACTGGGGACGTAGGTACCTACCTCAGCCCTACAGAAAACAACATCGCAGCTTAGGTGGTGTTGTGTTCCTGTTAGTAAGTAGGGTATACAGAGCCCCAGAACTCTGTAGGTGCAGGGGTTCGCCAACGCGTTAGAGATTATCTTTGGTATTACCAGCGCCTAGGTTATGGTAACTGTTTACCATTAGGTGGGCCGTATGCTTGTTTGGCACATTAATAGTATAAAAATATGTTTCGTTTTTTAATAATTATTTTACATTTTTGTGTCAATAAAAGAACTTTTTAGTGCTAAATAGGTACTTAGTTCTTTTTTTATTGTTACAGTCAAGGATTAAGAGTATTATGGAATTACTACCATCGAGTTCTTTACCAAAACAGAGCATCACCAAATCTCCTGTTCCTGAAGATACACAGCAGAAGAACGTAACGCTTGATTTGATCATGCCAGAGGAAAGAGACTATGACTACGATCTGGAAGCAGTTTTGCCTCATATGACATCACCATCTTTACTAAATTTTACAGCTGAATCCCTTTCAATATCAGACCATAATGATTCCACATTACCTATTAGAAAATTTCTTGTTGATTACACTGATTCTGATAGTGAGAAATCATACACCCTAATGGACTTAGATAATCAAAATAAAATACCAAATGAAAATCTTTTCGATAATGATCACACTGCTTTTACTAATCAAAGTTTTTCTACTCTTGAATGTAATCAAGACGAAACCCCACCACAACCAAGTACCAGTTCACAGTCTAACCAATCGGAACATAATGTGCCCATGACGTTTTACGACTTGTCCTATATTGATTCGGAGGATTCATGGAAGCCACCATCGTCGTCCAGTGGTTCAGAAGATGACATGCCTCAACAAATTGAAGAAGAGACTAGTGTTGGGAAAAGAGGGTACCGAAAAAAAAGACCATTACCGAAAAGGCTTCTGAAGAAAAAAAATCGTCAAGCTGCTGTTGGCAAAACTGTACGGCCAAATCCTTGTTTGAACAAAAGATGCGGCAATTCATGTGCTGACAAATTTTCTGAGGATGATCGATGGATTATTTTTGAAAACTATTGGGGCTTGGGATGTACTAAGAGACAAAAAGACTTTCTACTGTCATGTGCTAAGGCAAAACCAATTGGTAGAAAGCGAGCGACTAGTAATATTCGCCAAATATCATATGATTACTTTATAAACTTTAAGGGTCAAAACATTAAAATTTGTCAACAATTTTTGCTTAAGACATTAGATATATCCCAGATGACTTTAAGGTATACAATTGAAAATGCAAATAAAATACTGAATACTACTCAAAAAGACAAAAGGACTTCTCTCCCTCACAACAAATCTGATATAGAAAAAGTGTGCTATTTAAAATCTTTCATCGAGATGTTGCCTGCTGTGCCATCTCACTATTGTCGAAATAAAAGTAACAAATTATATTTACCGCAAGAACTACAGAACGTAACAAACTTGTACAAATTGTATATTGATCAATTAAAAGAAAGGAACCTAGATTCATCAATATTATCTAAAAGAGTTTTTCGTAGTATTTTCAAAACCGATTTTAATATAGGATTCCATTTGCCTAAAAAAGATAAGTGTATCTTTTGTGAGAAGTACAAAAATTTACCGCCAGAAAACAAAACTGTTTTTGAACAAACTACAGAATATAAAAATCACATTCTAGATAAAGACAAATGCAAAAATCTGTTTTTAGAAGATCAAAATATTAGCAAAGCTTCTAATTCTACCTCTCTTTGTGTAAGCTTTGACTTACAAAAAGTCCTCAATACTCCACATGGTAAAAGCGTTACCCTATATTACTCACGAAAATACGCATTTTATAACGAAAGTATCTACGAAAGCGGTACGAGGGCTGGGTATTGTTACGTGTGGGGTGAATGCCAAGGAAAAAGAGGTTGTAATGAAATTGTTACTGTCCTATTTAAATATTTAACTCTTATAGACAGTAAAGGAACTCATAGCGACATAAATCTGTATGCAGATAGTTGTGCTGGGCAAAATAGAAACCGTGCAATGATATCCATGTTAATTCATTTTTTGAAGACAACAACTACGATTACTACAATTAAAGTAACTCACCTCTTACCTGGACACACTATGATGCCTGTTGACTCTATTCACAGTACAATTGAAAGTTTTATCCGCAATAAAACAGTGTGGGCTCCTTCTGAGTGGCCAACTATGATTACCAATTCTAGATCTGATCCAACGGGTTATTTTGTACATGTTTTAAATTACACTGATTTCATGGATTGGAAGTCTTTTTCGCAAGCTTTATTGCCAGCCAAATTTAAAATAGCCTTCAAAACATTAAGAATGGTACATTTTAAAAAGAACAATCCTGTAATTACTCTGCAATACGGATTCTTCGATGAAAGCAATAAACAAGAGTTGAATATGGACCTGATTATTAGATCAAGAGGCAATACTGCAACTATAATTAATGGACCAGCACATTTATACCATTCGGAACTAAACATTTCAGCTGCCAAGTTCAAAGATCTTGTGGATTTGTGTAATAAAAATATTATTCCATTCAGGTACCACGAAGAGTATATGAATATGAAGCATGATGGATCAGTTCCTGACGTGTTACCCGAAACTGATGCAGATGATAGTGATAAGGAGAATTAAAGGTTTTATTTAGTTTAAATTGGGTTGATCTCAGTGTTCTTTCGAATGTTTAATTAATGACAATTGATGTTAACTGAAACGAATGTAGGTAATAAGTATTTTATTTTAATTCTCTTAATAAAAGTTTAACAATTCTATTTTAAGTTTAATATATTCACTCTCAACACTCAATGTTCAGTTATTTGAACAAATATTTATAAAATAATGAGTAATATATATTTATATGTTTTAATTTGTGTTTATTAAGTACCCGTTTTTTTATGAAAATAAATTCATAGTTGAAATGGCTTATTGTCGCTTGCGTTATAACTTTAACCAGGTTACTTTTTATCGCAAGTGTTATCTCAAACGCCGGAAAACATAAGAAGTCGTTTCTTTGAGACAGCAAAATTATTGTAAACGCCAAAATAGCCTCAAAACCTACTGTTTTTTTGAAAATTTTAAGCGTTACATATAAGGTTTCAAAAAACATTATTATATGTCAAATTTCAATTTAATAGCGCAATTATTTATAAAAATATTTAAAAAATACCTTCTCCTGTAAAATTTGGTTTTTGTCGGTTACACTAAGTCGGCGGTAATGGCTCGATTTGTTGTGTAGTGTACATTCCGCCTAATTCGGGCGAAGATAAATATGTTAATACTTTTAGTTTGTTAGAAAACCTTGTTGCTAAATACGACAAATTTGATGTGTTAATAGTAGGGGATTTTAACTTGAATTCCTGCAGTCAAAACATAATAATGCAATACAATTGTTTCCTAACTTATTGTAAAGTACAACAGCATAATCTAATCTGCAACAAATTTGATACTATGCTAGATCTGGTGCTGAGCAATCTGGGCGTTCAGTTTATTGAGGTGAGTGGCGACACGGAACCCGTGGTTCCCGCGGACGACTACCACCCGCCGCTCGCGGTGAGCGTGCGGTGCACGCGCGGGGCGCGGCCGCGGGGCCGTGCGTTGCGCGCGCTGCCATCGCATTCGGCCCGTGACGACAATGACACGCCGCACGAATGGAACTTTCGTAAGGCTGACTTTGAATCTTTATACGCTGAGTTATACTCTCTTGAATGGGACGAGATATTCTTAATCTCAGACGTTGATGAGGCGGTCACTTTATTTTACAATAAAATAGGTGAATGTTTTTGCAACCATGTGCCATTGAAACACGAATTTAATAATGATCTGAAGTATCAATATCCGACGTGGTTCACACCCGAAATAATTAAAAACTTAAAAAATAAGCACTTCCACTTAAAAAAATTTAAAGAGCTCAATTTAGAGTTTAACCGTGAGTTATTTAAATTTTATAGGCGTCAATCAAAAGAACTTATTGATCTGGCTTACGACAAGTACATTCGACGGACAGAGACGGATATAAAGAAGGATCCCAAGAGTTTTTGGAAATTCGTAAAAGACCAGCAGGCATCTAGGATGACTTGCACTGAATTTGAAATCGACGGACGAACTGTGACAGGGTTGGACGCAGCGAATGCGTTCGCTACCTATTTTAGCTCGGTATTTCTGCCCAATAACCCTACTTTATCCGTAGCTGACGCTGAGCGCGATACGGCAAACTCATTATGCTCCTCGCGGATTGCGCTAGATGTTGTCGACTCAGCCGACTTATCGATAGCTATTCGCCGCCTAAAGGCACAGTCATCCGCGGGTCCAGATGGAATTCCACCATTTATTTTGAAGGACTGTATGGAAGTGTTTAAGAAACCGCTCCTTTTTAACCGACTTCAAAAAAGGAGGAGGTTCTCTATTCGGTTGTATTTTTATTTATTTTTTTTATTTTTTATGTTTGTTACCTCAGAACTTAGTTATTTATGGACCGATTTGGAAAATTCTTTTTTTATATGAAAGGATATACTTCCAGATTGGTCCCATTTTTAACCGACTTCAAATTAAAAAAGGAGGAGTATATTTTTTCCTTGTTTTTGTTTGTTACCTCAGAACTTCGTCATGTATTACCCGATTTGGAAAAATTCTTTGTTTATTTGAAAGGACATACTTCCAAATTGGTCCCATCATTAACCGACTACAAAAAGGAGGAGTATATTTTTTATGTTTGTTAACTTAGAACTTCGTCAAGCTGATTTGGAAAATTCTTATTTTATTTGTAAGGATATACTTCTAGATTGGTCTCATTATTAACTGACTTCGAATTAAAATAGGAGGAGTATAAATATTTGATTTTGGTACCTCAGAACTTTGTCATGTATGAACCGATTTGGAAAATTCTATTTTTATTTGAATGAATGTACTTTCAGAATCGTCGCATTGTGGTCCGACTAATTAATAAAAGGAGTTTTTTTTCTTATTATGTTTGTTATCACAGAACTTCGTCATTTATAAATCAATTTAGAATATTATTTTTAAAGTTTAAAAAAGGAGCAGGTGTGTTTCTATGTGTGGCCTTAATTGTCAGAGGGCAGATTTCGTAGCCTCGTTATCTCGTTTTTCGCTCTGTCGTCGTGTGGTCGAATTAATAATTTGTTGGCGTCCAAATCTGACAAAACGATGCCTTCTAAACTTCTGACACGACTTAGTGCCACATATGTTTGCCCTTTTGCAAATTTTTTTTACCGAGATCGATCACAGCTCTTTCGAGGGTGGTCCCCTGTAGTTTATGGACTGTGACCGCCGAGCTTAATATTAGAGGAAGCATACGTCGCTCTACATCTCCGTAACCCCTCGCCGTCTGAAATGTAGTGCTTGATGGAGGTATGGGTATGCAACCGTCACTATTTTTAACCGACTTCAAAAAGGAGGAGGTTTACAATTCGACGGTATGGTTTTTTTTTTTTTTTTTTTTGTGTGTGTGTTTTTTACGCGATTACTCCGCCAATTATGCATTGATTTCAATGATTCTTTTTTTGATTGGTAGGTAATACTTCAAAGGTGGTCCCATATAAATTTTATCGAAATTCATTCAGCAGTTTTTGAAAAAAATAGCAAAAACAAAATAATATAAGTTTAATCTTCAAGTCGGTTCTTGTTTTTTTCGTAACCAACTTTCTAAAGGTGGAGGTTTGTATTCGACTGCTTCACCTGCTTCACCTAGGGTTGACTTCCGGTGAGGGAACTCCTCAACGGTGAATAGTACAGACACAACATTTCGTAAATGGATTTAACCATAATAGCCTGTTCTAAATTCCATCATGACATGGCAGATACACCCAGGATTGACTTCCTGCGAGGGAACTCCTCAACACACTGACAACACACTGACAACTGAATAGGACAGACATGAATTTTTTTTGTACATGCATTTAATTGTGATAGCCCGTTTTAAACTTCGTCATGATGTGGCTTATAAAAGCTTGTCTTTAAAAACTTTTTGAATTAATTTAATTAAAACTTGTTTTTCACTAAAAAGGTTAAAATAAATTATTTTTCAAAAAAAACTAAACCGACTTCAAAACCACAAATGGCACTCAAAAGTAAAAAATAAATTAATATAATTATCATAAGCGCTACTCACTCATATATTTGAAGTCGGTGCCAGCCAAGTCTAAAAGGTAGTAGATAAATACTACCTACAAGTAGTACTTACTATATACATAGTATTTACCTACAAGTAGTACTTACTATGTACATAGTATTTATCTACTACCTATTAGACTTGGCTGGCACCGACTTCAAATATATGAGTGAGTAGCGCTTATGATAATTATATTAATTTATTTTTTACTTTTGAGTGCCATTTGTGGTTTTGAAGTCGGTTTAGTTTTTTTTGAAAAATAATTTATTGAAATTGAAATTAAGTTTTTCTTCAATTTCGGGACTAGTAACACATCATTGAAGGTAATGTTATGTGAACTTGTGTTAGACTTGCATAACACTTTACCCACAGTGTCTATAATGTGTGTATTACCATCAGCTGTTGAGATTCTATAATTGCACTTTTCTTTCAAATGTAAATATACTTCAGAATTAATTATGTGACTGCTAGCTCCGGAATCTAGTATGAACTCAATAGTTTCCTCCTCATCTCTGTCTGATTTTGTAAAATTACTCACCGAAAATTGTGGTTTCTCTAAACAAAATTTTGAAAAATGTGTGTTTGTCTTGCAAAACACACAATTGTATTTTTCTTTGCAATCATTATATTTGTGTCCTATTTTCAGACATTTGAAGCATGTTATTATGCTGTTCTTCACGCTCTTGGATCCTTTATCATTTCTGCAGAATTTTGCTATGTGTCCTTTCTTACCACAATTATAACAAACATTTATTAAAAATGTATCACAATTTTCTTTATTTTTAGTATCCCGTTCTGTAATTTTTAGTTCTAATTGTATTCGGGAAATAAGATTCACAAAAGTTTTCTCTTCTTTAGCAGTTGATTTCCAAGCTGTCCTAAAGCTCGATAATTCTTTAGGTAAAATGCACAATATCTTCGACACAACCTCAGTGTTCAGTAATGTTTGCAATATTGGCTTACCATTTTTGAACGCAACCTTTCTTATTTTTCTTTATTTATAAACGAAGCCCGTCAACCTTCCTCTCCAAACTACCTCCAACCCTTCTTATAATTTCCTTGGCTAACCTGGGGGGTAGTTGGAAAAAGTAGTTGACGTCTGGCCGGCACGCGATCGAGTCGAGAGCTCCGTACTTCTCCTCGAAATAATTGCTAAACCGACGGATTTGCAACGTCAGCCGCGATCATCGCGCACATAAACTCAGCGGGCATCAGCTCCATCAAAAAATCAGCGTGAAGGCAGGGAAAAGAGACGAGATACTACGCGTCGTAAAAGGATCCAGCACGCGGGGCGATTCGAACCAGGTAGCCTTTCACTTGTTCCTCTTTTTCCTAGCCATTTCCTGGTCCTTCCAACCGATCCTATCCTAATCCTATCATATATCCTATTACAATCATCATTCCATCCAAATTTGCATTATCATTTTTTTAATTCCATTGTTCTCGTTGCGTTTCATTTCTGTGGCCACCATTTTGCACATTTCTAGCATAGAAATTGTCTATTCTTTTTTTAATCTGTTGTATCTGTTAGCAGACTATCTATCTAGCCGTCAAACTCGGAATATATTTTGCATTCATCTGTGGTTTAGTTCATTCATCAAGTCCTATTTTTATCTGTGGTGAATCAACTAATCAGCTGATTCAGTTGTCAAAACTAACATGCGTATTGTTGAATTATTTTCTTGAACAAAATCAATTAATTTCAATCGAAAATGGCAGAAACACGTATTTATTTGCGTAAATTCGATATGGCGGTGAAATGGCTACAAGCCACGTATGATTTGTCCCAAGAGTTAAGTACGAAAGAGAACGTAAGTAAGAAAGAAAAATTGCGATTTATATCTCGTCATAAAGATATGGAAAAGTACCGGATACAAGCAGATGAGGCTTACACAGTTCTTTCTTGTAATAAGCAGGCATTAAAGGAGGAAAATCGTTCAGCTTCAGAACTTGATAAATCTTACGAGACATTTATGGATATGTTTTATTCAGTCCAAGTAGATCACAGTGTTATGTCAGAAGTGCAGCAAAGTTTCGATGAAAGTAGGCAACTAGCATCTACTCAGTGTGAAAAAGAGTTTCAGCTACCTAAAATTAATCTTGCTAGATTTAGTGGTTCTCACATTGAGTGGACAAACTTCAACTCTATTTTCAAAAGTCTCATTCATGACAATCAGCGACTTAGTGCAGTCCAAAAAATGCATTATTTACTAAGCGTGCTAGATAAAGAGCCCTTATCTTTAGTAAAACACCTCAACATATCGGAGGAGAATTATGGTGTTGCATATCAATTGTTGACAGAGCGCTATGAGAACAAACGGATCATTGCGGACAAGCATGTAGAATCTATTCTAGGTCTACCTAACTTGACACAGAATAACACTAAATCTTTAACTAAATTCATCAACATTACAAAAGAAAATACACATGCTTTAATGGCTTTGAAATTTGATGTTGAGTCATGGAGTTTTTTACTTTTACACATAGTTTTGAAAAAACTTCCTATTGATATGCGGAGTAAGTTCGAGTCAAACATTGATGATCCATTATCAATCCCAACTTTTAATCAACTGCTCAAGTTTCTTGAAAATCAACTCCGCATACTAGAGAATATTGCTGGTTCTTCATTTAAGGCTACCACTAGCTCCATAAATGTAGTCAACACAGAACAAAAACCTAGTTACAGTAATCATTCTTGTCCATGCTGCAAGGAAGCTCATGCAATTTATTACTGTCAAAATTTCAATGCCATGACTCCAGATCAAAGAAAGCAATTAGTAATTAAATACAAACTTTGTTTCAACTGTCTAAGGACACATCATGTATCTAAGTGTATGTCAAAGAGCGTGTGCCAAGTATGCCATGGGCGTCATCATACAAAGCTCCATATTGCTGAGCACTGCCAGAAATCCTCATCGGATGCCAGAGACATTGAAGCTGCCGTGTCGACTAGTTCCACGGTCCAGGCCTTACATGGTGCCAACAGTGGGTCCACCATGGTATTAGGAACTGCTTTTGTTAGGGTACGAGATGTCAATGGACACTTCCATTCAGCTCGTGCACTGATTGACAGTGGTTCTCAAGTCTCCATTCTTACTGAGAATTTAGCGCAGAAGTTAAAACTTCCTCGTTCCCCATCTGGAGCTGTTTTGGGATTAGGTGCCGCTTCCACTCAGCAGACACGTGGCATCATTTCATGCACTATCTCGCCAATGGTCGATTCTACCCATTCCCTCTCGGCTGATTGCATCATTTTAAAGCGGATTACGGGTAATCTACCATCGGCGCCAGTAGACAAATCAACGTATACACTCTGTAAAAATTTGGTCTTGGCCGACAAACACTTTACGGTTCCAGGACCAATTGACCTCTTGTTAGGTATAGACGTATATAATCAAATACTCGATGGCAGGAAGTTCAGCCTTGGTGAAGATATGCCAACTGCCTACTCCTCAATCTTTGGGTGGATTATAATGGGCAAAGCTCCCGCAGCATCGCCACTTGCTCATAACGCGGTAGCGATGGCCTGCACCTTAAACCTCGATCTGGCACTCCCTCGGTTCTGGGAAGTCGAAGAGACACCCAGTCAACCCATGCCAGATCCCGAGGACCTTCTCTGTGAGAAGCATTTCAGCGAGACGTACAGTAAACGGACAAAAGTGCATTAGCACCTTAAAGTCGATAATCGCCCACACGGTGTAAGCCCGCGCATGCTGCATATTTTATCTCTGTGTGTATAATGTCCTTACGCACACAACAAAACGTCATACGGTATAACTATGAGGAGGTGCACTTCGTCAGATGCATGTGGTAAACATTAGAAAAAGATAACAGTATATACTCGCTTTCTTCTTAGTGAGTTATCCGGTTTTTACGCCGAGCCGACTCAAAACAACAGCTTAAATTCGTTTACTTAAAAAATGTGACAATGGTAGAGTGGAGTAAGTAGTAAACTCTTATACGATGGTCAATAAGGGTATGGGTTCAATCCTGAGTGCCGTGATCACTTTTTGGTATTTATTATTAAGTTTAAATCCCTGTTAATATAACAAACTATAAGGTGCAGCCTTTGTTAAACATGAATTAAAATAGTCGTTTATAAGGGAACATTTATTAAAATCCAAGTTAAAAAACATTTTGTAATTTAATAATTAATAACCTAATTATGATAAACATTTATTTACTTATAGTTTTTAAAAGAAATAGAAACCAATACATCTCTTATTACCTATTGGTTATTAAAGGTTTATATAAGCTTAAAATATTCATTTTCTCAAGGAAAAGAGGTTTGAAGCTTAACCCCTTATAACCATAAACTACAAATTTTTCTTTAAAAAATCATTCAAATTTACCTAATACTAACTATTACTATTACTGACTATGACTTAAAAGTTTTATCATCGGTAAATATTGTAGTAGTCTTCCAGTTAAAATCCATATATTCTCGAGCAAAACGCAATCATTCCTGTTTATATGCCTTCGCGTCAAACATGATTTCTTAGCAGGTATTCGGTGATGTAATCCTTCGGCATGGAGTCCGCGGTGGACAGTGCGCAATTACGTTTCCACTTATTGTTCTGTATTCGTTTCATTTTGGCTTTCACTCCATACACGACTCTGCAGACTGCCTTCCTCGTTGTGTCGTTTTACCCAACGACTCACAGTATTTCTCTAAAACAGAGTAATCTTTATTATATTAGAACACTTTTAAACTAGCAATTTACACCACAACGCAACTATAATAATATCATCACATAATCTATTATAACTTACACATAAGCCGGTTTCATTGGAAATTTGAGATATATTAAGTCCATTTTTCTATAAAAGGCCACTATATTTGCCCTTTCATCGATATTTATATTTGCTTGCATTTGTAATAATAACTATCAAACGAAACAACACCAGTAACAATAAATCTACCGCTCGCAACAAAGTTCACCAACCGACAAGTTCACTATTCTATTGCAGCTTGTTTCAAATCTACCTTCATCTTTTGAGAAACTGGTTAAAACATTAAAATAAAGAAACAACACCACATCGATGACATTTCAAACAAAATTCTATAAACTAAAATGTAAAAACGATATTTAGTACGAGAGGATTCGAACCGACGTGTCGCATATCATGATTTATGACATCTAAACACTGTGCTAAACCACTGAGCCAGATTGACACTTATCCAATGTCTCGAAATTAAAAGTTATTAACTTGAAAAGTTTACGACAGGAAGACGATTGATAATTTCGCTCTTTGATTGGTTCATAATGAAAGAATACATTGTATGGGTGTGTGTGTGCCTGCAAACGCTTTGTAGAAGAAGGTCATTAGTGCGATTTACTTTGATGCTATTGCTTTGTGAGACTGCTACTGGATTTTTGACCGCCACTGTACACCAGGGACCATACTGGTCGCCTTGTTGTCCGTCTCCCATTCAATGTCAATTACCAGCCCTTGGGTAACCATACTCACTCAATGGCTCAGCTTTCTCAACAAAACGAAATTTCCATACCAAGGTTGCTCACTGATCAACCGTCGGAGATTCAGCACCATGGTTTCAGTGACGCCTCTGAACGCGGGTACGCCGCGTGCGTCTATCTGCGCGTTCAAGGACCTCACGGAAGCGCTTCGGTCAGGCTCTTGCTGGCCAAGTCACGTGATGCTCCGCTGAAACAGAAGCTTACAGTTCTCAAGCTGGAACTGAATGCCGCTCATCTCCTTGCTCGCTTTCTTCATCACGTTCTTGGCATTCTGAATCAAAAATTCAAAATCAGCAGTACGATTGCCTGGTGTGATTCCAGCATCGTGCTCGCCTGGCTCAAGGTTTCCCCTCACAAGCTACAAACTTTTGAAGGGAATTGCGTATCCCAGATACAGGCTGGTGCCAAACGCTGCATGGAAATACGTGCCATCAGCTAAAAATCCCGCTGATTCGGCAAGTCGAGGTCTCACTCCTTCCGAATTGGTGGCGCATCATTTGTGGTGGTCACCGCCGTGGCTAATAGAAGACGGTTCCTCATGGTCCGAGGACCTCCCTCTTCCCAACGAAAATAATCTGCCTGGCTTCAAATCAACCGCACCCATTACACACGTCGCTTCTCTTGCCGAAGAACTGCCCGTCCTGACGAGGTTTAGTACGTTTCCCAAACTACAATCTGTCGTAGCTTGGTGCAAACGCTTCATCCACAACTCGCGTAATCCCAATCAACGTCGTACTGGTCCGTTGAGCGTTGCGGAGCTAAACACTAGCTTGCTCCACATTGTGAAGTTGGTCCAGTCGACGGAGTTTCCCGAAACTCTTCGGTTATTACGCGAGGACAAACCTCTCAGAGGCAGCATTCGGCGGTTGAATCCCTTTCTAGACTCGCAGGGTCACTTAAGGGTGGGCGGAAGACTTGTCAAGTCAGAACTTGATTATAGCGCAAAGCATCCGCTTCTACTACCCAAGGCGCACCACGTAACCAAGCTTATCGTAAACCATTACCATCGGCTGTTTCTTCATCCTGGTCTAATGGCTCTTACTAGTCTACTCCAACGTAAATTTTGGATTCTATCCCCACGTCGGGTAATCCGTCAGCAAATTTTTCGTTGTCAGCAATGCTATCGACAGCGACCCAAATCCATCGAGCCCTTTATGGGCGATCTTCCGAGCCATCGCGTGACGTCGTGTCGTCCCTTTCAGAAGGTTGGTGTCGATTTTGCGGGACCTTTTATGTGCAAAACGTCTCGCGTCCGCAACGCCAAGTCGACTAAAGCGTATCTTTGCGTTTTTGTATGCTTTACAACAAAGAGCATCCACTTGGAAATCGTTTCCGAGTTGTCGACCGACGCTTTTCTGGCTTGTTTAGACCGATTTGTCTCGCGCAGAGGGCTCCCCAGCGACGTCTTTAGTGACTGTGGCACTAACTTCGTGGGCACCCGAAATTATCTCAAACATGTGTCGCAGCATTTCAAGGACGCTCACGCCGACATCAGCAGTTCTCTGGCCAATCGCCAAATCACCTGGCATTCACATGGGTGGTTTGTGGGAAAGTGCAGTAAAGTCGGCGAAGCTCATACTAGCCCGCGTTATTGGAGACCGCTCACTTACGTTCGAGGAACTCGGTACAATTTTCACTAAAGTAGAGGCAGCACTAAATTCACGGCCACTGTGTCCCTTGACCAATGATCTCAATGATCTCGAAGCGCTCACGCCGGGCCACTTTATCATTGGGCAACCTCTGCTGTCTTTGCCTGAACAAAACTTCGACGAACTCAATCCGAGCCTTTTGAAGCGGTGGCAACTCCTTCGACAGATCTCTCAGCACTTTTGGAGACGATGGCACTCGGAGTTTTTTCACACAATGCAACAGCGTCCGAAATGGCTTACCAAAAGCGCTAATCTTCAAGTTGGTGATCTCGTTCTAGTTAAAGACTCAAATTTACCACCTCTTCAGTGGAAAAAGGGTAGGATTATTCGCGTTTGTCCAGGTTCCGACGGCACTGTTAGGGTAGTCGAGTTGAAGACTTCCAACGGAATTTTGCTACGACCGGTAGTAAAACTGTGCCCTTTACTGCCTTGCCTCGAAAACTAGCTATCTAAAAAGTAAAATCATCAATTTATTTTTATTTTTATTTATTCTTTCTTATTTATTGTATCGTCATTCGTATTATTTTTGAAAATCAGCTAAACGAACCTCACCTATAACGAAAATCATCTATTAACTTCAACTCATCTAACGAATCTTAGCATAATTATATTCTTTGTTTGACTTTGTCAATTTTTAAGTCTTTCTTCTAAAGAGCTTAGCAGCTCTTTGGGGGGCGGTATGTTCAGTAATGTTTGCAATATTGGTGAGCTTACCATTTTTGAACGCAACCTTTCTTATTTTTCTTTATTTATAAACGAAGCCCGTCAACCTTCCTCTCCAAACTACCTCCAACCCTTCTTATAATTTCCTTGGCTAACCTGGGGGGTAGTTGGAAAAAGTAGTTGACGTCTGGCCGGCACGCGATCGAGTCGAGAGCTCCGTACTTCTCCTCGAAATAATTGCTAAACCGACGGATTTGCAACGTCAGCCGCGATCATCGCGCACATAAACTCAGCGGGCATCAGCTCCATCAAAAAATCAGCATGAAGGCAGGGAAAAGAGACGAGATACTACGCGTCGTAAAAGGATCCAGCACGCGGGGCGATTCGAACCAGGTAGCCTTTCACTTGTTCCTCTTTTTCCTAGCCACTCAGTATCAATTAGATTCATCCCAGTACTTTTGATTGAGGTAACTATGTTCATTAGGTCGCCGATATCTTCTAGTAAATCTGTTTTTTCGAATTTATAGTTATAAAAATCTTGGAGTAAATGACACCTCTGTGTGTCAATTTGGCCCAAAAATATCTTATCCAATGTGTCTAAAATTTCTTTTGCTGTTTCACAGTCAATTATACGTCCAATATATGAAGAATCTACAGAATTAATTATTGTAAATCTGGCTTTTGCATCTTTACTAATAAATTCTTCCTTTATTTTTTGTTCATCATTTAACCCTTGTATTATTGAATTGAATTTAGTCCTTTTGATAATAGTAATAAATGTAATTTCTTTTTCCAAATAATATAGTTCGTATTTTTATCTAGTTTTGACAGTTCCTCTGTCATGTTTCTATATAATTATTTCCAGTAAATAAAATAATAATTTCATCACCATATGGTTTCCAGGGTAGGTAGCTCAGCTCATCTTCATCTTATCCTTGAGGGCAAGGGGCCCATGACCTCTTATTGAAATCCGCCCTCAAGGTGTTTAATCATTGGGATCCAGTATAAAAAAACGGTTTTAATTCATTCACACCTTTTTTTTATTCCATAATACCTACGAACACTCTACATCTTTATAAAAATTACACTGACTACAAAACTTATAAGTTGCTCCTAACAATTCTCAAAAAACGAGTACAATGAAAATTTTCTTCAAGACATTTGTCAAAACACAAATTACTCCAAGTTCGAAAATAACTTGCTTTTAAAAACATAGACTATAATCATAGACAATTAGAATTCATCTCTACAACATTACTTTATGTACCTCATCTGCGTTGTATTGCCCCTATGATTCCAAGACTATTTTCTCAGTCGTCTGCGCAACTCTTTATCCCTTATAATTAATTAATAACAACTAAACATCTATTATTACAAGCCAGCTTCTAGTGACGTGCATGCCAGCCTGTCTCTCGTTTATATAACGTATGTCTATTTATGCAATTTGCCCTTATCCCTCGCCCTGGGAAGATTAAGTGCATAAAGTGCGGTGAAAAATCACCGTTAAATATTAACTTAAACTATTTAATTAAACACTTAGTTTAAAATGAGCTTGGGGTGATCGATGACGAAGCTTAACGGAACGGTTGACTTAGCATCGATTTTATTTTATAGTTTATATCGATTAGTGAATAATTATTTATAATACCAGGCAAGTAGTTGGCAACACTGACCGACAGACAGTAGGAAAGAATGGAAAGATCAGTTAAAATACTTTTTAAATATATTATTTGTATGTGTAAGTTGATACAAAAGTATAGCATGAACATTCTTTAAAATAAATAACATGATTATTGGTTGAATTGATTTTTTCCGGGCTTCGTGTTCACGCAAGCCGAAAGTGGACACAGTCCCACTGCAGGCAAATAGATTTCTTATAAACGCAGCAGGTAAATCTTCTGCCTTTCCAGTCTGCTAGGACATATGCTTCTTCCTGATAGTCCTGGTTGAGGAGGTGGTTGAGGACGGGGAGGCATATCCTCACTTAGCGCTCTTCTGATTGCCAATCGACGCTCTCAAGGTAGCCTGTCATTATAAATTCGCTCTTTTAAACTTGGAAGGAAAATGTTTTGCCAATAAAGTCTGAAACAGCTTCACCACATTCTCGGGTAACAAATGAGCTCAGTGGCTGAACATCATCATCGGTGAAGTTGTCTTCGCTGTCATTATTTTCACCTACATGTAATTCTCTTACTAGCACGTTTTTTAACGCATAGTTAGGGTCTTCTACAGTCGTCGAAATCACTGAACTCGCTTTCTTGCTGTAACACTTCAAGCCAGGCTTCAACCATTCCATCCATCATTTCCATTTTGAAGATTTGGGAGCCAGGTACCCGGATACGGCATCTAAAATAACATAAAAGTTAGTTGAAGGAACATACATAGATAGATAGATAAACACTTTATTATTCACCTTAAAAATAGAGATAAAGTACAAGTCAAATGTTTACAATGGTGTAACAATGGGCATACTTAGATGAAAAACCATTTGGAGTATATATATAAGTAATAAACGGAGGTAATGTCTGAGACACTATGGCAGTAAACACTTTTTGCTGAGGTTATGACAGACACTATGAAAGTGCAGATGATCTTTGTGAGGTGATGTAGAACAGAATCAGAGGTGTACTTACTGAAGGGCACCAGAAGCTTGTTGCACCGAAACTGTAGACTGCGCGGCCATTAGCGCCTCAGTACCCGCTGCAGCGACTGATTTTAGGAAGGTAATGAGCGTAACAGAGCGATATTACGAAATGGCAACGCCGAATTTGTTTGACGGGGTCCGATAAACGCGCATATTCGTCGTCTAAGAAACGCGTCCTCGTTCTATAACAACGCAATGGCGCTAGACGAAGCAGAGTTCCAAAAAAATTACCGCTTGCCAAAGTGTTATATAAATTACATTAAAGTTTTGTTAACAAATCATAGCAAATCTTCAAAAAAAAGCCGGCAACCAGTTTTTTTTTCTAGTTTCACTCGTTAGGGCAGGCTAAAATCTCTAGGACCATACCGCCATGTCTTATGTAGTTTTTATTTGATAGTTTAATATTCCATTTATTATACATTTGTTGAGAATGAGGGAGTGATCATGTGTTATATCGGTGGAATATTAACCATTATGTGTTCGTAAACGTTCACGAGTGTAGGCAAATGAAACAAAATAGAGAAAACATTGCTTTTTATGTTCTCCCAAAAAGTCCATCGAAAGCTTTAATTAAGTTCCACCACTTTATTGAAGCACTAGGAGATGGTCCGGCTTGTTGCTGTTGACCCTCATTCTCAACAAAAGTATAATAAATGGAATATTAAACTATCAAATAAAAACTATGTATGACATGGCGGTATGGTCCTAGAGACTTTAGCCTGCCCAAATGGGCGAACTTAAAAAAAAAAACGAAATGAAGTCTAGATGCGCTGTCAAACTCAAAATTGACAGTCTTTTGTTAATTTAAACCACAGACTGCTAAAAAAACACTACATTTTTACATAATCTGTATGACGTCATCTCGATCTTAACGCGATTTCGAGAGAGTTGTACGATCGTGCCATAAATGTGCAGTGGGTACCGACAAAATCGGGTTGGTATCGTAGATCAGACTCGGATCACGATCAACTCGAATTACCTTGTCTGCCATATGGGTTGGGCTGCTGTTCCTCATAACAACGATGGTAATTAACACTTTCCACAACTTTCCACGTAGCCTGCAAAGCAAGGCGCCTTCTGAATGACGACCAAAATTGGGACGAAACTAGCAAAAGCAGTCGTAAGTGATGCTCACGACGTATGCGCCATTTGCTCGCTTTAATTTTGGTGTTTTGTGGGCTCTCGAGCCCAGTGCAACTGTGGAAGTCCAGCCTATAATGTTTTGAGGGACATTGAACAGGACGTTGATGTATAGGACGACGGTGAGGATGGTGGCAATTCACTACCGTACCCCGTAGAGTTTTTGAACTCTTTGAGTCCATCAGGACTTCCAGCGCACTCTATTATATTAAAAATTTGGAATACAATATTATGCTTTTTTGAAAATAGACCCCGCCGAAGTTGTTAACTTCGGGGAGGTTACTTGTGTAACGGAACTCGGCTGAAGATACTGTCGCTAGAGACGAACCTCACTGAGGCACTGAACCTCACTGAGGTATACTGATAGCCCGTGGCGCTGGTGAGTCAGTTTTCATATATTAGTATTCATCTCTCTCATATCGAACCACTTTCCGTTCACATTCAAACGCGTGCAGTTTTGTGTGAGCGTCAGCTTTGCAATGACGATTAATAAGTCGCAAGACCAGACTCTCTAGGTCACGGCCGTTGATCTGAGGACAGGATATTTCTTACAGAGACAGCTGTACGAAACCTTCTCACGGGCGACGTGATCCCAAAGTCTTTACGTGTTTGCTCCCTGTGCAAAGTGTTTTTCAAATAACATGTGTTGTACACAATCAACAAAAAAGTCTCTACATCAGCGTTAAACGAAGTCCACGCGAACGAAGTCGCGGGCAACAGCTAGTATATAATAAAGTTATGTTAACATGCAGCAGTGTCTATTAGTGCACGCAAGTGCTCGTGTGTGTTAGTGCAAGTGTGATAAGGAGTTCTATTTAGGAAAAGAAAAAGAAAAAGAGGAAGAAGAGGGGTAGATTGGCGGTCGCAGTAAAAGTTATTTCTGAGTCAAGATAAGTCTTTCTGTGTTTTCATAGTCCAAAGTTTTAAGGTGTTTAGATACGGTTTTTTTGCAGTTGTATGTATGTAGCGGATATATATTTAGTTCGTTGTTTAATTTGTTATTTAAATATTGACCTAGAAAGCAAAAGAATTTATGGGACAATGACAGGCGGAACAGTTTAGTCTGGAGAATAGTACCTTTCCTGCGCTTGTTTTTATTTAGTTCAGGATCATAATGTAATTGGGAGTGTTTTTTGAGGATAGTATGGAGGATAAATGATTGTCTGACAGTCAAAACGTCCCAGTTTTTATATAGTTCAACTGTGGGGTGTCGGAAAGGGAGTCCCGCACCAACTTTTAGGATCGCGCGTTGAGCCCTTTCTACTTCTATGAGATGGGTCTTAGCGGCGCCGCCCCACGATGTGATGCAGTAATCGACGAGTGACTGACAGAGTGAGAGGTACAACATCTTTAAGATGTGTCGGTTGGCTACAGTATATATATACAGTATGAAAAGGATATAACTACAACTAGAAGCAACCAACAACATTTAGTATCTCTTTGGAAAAATCAGACCTCAGTCATTGAAGCCGAAAACAATTTACTACGTCGAGTGGAAACATCTATGGAAGCTCAGTACAAGATTTTCAAAACGCATTTAAACATTTTGCAGAAGGCTACTAACGACTTAAAACGCGAGATTGAGCAGATAGAGATCGTCAACGAGTTTATGCTTTCAAGCATCATAGCAAATAATGTTCTCGTCAGTTTAAAGAGCATTCAGGACACCCTACTGGACACCATCACTAATGTCCAGCAATTTAATATTCACCTCTTGGCACCAAAACAGCTTCGCGACAAACTCAGCATCATATCGGGTCAATTGTCAAAGGACACATCATTGCCCATTGATAACATACAAACAGACCTACCAAACATTTACAAAATTTTAAGTGTTAGAGCTCGCATGACCGCACAGTACTTTATCTTCGAGATACAAATTCCATTGGTTAGTAGAGACAGCTTCGATCTGTATAGGCTGTATCCAGTACCTCGACAGGCGGGAAGTTATATCGTTAGCATCGCACCGATAGCAGACTACTTGGCAATAAACCTACAGGATACGTACCTACCTGTTTCGGAAATCAAGTTACAGGAATGCACAGAACTCTACAAAACTTCGCATTTATGTGAATTGCAGAAGCCAGTTTATCGTAGAGAATCAGATAATGGTATTTGTGTCAGAGATCCGCAGACGGGTAATTGTAAAATAGTAAAGAGCTCGTGTCAAGTATCATGGACGGCACTTCATAAAGTAAACATGCTCACCTGTTGCGATAAATGCTACTTGAGATTCATATGTGGGGTTCAGATTACTACAGAACGATTAACAGGTGTAAACATAATTGCACTTGGAAATGACTGTGTCATCAAGGGCGTCTCATTCACCATCACGTCACACCAAAAACACACTAATGAACTGAATATAGAGGCAGACATAGTATTAGCCAAGATCGCTCCCGTCAATAAAATCATCAATCTGACTGGCTAGGAAAAAGAGGAACAAGTGAAAGGCTACCTGGTTCGACTCGCCTCGCGTGCTGGATCCTTTTACGACGCGTAGTATCTCGTCTCTTTTCCCTGCCTTCACGCTGATTTTTTGATGGAGCTGATGCCCGCTGAGTTAATGTGCGCGATGATCGCGGCTGACGTTGCAAATCCGTCGGATTAACAATTATTTCGAGGAGAAGTACGGAGCTCTCGACTCGATCGCGTGCCGGCCAGACGTCACACAAACGTCGTCACAGACGTCGACAATAAATAAGAAAGAATAAATAAAAATAAAAATAAATTGATGATTTTACTTTTTAGATAGCTAGTTTTCGAGGCAAGGCAGTAAAGGGCACAGTTTTACTACCGGTCGTAGCAAAATTCCGTTGGAAGTCTTCAACTCGACTACCCTAACAGTGCCGTCGGAACCTGGACAAACGCGAATAATCCTACCCTTTTTCCACTGAAGAGGTGGTAAATTTGAGTCTTTAACTAGAACGAGATCACCAACTTGAAGATTAGCGCTTTTGGTAAGCCATTTCGGACGCTGTTGCATTGTGTGAAAAAACTCCGAGTGCCATCGTCTCCAAAAGTGCTGAGAGATCTGTCGAAGGAGTTGCCACCGCTTCAAAAGGCTCGGATTGAGTTCGTCGAAGTTTTGTTCAGGCAAAGACAGCAGAGGTTGCCCAATGATAAAGTGGCCCGGCGTGAGCGCTTCGAGATCATTGAGATCATTGGTCAAGGGACACAGTGGCCGTGAATTTAGTGCTGCCTCTACTTTAGTGAAAATTGTACCGAGTTCCTCGAACGTAAGTGAGCGGTCTCCAATAACGCGGGCTAGTATGAGCTTCGCCGACTTTACTGCACTTTCCCACAAACCACCCATGTGAATGCCAGGTGATTTGGCGATTGGCCAGAGAACTGCTGATGTCGGCGTGAGCGTCCTTGAAATGCTGCGACACATGTTTGAGATAATTTCGTGTGCCCTCGAAGTTAGTTCCACAGTCACTAAAGACGTCGCTGGGGAGCCCTCTGCGCGAGACAAATCGGTCTAAACAAGCCAGAAAAGCGTCGGTCGACAACTCGGAAACGATTTCCAAGTGGACGCTCTTTGTTGTAAAGCATACAAAAACGCAAAGATACGCTTTAGTCGACTTGGCGTTGCGGACGCGAGACGTTTTGCACATAAAAGGTCCCGCAAAATCGACACCAACCTTCTGAAAGGGACGACACAACGTCACGCGATGGCTCGGAAGATCGCCCATAAAGGGCTCGATGGATTTGGGTCGCTGTCGATAGCATTGCTGACAACGAAAAATTTGCTGACGGATTACCCGACGTGCGGATAGAATCCAAAATTTACGTTGGAGTAGACCAGTAACAGCCATTAGACCAGGATGAAGAAACAGCCGATGGTAATGGTTTATGATAAGTTTGGTTACGTGGTGCGCCTTGGGTAGTAGAAGCGGATGCTTTGCGCTATAGTCAAGTTCTAACTTGACAAGTCTTCCGCCCACCCTTAAGTGACCCTGCGAGTCTAGAAAGGGATTCAACCGCCGAATGCTGCCTCTGAGAGGTTTGTCCTCGCGTAACAACCGAAGAGTTTCGGGAAACTCCTTCGACTGGACCAACTTCAAAATGTGGAGCAAGCTAGTGTTTAGCTCCGCAACGCTCAACGGACCAGTACGACGATGATTGGGATTACGCGAGTTGTGGATGAAGCGTTTGCACCAAGCTACGACAGATTGTAGTTTGGGAAACGTACTAAACCTCGTCAGGACGGGCAGTTCTTCGGCAAGAGAAGCGACGTGTGAAATGGGTGCGGTTGATTTGAAGCCAGGCAGATTATTTTCGCTGGGAAGAGGGAGGTCCTCGGACCATGAGGAACCGTCTTCTATTAGCCACGGCGGTGACCACCACAAATGATGCGCCACCAATTCGGAAGGAGTGAGACCTCGACTTGCCGAATCAGCGGGATTTTTAGCTGATGGCACGTATTTCCATACAGCGTTTGACACCAGAGCCTGTATCTGGGATACGCGATTCCCTTCAAAAGTTTGTAGCTTGTGAGGGGAAACCTTGAGCCAGGCGAGTACGATGCTGGAATCACACCAGGCAATCGTACTGCTGATTTTGAACTTTTGACCCAGAATGCCAAGAACGTGATGAAGAAGACGTGCAAGGAGATGAGCGCCATTCAGTTCCAGCTTGGGAACTGTAAGCTTCTGTTTCAGCGGAGCATCACGTGACTTGGCCAGCAAGAGCCTGACCGAAGCGCTTCCGTGAGGTCCTTCAACGCGCAGGTAGACGCACGCGGCGTACCCGCGTTCAGAGCCGTCACTGAAACCATGGAGCTGAATCTCCGACGGTTGATCAGTGAGCAACCTTGGTATGGAAATTTCGTTGAGTTGAGAAAGCTGAGCCATTGAGTGAGTATGGTTACCCAAGGGCTGGTAATTGACATTGAATGGGAGACGGACAACAAGGCGACCAGTATGGTCCCTAGTGTACGTCTCGCTGAAGTGCTTCTCACAGAGAATGTCCTCGGGATCTGGCACGGGTTGACTGGGTGCCTCTTCGACTTCCCTGAACCGAGTGAGTGCCAGATCGAGGTTTAAGGTGCAGGCCATCGCTACAGCGTTATGAGCGAGTGGCGATGCTGCGGGAGCTTTGCCCATTATAATCCACCCGAAGATTGAGGAGTAGGCAGTTGGCATATCTTCACCAAGGCTGAACTTCCTGCCATCGAGTATTTGATTATATACGTCAGTAGTATGTTATTGGGCATTCTGCCTCAATTTCCGCTCCTCCAGGTTCACTGCGTTCACCTTCCGTCGCTACAATTGATGCAGAACGCCCAATAAACATAAGCGGTCCTGACGGAAATAAAATTGTTCTCTATTTTCAACGCAACGCGTTCAGTTTCATAAGTCTAATTGAGAAAAAATATTTCAAACTAACCTGAATTCTATATTTTCAACGCAATGCGTTGATTTGATTGTATATTTTCAACGCAAAGCGTTGATTTGGCTCTATATTTTCAAGGCATTGCGTTGATTTCATATTTTGTCCTGACGGAAACTAAATTGAGGCAGAATGCCCAATACCGGGGTTGGTTTCACAAAGCTGTTCTGAGTTCAGTTTCATAAGTCTAATTGAGAAAAAATATTTCAAACTAACCTGAATAATAGGAAAATGCAATGTTATGTTGTCTGCACTGATTCTATATTTTCAACGCAATGCGTTGATTTGATTGTATATTTTCAACGCAACGCGTTGATTTGGCTCTATATTTTCAACGCAGTGCGTTGATTTCATATTCTGTTGATCACTATCACACGCGTTAAATTAATTTGATATAAGTTTAGATAGACGATCGAATAATTAAGACGATTTCTTGATTATGAATGAGATTGTGTCGATCGGCTCACAACAATTACTTAAGTTATTACAACGAGTGCATGTATGTGATAAACGCTCATAGATATTTATAGACTACAAATCTCCATTTCATAGTTGCGAAAACATCAAATATAGACGATCGATTAATTAAGACGATTTCTTGATTATGAACGAGATTGTGTCGATCGGCTCACAACAATTACATAAGTTATTACAACGAGTGCATGTATGTGATAAACGCTCATAGATATTTATAGACTACAAATCTCCATTTCATAATAGCAAAAACATCAAATCTTATCAAACATAACTTGATGGTTTATTTTTCAATTATTTATTTGATATCTCAATGAGGATGATTATAGATTGTGTCATGTCGACATCACAAAACCATCTTTACAAGATAATATTATATTTAATCGAGTATGAAAGTTTGACTGTGATAAAACGTTCATAGACTTAAAGACTACTAATCTAAAATTCAAGGTCTCATTATATGTAGATACCATATTATAAAATATTGTAAATTAACCACGAGGTTATGAATGACATGTTTTACAGCGACCTAACTCCTAGCTTGTAGATACTGACTATGGGGACCAGTTTAGTTTGCGGAGTGTTCGTATAGTGGCAAGACCACAGTACAATTACCAAAGGAAAGAAGAGTATGTACACACATTTGAAATAGGTCCCACATTTTCGATAACTCGTAAGCTAATTTTTTTTAAATGAGGTTTGTTTCGTAATATTCGATACTACTCAGACGGTTAGTTTAATCCTAAGTTCGTATTTTGTAACTATAACAAAATTGAACATGCAATGTCAAATATTACAAAAGATACCAAAACATAAAATTTGATGTAATTTCATTACTAAGTAGGTAATTATGAAGAATTATCATATTAACATACTGGTATATTTACGTAAGCGAGGTTTTGTATAAAGCAAAACTACTGTTATACTTTTTAGCTGTGTCAAATCAGTTGAGTTGAACACAGTGTCGCTAAGAAATGACGAATAAGCGCAATGCTTCCAGGTATTCCGGCGTGAGAACTGGAATATGATATATTAGCTCGCTAGTATTACGCCTCAGTTTTACTTGTTATTGTACTTTTTATTATTATATTTATCAAATTAGTATTAAATTTCCTTTTAACTAAGCGAGTAATTACTTATTAATTAAGTTTAAGTTTGTTTTCTTAATTAAATGCCCCAAGATATAATAATAAAGTATAAAGGACTATTTCATATTGTAATAAAGTGCAAAAGGCTTTCGGTTTTACCAACAGTTTTGCAATCTACATACATACTTATATACCTTACAAAACATATTTACATACCAACATACATTTTTTATGTCTTTGCAATATATATAATTTGTGCATAGACAAAGTCGTCAAAATGAAATATATTATACAGAATGTTTAAATTAATGTATAATATCTAAATTCTAGTAGTTTTAGTCAAAACCTTAACCTGTTAGAAATATATAAAAGTATTTTCGCTCAATTATAACGTAGTATGTAGTACCTACTAAAATACATTTTATTTGTTGTATTTTTAACTTTTACATCAATACTTTCAATTGATGCCAAATCGAGAGCGTAGCGTACACACCAAGCCTAAATAGAAGTGGTATATAATATTTGTGTAGTGAATATATTAGAAAATTATAATATCAGTTGATGTAAAAGATTGTTTTATCATCTCAGAAAAATAAATGTAATTACAACTATAATACATAATAACCCGAAATTCTTAATAGAAAACAAAAAAATCTTACTGTATTTCACTAACATCTAGGGGTGCCCAAAAACTTTGTAATGAAATTATATATTATGCTAATATGAACTGGTTTTCTGATTAATTTAATAAGTATTTTGTATATGTATATACTTTTTATTATCATTGAAAAGTATAACTATCTTAAAAATAGTAAGTTTTTTTTTTTGACATACCTGTACTTGAATAAAATAGTGATCATGAATGAGCTCGATCGTTAGCGTCCATCTATGTAGGTAAAATAAAAAGCTTTGCTTAGTTCAATTAATTTAACATACAAAAACTGCTTGTAAAACGTCATGTGACATCCCTAACAAGACTTGATTATGAAACATATTTGATCCATATAAAATCATTTTACGCGCTCAGTTGCGTCATAAGTATTCGGTTTTTCTACTGCTCTTCACCTATCCTCCGCGCTCCATAGTGTGTTGGTGTGATCAAGATTCTTCGAAAGTTAAAGTGTTTTAATTAAACTTCTGATATTATGTACGTAAGTAAGTTTTTTTTATACTTCGATATTCTAACTGGTTCCTGAAAATTGTTATGAATATAATGTAATTAACTTCTTAATGTTTCTTAATGTGTTATGCACAAGCGTAAAGCCATTGTTGTTATAGTTATCGCGCTGAACAGAATTCGAATTGCATGTAAGACTTTTTCAAATTTATGTTTATACTCACTATTACTATATTTTGACATTAAATACTATATAATTTCCATTTAATAAAAAAATAATTCAGGAATTGTTTCTTGTATTACGTTATGTTATCACGTTCTTTTTTGTAATCTACTCATTTATTCAAGTGATTAAAAAATAAATTATTTTGTTTATCGTTGTAGGTCTGATTCTGAGACCGACGTTCAACGCTGTGAGGAGAAAAAAGCCACTCAAAAGAAAAGGAAATGTTCTGAAATATATCGGTGAGTAGTATATATATATATATATATATATATATATATATATATATATTATTCCTTGACTTAGTTGAACAATACGCTGATGGTCTATGTCACGACTGATATGTATCTGTAATTATGTGAACTAATAAATAATATATATGATTAATATGCATTAGTTCGCTGTCCCATTTTTTTATAAATTATTTAATAGGTCAAATTAACAGTAAATGTGATACAAAAGCACTTACATAGGTTTATGTGAAATATACAATCTATATTATTGCACAGATGATCGTGTCCTCTTTCGTTAAATAGATAAATAAACACTTTATTATTCACCTTACAAATAAAAATTGAGTACAAGTTAAATGTTTACAATGGTTTAACAATGGACGTTAGGTACCTTCGTAAATATTTATTATAAGCATTAATATGAACTAATGTTGTATTTTTTTTTTACATTTTAGTTCTGATTCTGAAAACGAAGTTCGCTGCGAGGAACCAAAGTCGCACAAGAAAAAAAACGCCCCAAAGAAAATTAAGACGTCGCCGCCGAGGTGAGTAGTACAAAATACTTGTATTTTACCCCATAACTTCTGAAGTTTAATAATACTTTGATGGTCTGTACCACCATGTCTGTATATGTATGTAATGTATGCTTTACTCTTGTGTGTTCCCTTTGTGTTTTTGTTTTAAATTTACAATTTCTTATAAAAATAGTTATTAAGTAAACTAAATATAAAGAGTGTTTAAAATGGATGATGAAAATGCTATCAATAATGTCCTGTTTAGAAAAAAAATATATTTGAAGTTATACGTTTTTCTGAGAGTAGTTGTTGTTTGAGAGCATTATGGTATTTTTTTTTTAATTAAAACATATTTTTATTTCAGTTCTGAACCCAAAAAAGAAGCTTTGGCTACGGTGAACTACGACGTGTTCGGAATTTTATCCGAGAAAGACGAGAACAGTGCTGCAACAAATACACGTCAGAATACGAAGCTCGTTACCAGTATATCCAGTCGCGTGGCCAACGGTGTAGTTCGACGCGCGCTAAATTCAGACGGGGAATACTACGCAGAGTTCCGCGTCTACACTGCCGCTGACGCTGCATCCAAGGCCGCTGATCGCTGGAAAAATGCTGTTATTTGTGTGAAAACACACATAAATACTGGTTCCCATCAATGGGAACACCTACAACAAGTTATAAATATAACTAAAAAATATTTGCGGGAGGCAGATCCAAAATTTTACAGTAATTTTATTAATTTTAAGTAAGATTTAAATAAAGGTTCTTACATAATTGGCTTCAATCATTATTTTTATTATTAGGTATGTGAGGTGCATATATATCATTTACTTAGGTATCATTACTTAATTAGAAGTACTATTTACTTAGGTCAAGATAGTTAGTGACTATAATCATTACCTTGTCTTAGCACTCAATTAATCAATCAATATAATCAGTCCTTGCGTGGATAATAGTTAGTTAAAATCAAATTTAATTAAATCGAAAGTAAAATGCCTCAGTAATGAATTGTATTTAAGAATTAAATACGATAGGTAAACAGTTTTAATTTGCTTGTACACTTTCTCCGGCAACGACATTAATTTAGCTCGGTCTTAGATAAAACTTATTTACAAACCTTAAATATGCCGTTCTGTACTTCGTGTTCAGTTGATGTAGTCGGAAGGAAATGGATGGGTCATTTACGAAGCAATGCTCATAAAAATAACTGCAACATTCCTATACAAGATGGTATTGTTAAGATAGCATCCGCGTTTAAAAACCGTATCGTTTCTTACAAGATATTAGCAATAGATGATTATGAAACTTGTTTGCCTGAAACCTTCCTGTGTAGCATAAAGCATAAGATAGAAGATCTTTTGCGAACCTCAATTGAGAAACACATAAGTATTAAAGTTAATTTTGAACATTTTTGTCAGTTCTGTAGCTACAGTGTCCCACTAATAAAAACTCCTACTCCATACCAACTTTGCGGCCCTATTTAATGACCTTAAGGGTTGATTTTTTAAAAGTTACTGAAAATATATTTTTATATTTTTATGTTTAGTCAATTTACTAAGTTTCATAACTTTACTAAAAAAACATACACCATGGAAAATTTGCGACCCCAATAAATGACCTTAGGGGTCGAATTTCGAAAAATGCCGAAAATGAGTTCCTAGTATTTAGATGCTTAATGCTCCCGCAAAATTTGATAACTATTGGTCAAGAAACAATCACCGTAGCATACATTATAGTTTCCGCATTCCAATCTAAAAAACCACACTAAACCCCCCTTAAGGGTTGATTTTCAAAAAACTGTGATATAAGTGCTCTTTTATTTCTTTTGCATAGTATACTGCCAAAGTTTCGTGACCGTGCGACAAAAGAATTTTTTTTCCCCATACATCCTTTATGACCCCATTTGACCCACTTAAAGGTCAAATTTCGAAAAATCCGTTCTTAAATGACGCCTTCATTACTTGTAGAATACGTGGTCCAAATTTCAGGTTTCTATGTTAAGCGGTTTCGGCTGTGCGATGATTGTAGAAAAAAACCCTGTTCTTTTATTATATAGATTATATTATTAAATACTGCTTTAGATTGGTATATGATATGGATAGCTTGAATCTGCCTATTAAAGACAAATGGGCAAACTTAGCTAACGAAGTGCTAGTCTTCTGGTCTTGCCAAAGCCACGTACAAACTATGGCAAAAATATGCTTACTTTTGAAGGGGCACAGTTGTATAGTGCCCTCAAGAATAAAAAAAATGTAAAGTCATTTAGTGCATTCAAATCTCAGATAGCCCAATATCTAATCGCAGACTGTTCTCTTATATGCAAATGAATTATTGGATGAGTACCTACCTGCGTTCTTCCTTACCGATCGGACGGAATGACGAATGTATTATTTTATATTTAAGTTTAGTATTGTTCTCAAGTACCTAAGTGACATTTGTCTTAGTGAAAATAAACTTCTTCAAACCTTTACCTAATAATAATTTAATTGGGTTTGGACGCGATACAAAATATGTGTATTGCGTTTATGTTTACTTTTACTATTTTATTATGAACTAAAATAATTAAATTAGGTACTAAAATATTTAACTTATTCATTCGTATGCTTGCACTATTTATATTGAGAAAATCATAGCTATAATAAAGGTTCAGTTAAAGGCCACGCAATGAGTAAACAACAAAGGGCCACGCAGATTTATTGAGTAACAATTTTGAGGGACTGTTTACTATGTTTAAATAACATAATCACAGAAATATAATAAGGTCCACGCAATAAGAGTACCTACTTGTAAAAATATAATAGGGCTATGCAGTTGTTCATCTACTGTCTTCGGCCGTGGAAACTCGGATATGACCTTGACCTGCTCATCTAAAGGTCTGAGGCCTTCTTTCGATACTCAAAATCCCAGAAAGTTCAGCTCTGTTTTGCCGAAGTCACATTAATCCATATTAATCGTGATGCCATACGTATCAAGACGCTTAAGTACCTCTCGACCGTGTTGTTTATGTTCTGTCTCCGATGACGAGGCGATGATGACGTCATCAATGTAAATAAATATAAAGTTTAGGTCGTTTAGTACTTCGTCATTGAGGAATCTTTGGAGAGTCTGTGCTGCATTTTTCAATCCGAACGTCATTCTTGTAAACTCGTACATGCCAAACTGAGTCGTCAAACTAGTTTTAGGGATATCGGGTTCATTAATACCAATATTATGGTAAGCTCGTTGCATATCTATCCGCGTAAATATTGTATTGCCGTATAACAAGTAGGTACAATCCTGTATGCGCGGTATCGGATATCTGTCAGGCTTTGTGAGCGCATTAAGTTGCCGATAGTCGCCACACGGTCTCAACTCACCGTTCTTCTTGGTAACGACATGAAGTGGACTTGCCCAGTTACTTTTAGAGGGCCTACATATTCCCATCTCCTGCATGCGTTGAAATTCGGCTTTAACTCTGTTATACTTGTCCGGTGGTAATGGTCTCGGGCGCGCGTAAACGGCTGAGCCCGTTGTTTCGATGTGATGGACTACAGAATGCGGTGGAGTATCCTTGAAGCACATCGGTTTCGTAACGTTGGGAAATTCGAATAAAATATCGCTGTATTCACTTGTGCAGTCGATTGTTCTGACCGTCGGCTCTTCTTGTACAGTCACGGACGCGATAGTTTGTAAACTTGTAACCGAATCTATAAGCATTCTTCTATTCAAGTCCACTAGTAGCTTATGATGGGCCAAAAAGTCAGCACCGAGGATAGGTTGCTTGACATCGGCCAACACGAATGACCAACGGTACGGTCGTCGCAGTCGAAAGTCCAAATTTTATGTCTTGTACAAAAGTCCCAAATATCCCCCGAAATCAAACTAGAGATCAGGTGTAAAAAAATGAGTCTTTAATTTTGAAACTTAGCCTAAACTCCCGCGCGCACACGAATATATCGTGTGCGTGTTTTAAGGCTTGCCAGCGCCATCCAGTTACGTTTTTTGAACAAATAAATACGATTTTACAATAAACATTCCGCCCACCATGGACAGAATGTCCATTTACATAACTAAACGGAATACTACAAAATTTCTTAAAATTTATCTTATACTAGCTGTTGCCCGCGACTTCGTTCGCGTGGACTTCGTTTAACGCTGATGTAGAGACTTTTTTGTAGATTGTGTACAACACATGTTATTTGAAAAACACTTTGTACAGGGAGCAAACTCGTAAAGACTTTGGGATCACGTCGCCCGTGAGAAGGTTTCGTACAGCTGTCTCTGTGAGAAATATCCTGTCCTCAGATCAACGGCCGTGGCCTAGAGAGTCTGGTCTTGCGACTTATTGATCGTCATCGCAAAGCTAACGCTCACACAAAACTGCACGCGTTTGATGTGAACGGAAAGTGGTTCGAGATGAGAGAGATGAATACTAGTATATGAAAACTGACTCACCAGCGCCACGGGCTATCAGTATACCTCAGTGAGGTTCAGTGCCTCAGTGAGGTTCTTCTCTAGCGACAGTATCTTCAGCCGAGTTCTGTTACACAACTAACCTCCCCGAAGTTAACAACTTCGGCGGGGTCTAAATTCAAAAAATCATAATTTTGTATTCCAAATTTTTAATCTAATAGAGTGCGCTGGATGTCCGCATGGACTCAAAGAGTTCAAAAACTCTACGGGGTATGGTAGTGAATTGCCACCATCCTCACCGTCGTCTTATACATCAACGTCCTGTTCAATGTCCCTCAAAACATTATAGGCTGGACTTCCACAGTTGCACTGGGCCCACAAAACACCAAAATTAAAGCGAACAAATGGCGTATACGTCGTGAGCATCACTTACGACTGCTTTTGCTAGTTTCGTCCCAATTTTGGTCGTCATTCAGAAGGCGCCTTGCTTTGCAGGCTACGTGGAAAGTTGTGGAAAGTGTTTATTACCATCGTTGTTCTGAGGAACAGTTCACTGTTGTGAGAAACGCAAATGAGGTAGCGCCGCGGACAGACAGTGTGTATTAGCAACCGTAAATAGAAGCATTCATTGTTACTGGCATGGACGGTGTACATACATACTGCCAAAATCATGTTCCTGATAGACACCCGATCCCCCACTGTTGCATGACATTTGAACATTAAGTTTTTTCGGTGTAAAGCGCCTCCGGGAGGGGTGCATCTTGTTGATCGGTCGTAGGACAGCCCGCAGGGGCTGTGCTGGTGTACATTCAACGCCGGCGACGCCAAGAAAGGTCAGCAAAATGCATTCTTCACGGAGTAAGTTAGGCACCATTACTTACGTTATTTTTCAATAGAAAGAATTGTTTTTGCCACGAGTTGTTGTTACGGGTACATTACTTAAGCATTGAACTTAGACAACATATCCATTGCTTGAGAATTTTCTTCGTAAATATCACATATTTAGTAAACTCAAATTTAATTAACATTTGTTGTTATTACTAGTCTAGTCATTATGACTTTTGACAGTAACGACAGCTGTCTTCGAGTTGCCATAAATGATAATATTGATCGATTCGTTAGATCATTGCCAGAAAGAAGCGTCAAGCAATGCGAAAAATCCTGTTGTACGCTCAAACATAAAAAACCGATAAGAAATCTTTGTTAAATTGTTAGAACCTTTAAAATTTGTTTAGTCTTTCAACTTTTCTAGCATAGTAGTAGAATTTCCTGATTAACAGTTATTCGTTGTTTTTCACAGGCTCTATTGCCTTAAAATTAGAAATTTCAGGGTTTTACCAGCCATGGTATGTCAGTCAAGTTTGACAGGTTGATGTGTTCGTGTCTGGAGCACCACGTTTTGACGTTTGTCTACGCTCTGACAATCAAATCTATCAAGGGTTTTTTCAACTAGCGTCCCGGCGTCGCAAATACCGGCTCCCGAGAATTTCGAGAAAGAATAGAAAAGAAGTAAGTGAACAGTTTAATTTCTTCAGGGAAAAGAATCCCAGTCCCTCCATCGTTGTTTCCTTCACTAAATTTACGTAATTCCATAGAATATCGCGGGGTTCGGACGGGTGGCGTCGCGGCCGGCACGCGCCCAAGAAGAAACATGGCGTGCCCCAACTACGCCGTATTTTATGGAGCGGCAGGTAAAAACTCCATCCTTTCTTGGTAGAATCCTATTAGAATCTCATTTATTTCGTGGTGATCTGTAGCGAAATATCTTTCGTTCACAGATTGCCGCTCCAAAGCTCCAAAGCTCCAAAGCTCCAAAATTCAAAGTCCAAAGTCCAAAGCTAAGATAATCGCCTCGCCAACGGGTGCGCAATCTTACACCGGGACCGCCGATGGGTGAAGTTCCACCAATTTTTTTTTTTTTTTTCACCTTGAGAATACACTTATGACGAGACTACGCTGACGCCACATGTCGCGAGTCGACGATTGCTACGGGCCAGCTGTGTTCCAATAACTAGCGGATGCCTCCTTAGCAATTAATGTATTAGAAAGGTTAAACAACCTACGAACCGGCATGGGAAGGGCCCATCTTCATGTCCGGAACACTATGTAACATAGAATATTAAGAAAGCTTATTGCAGCCATAGAATAAATAGAACTAAGTAGAAAAGAATAGAACTTTAAGAATAATTTAATTGTAAAAACTAACCCTAAATTTAAGAACTTAAAATAAGAATACATTTAAATAAATAGAAATTTGAGGTGAATCTCATTGTTATTATTCACCTCCCAGTTGTAAGGACTGGTGGCGCCCCTTTAGAAGGGACCCTGCCTCGATTATTGGTTACACCGGTATGTAACATCCCCCTAGCTAACGAACACACCGCTCGTCCCTAGGCTAGCCGGCAGAAAAGGTGCGTACCGCGTTTAGCGCGCAGCATAAATTGACGCCTAGCAACGTGTGGCCCGGTATTACTAGAACATCATCGAGGTTGGTTTAATTTGTAGAATAATAACTTGTTTTGACAAACATAGAATTGACAATTTCTGACAAAATGTCTGAGTTAAAGATGAACTTCAGACATCTCCTTAGCGATGAGCGCAAGTATGAACTCAGAATCAGAGGGCATCTCAACATCAGAACAGTTGCTGACATGCGAGCCAAGATATCTGCTCTGTCAAAAACATCACGTTTGGAAATTGTTCTCAACCCATCTGAGCTCGACGTAGAATCAGAAGTAGAAGTCTGCGAGGACAAATTGAATGACATTAGTCAGGCAGTGTCGTCAGGAGAATTAACTCCTTCTCAGAAAGAAAGGTTTGCATCCCGTGTGATACACATTCAGGCTATGTCACCTAGTGACTAACGATCAAGAACTCCAAGATAGAATCATAGTGCTCAAGAAAGATTGTGAGAGCATTATTAACATGTTGAACATTGGTGTTATAGGAACAGTTGGTGTGAGTAGTATGTTATTGGGCATTCTGCCTCAATTTCCGCTCCTCCAGGTTCACTGCGTTCACCTTCCGTCGCTACAATTGATGCAGAACGCCCAATAAACATAAGCGGTCCTGACGGAAATAAAATGTTCTCTATTTTCAACGCAACGCGTTCAGTTTCATAAGTCTAATTGAGAAAAAATATTTCAAAACTAACCTGAATAATAGGAAAATGCAATGTGATGTTGTCTGCGCTGATTCTATATTTTCAACGCAATGCGTTGATTTGATCGTATATTTTCAACGCAACGCGTAGATTTGGCTCTATATTTTCAACGCAGTGCGTTGATTTCATATTCTGTTAATCACTATTACACGCGTTAAATTAATTTGATATAACTTTAGATTGACGATCGAATAATTAAGACGATTTCTTGATTATGAATGAGATTGTGTCGATCGGCTCACAACAATTACATAAGTTATTACAACGAGTGCATGTATGTGATAAACGCTCATAGATATTTATAGACTACAAATCTCCATTTCATAATTGCAAAAACATCAAATCTTACTAAACATAACTTGATGGTTTATTTTTCAATTATTTATTTGATATCTCAATGAGGATGATTTTAGATTGTGTCATGTCGACATCACAAAACCATCTTTACAAGATAATATTATATATAATCGAGTATGAAAGTTTGACTGTGATAAAACGTTCATAGACTTAAAGACTACTAATCTAAAATTCAAGGTCTCATTATATGTAGATACCATATTATAAAATATTGTAAATTAACCACGAGGTTATGAATGACATGTTTTACAGCGACCTAACTCCTAGCTTGTAGATACTGACTATGGGGACCAGTTTAGTTTGCGGAGTGTTCGTATAGTGGCAAGACCACAGTACAATTACCAAAGGAAAGAAGAGTATGTACACACATTTGAAATAGGTTCCACATTTTCGATAACTCGTAAGCTAATTTTTTTAAATGAGGTTTGTGTCGTAATATTCGATACTACTCAGACGGTTAGTTTAATCCTAAGTTCATATTTTGTAACTATAACAAAATTGAACATGCAATGTCAAATATTACAAAAGATACCAAAACATAAAATTTGATGTAATTTCATTATTACGTAGGTAATTATAAAGAATTATCATATTAACATAATGGTATATTAACGTAAGCGAGGTTTTGTATAAAGCAAAACTTCTGTTATACTTTTTAGCTGTGTCAAATCAGTTGAGTTGAACACAGTGTCGCTAAGAAATGACGAATTAGCACAATGCTTCTAGGTATTCCAGGCGTGAGAACTGGAATATGATATTTTAGCTCGCTAGTATTACGCCTCAGTTTTACTTGTTATTGTACTTTTTATTATTATATTTATCAAATTAGTATTAAATTTCCTTTTAACTAAGTGAATAATTACTTATTAATTAAGTTTAAGTTTGTTTTCTCAATTAAATGCCCCAATATATAATAATAACGTATAAAGGACTATTTCATATTGTAATTAAATGCAAAAGGCTTTCGGTTTTACCAACAATTTTGCAATCTACATACATACTTATATGCCTTACAAAACATATTTACATACCAACAAACATTTTTTATGTCTTTGCAATATATATAATTTGTGCATAGACAAAGTCGTCAAAATGAAATATATTATACAGAATGTTTAAATTAATGTATAATATCTAAATTCTAGTAGTTTTAGTCAAAACCTTAACCTGTTAGATATATATAAAAGTATTTTCGCTCGATTATAACGTAGTATGTAGTACCTACTAAAATACATTTTATTTGTTGTATTTTTAACTTTTACATCAATACTTTCACTTGATGTCAAATCGAGAGCGTAGCGAACACACCAAGCCTAAATAGAGGTGGTATATAATATTTGTGTAGTGAATATATTAGAAAATTATAATATCAGTTGATGTAAAAGATTGTTTTATCATCTCAGAAAAATAAATGTTATTACAACTATAATACATAATAACCCGAAATTCTTAATAGAAAACAAAAAAATCTTACTGTATTTCACTAACATCTAGGGGTGCCCAAAAACTTTGTAATGCAATTATATATTATGCTAATATGAACTGGTTTTCTGATTAATTTAATAAGTATTTTTTATATGTATATACTTTTTATTATCCTTAAAAAGTATAACTATCTTAAAAATAGTAAGTTTTTTTTTTTGACATACCTGTCCTTAAATAAAATAGTGATCATGAATGAGCTCGATCGTTAGCGTCCCTCTATGTAGGTAAAACAAAAAGCTTTGCTTAGTTCAATAATTTTAACATACAAAAACTGCTTGTTAAACGTCATGTGACATCCCTAACAAGACTTGATGATGAAACATATTTGATCCATATAAAATCATTTTACTCGCTCAGTTGCGTCATAAGTATTCGGTTTTTCTACTGCTCTTCACCTATCCTCCGCGCTCCATAGTGTGTTGGTGTGATCAAGATACTTCGAAAGTTAAAGTGTTTTAATTAAACTTCTGATATTATGTACGTAAGTTTTTTTTTTTACTTCGATATTCTAACTGGTTCCTGAAAAGTGTTATGAATATAATGTAATTAACTTCATAATGTTTCTTAAAGTGTTATGCACAATCGTAAAGCCATTGTTGTTATAGTTATCGCGCTGAACAGAATTCGAATTGCGTGTAAGACTTTCTCAAATTTATGTTTATACTCACTATTACTATTTTTTGACATTAAATACGATTTCCATTCAATAAAAAAATAATTCAGGAATTGTTTCTTGTATTACGTTGTGTTATCACGTTTGTCACAAGTGATTACAAAAATAAATTATTTTGTTTATCGTTATAGGTCTGATTCTGAGACCGACGTTCAACGCTGTGAGGAGAAAAAAGCCACTCAAAAGAAAAGGAAATGTTCTGAAATATATCGGTGAGTAGTATATATATAGGCCAAATTAACAGTTAATGTGATACAAAAGCACTTACATAGGTTTATGTGAAATATACAATCTATATTATTGCACAGATGATCGTGTCCTCTTTCGTTAAATAGATAAATAAACACTTTATTATTCACCTTACAAATAGAAATTGAGTACAAGTTAAATGTTTACAATGGTTTAACAATGGACGTTAGGTACCTTCGTAAATATTTATTATAAGCATTAATATGTACTAATGTTGAATTTTTTTTTTACATTTTAGTTCTGATTCTGAAAACGAAGTTCGCTGCGAGGAACCAAAGACGTACAAGAAAAAAAGCGCGCCAAAAAAAATTAAGACGTCGCCGCCGAGGTGAGTAGTACAAAATACTCGTATTTTACCCCATAACTTCTGAAGTTTAATAATACTTTGATGGTCTGTACCGCCATGTTTGTATATGTATGTAATGTATGCTTTACTCTTGTGTGTTCCCTTTGTGTTTTTGTTTTAAATTTACAATTTCTTATAAAAATAGTTATTAACTTAACTGAATATAAAGAGTGTTTAAAATGGATGATGAAAATACTATCAATAACGTCCTCTTAAGAAAAAAATATATTTGAAATTATTCGTTTTTCTGAGAGTAGTTGTTGTTTGAGAGCATTATGGTATTACATTTTTTTTTTTATTAAAACTTTTTTTTATTTCAGTTCTGAACCCAAAAAAGAAGCTTTGGCTACGGGGAACTACGACGTGTTCGGAATTTTATCCGAGAAAGACGAGAGCAGTGCTGCAACAAATACACGTCAGAATACGAAGCTCGTTACCAGTATATCCAGTCGCGTGGCCAACGGTGTAGTTCGACGCGCGCTAAATTCAGACGGGGAATACTACGCAGAGTTCCGCGTCTACACTGCCGCTGACGCTGCATCCAAGGCCGCTGATCGCTGGAAAAATGCTGTTATTTGTGTGAAAACACACATAAATACTGGTTCCCCTCAATGGGAACACCTACAACAAGTTATAAATATAACTAAAAAATATTTGCGGGAGGCAGATCCAAAATTTTACAGTAATTTTATTAATTTTAAGTAAGATTTAAATAAAGGTTCTTACATAATTGGCTTTAATCATTATTTTTATTATTAGGTAGGTGAGGTGCATATCATTTACTTAGGTATCATTACTTAATTAGGAATACTATTTACTTAGGTCAAGATAATTGTGCTACATAGTTAGTGACTATAATCATTACCTTGTCTTAGCACTCAACTATATAATCAGTCCTTGCGCGGGTAATAGTTAGTTAAAATCAAATTAAATTAAATCTAAAGTAAAATGCCTCAGTAATGAATTGTATTTAAGAATTAAATACGATAGGTAAACAGTTTTAATTTGCTTGTACACTTTCTCCAGCAACGACTTTAATTTAGCTCGTTCTTAGATAAAACTTATTTACAAACCTTAAATATGCCGTTCTGTACTTCGTGTTCAGTTGATGTAGTCGGAAGGAAATGGATGGGTCATTTACGAAGCAATGCTCATAAAAATAACTGCAACATTCCTATACAAGATGGTATTGTTAAGATAGCATCCGCGTTTAAAAACCGTATCGTTTCTTACAAGATATTAGCAATAGATGATTATGAAACTTGTTTGCCTGAAACCTTCCTGTGTAGCATAAAGCATAAGATAGAAGATCTTTTGCGAACCTCAATTGAGAAACACATAAGTATCAACGTTAATTTTGAACACTTTTGTCAGTTCTTGCAGTTCAAGGATGATAGTCAGGAAATCAAGTCATTTGCCACTAAAAATAGAGTCTTACATCAGAATTTTAATTTTGATGAATTATTTGAAAAGATCATAGCCAATATGAAGAAAAAGTTAGAAGAATTTCAGAGCCGTGATAGCGGATGGGCTTATATATCTAACTTACACTTCGAAGTAAATATCAATAAATATAATCCCTTGAATGGATCTTCATATATCAATTTACCGTCAGTTATTAAAAACAAAAAAGCTTGTATTAATATAAAAAACGAAGATGAGTATTGTTTCTTATGGAGTATAGTAGCCGCTCTTTATCCTGTTAACAAAAATAGCGACCGAACGAATTCATATCCTCATTTCAGTAAAGTGTTAAACCTTAACGATTTAAACTTTCCCGTTAATTTATCCGACATTCAAATATTCGAGCGCAATAACAAAACCATTTGCGTAAATATTTACTCATTAAAAAATAATAAATCTATCTCAGGTCCGATTTACAAATCAGAGAATAAGGAAGGGATACGAATCAATTTGCTACTATTGGAGCAGGGTAATAGGACTCATTTTTGTCTAATTAAAAACTTAACGCGTCTTGTTCGTAGTCAGATTACAAAACATCATGGAATGCTATATTTTTGTGAAGATTGTCTTCTTTTTTTTACTTCAGTGGATTCTCTTGATGCTCATTTATGTAGCGGGGTGCTAACGGAACTTCCGAAAGAAGGTTCGACTCTAGAATTTAAAAACTTTGAACGCAAGCAGGATGTGCCGTTTGTTGTTTATGCAGACTTTGAAACACTCCTTTTGCCGTATCAGGGCTGTGAACCAAATCTAGATAAGAGTTTTACTCAAAATCAACAAAAACATGTGCCTGCAGCATTTGCATACAATATTGTTTGTTCATTCGATAGTAAATTGAATCGTTTCGTACAGTATCGTGGGACTGATTGCGTTACTAAATTTATCGAATTACTTATTAATGATATAAAAGAAATTTATAAAACTCTTAATCATGAAGTGCCAATGATATTTACTGACGATGATGCAATGACTCATGCACGGTCGGATCGTTGCCACATTTGTGATCATTTTATAATATTCGAGAAAGTAAAAGATCATTGTCACCTAACAGGACGCTATAGAGGACCTGCACATCAAATTTGCAACTTACAATATCGTGTTCCTAAACGTATACCGATATTTTTTCATAACCTATCCGGTTATGATTGTCATTTATTCATAAAGGAGTTGGGTAACTACCCTGGCCAGATTAAAGTTATACCAAAAAATAAAGAAAACTATATATCATTTACAAAATTTTTTTGGATTAGTGACGATCAATGCGCTCAGATACGTTTTGTTGACTCTTTTAAATTCTTAGGTTCTAGTTTGGAGAAATTAGCAAACGGGTTACAAAAAGCCGACTTTGTCAATTTGACAAAACACTTCCCAAATAAAACCGAACAAGAGTTAATGGCTCGTAAAGGAGTGTATCCATACGAACATATGTCCAGCTGGAAGTCATATTTAGAAAATGAACTTCCGGCTAAAGAAATGTTTTACAGTTCATTAACTGATCTAAATATAACCGATGCAGAATACAAACATGCTCAAAATGTTTGGTCAACTTTTGATATAAAAAATATGGGTGAATATACAGACTTGTACAATAAAACGGACGTACTTTTACTGACTGATATTTTCGAAAATTTTAGAAAAGTTTGTAAGTTGCATTATCTGTTGGATCCTGCATTTTATTTGACAGCTCCAAGCCTCTCCTTCGATGCGATGTTATTGAAGACAGATATTAAATTGGAACTTATAAATAATCTTGAAATCATTCGAATGATACAAAGTGGAATACGAGGGGGGATTTGTTTGTGTTCAAATAGATATGCGAAAGCTAACAACAAATATATGGAAACATATGACGCCTCTGAACCAACATCATACCTTATGTATATAGATTGTAACAATCTATATGGATATAGTATGTGTCAGCCTTTACCAACATCAGATTTCAGGTTGTTAAATGCCGACGAAATCGCTCTATTAAATATTGCAGATGTTTCAAATGATGCTGAATATGGGTTTATTCTAGAGGTTGATTTATTATACCCGAAATACTTGCATGACGATCACAACGACTTTCCGTTTTGTGCTGAAAAGTCTTTGCCGCCAGGAGGGCGCACTTGTAAGTTGATTCCAAATTTATACGACAAATATGAATATGTTATCCACTATGTACATTTAAAAACGTGCTTAAGTCATGGATTAATACTGAGCAAGATCCATCGTGTTATTACGTTTAGGCAGAGAGCTTTTTTAAAAGAGTACATTGAACTAAATACCGAGCTGAGGAAACAGGCTGTGACACCATTTCAACAAGATCTTTTCAAGTTGTTTAATAATTCAATTTTTGGCAAAACTTTGGAAGATACAGAAAAACGAGTTAATGTCAAGATAATAAACGAGTGGAGTGATACCAAAAACAAAACAAAAAAGAGCGGTAGTGCAGACCGATTAATTGCACGGCCAAACTTTCATAGCGTTTCGATTTTTTCTGAAAATCTCGTTGCTATTCAAATGAAACCCGAGAGAGTGTTATTAGATAAACCGATATATGTAGGATTTGCAGTGTTAGAGCTATCTAAAAATTTAATGTATGACTTTCATTATGCTGTTATTAAACCTAAATATGGCGACAGGGTCAAACTTTGTTATACTGACACCGATAGTTTTGTTTATGATATCGCAACGGAAGACTTTTATCAAGACATGAAACAATCATTGATACAATACTTTGATACAAGTAACTATGTTCCGAAAAATCGATTTAACATTCCTTTAATTAACAAAAAGATTCCTGGATTATTCAAAGACGAGATGCAGGGACAGATTGTAACAGAGTTCATTGGATTGCGTTGTAAATTATATTGTATCAGAACAGAAAATGATATCATAAAAAAAGCCAAAGGTACCAAAAAATGTGTAATTCGAGATTTATCTGGAGACGATTATCGCGAAGTATTGTTAAATAATAAGGTTGTACGTAAAAAGAACGTTTTGTTTCGATCAATAAAACATGAAATATTTACGCAGTCTGTGAATAAAATTGCGCTCTCAAACACTGATGATAAGCGTTATATATCCCCCGATAAGATGTCTACAAAGGCTTGGGGACATAAATCTCTATTTTAACAGTTTATTTAGACAACTTGTTGTGCTAGATACCTATAATAGTTATGACTTATGTTAATGTATAATAAAATGTATTGAAACTTAGAAAAGTAAGGTGTTCGGATTAAATTGTTTTAAACAATAATTAGTACCTACTCATATGTATACTTAGTATATAAGATGTAGATATGAAAATAAATTATGTATGAACCAAAGTCATGGTGTTTTATTTTCAATTATATATAATAACCTTTTAAATTAATAACAAGGCAGGTTTAAACTTGATCAAAACGATGATGCAGGGGAATGATTGTAATATAAGTAAGTATTGTCACATGTTTGAACTTGTTCGAACATGAGGTGGCGGCGGCGGCGGCAACACATGCAAATAGTATTGAATTACATGTCTCAGTAGCTTACAGTTTGAAAATTATTCATTATAATTATATCAAGTAATCATTATAAAGGAATAATTCGTGAAAGAAGGTTGTGTTAATAAGAACATATTTCATTCAGATAAAACACATTGCTTCAGTGATTTAACAATCTCTTTATAACTTAAGTGCTTTGTCGTCTATATTCAATTTCCACTACCTGGTAAGTGTGATTTTTTGTTATTATTATAATTAGGTACCTACATACATACTACATACATGCTTAATATGTTGTAATTAAAACTTGTTTATTTTTTTGTTCACAGCTAAATAATGAACGCTCAGTTGGATTCAGACCCGTATTTTCTTCAATGCGCACAAGATCCTTTGGCTGGATGGGATGAATTTGAAACAAAAATGAGAGCTGAACAAAGTAATGAAACAGCTGGAACGAGCACATCAGTTGAAAAATCATCTGGTGCAAAAAAAGGAAGAAAAAGGAGCAACATGGAAAGTGCATCATTCGTTATTAGTAAATCACAACATAGAGGACACAAAGTTATAAAACTTCAAGTTTATGACTTTGATCAAAGTGCTAATGCGTATTGTGAAACTGTCAGAGTACAACATGTAGTTGTAAATCCTTTTCTTGATGAAGTCTTAAACCTAGCCGAAAGCCTTATTGGCAAAGTTTCTAAAAAACTATGTGAAGAATAGAAAGCTTAAGAAACTTATTTGAATAGTAATATAAGATATATAAGCAAAATGTAAATAAATTATTATATTATAATAAACTAAGAATTTAAATATTCAATTTACTTGTTTTCATTAAATCATCCAAGTAAGCTTCCTATGTTACTTAAGTATGTAGGTTAATGTTATGTACCTAGCATCTATCATTTTCGTATTAGTCGTATAGAAAAATAAATGGAATAAGTTATTATAATATTTCCTAGGGCTATATAAGTCATGTACATAAGAGAAAATGTTTATTTTTTATTGTTATCTTATACAGTCTAAACATGCTATTTGTTAAGCAATCTCTTTCACTGCACTTACCAAATATTAGCATTGCATCTAAAAAACACGATGGGTTCAGACATGGAAAGCTTTTGCCAAATACGATACGATGTTTAATATGCGGCCCTTCCAACTGTGGTAAAACAAATCTATTGATAGGTTTGTTAATACATGAAAATGGTCTGAAATTTAAAAATATCTATGTCTATTCTAAAACTTTATATCAACCTAAATATATTTTTTTAGAAAATGTGTTGAAGTTGGTGCCTAAGGTAACATTCTCAAAATTTAAAGAAAATGAGCACGTGTTAAGTTCTGTAGAAGCTAAACCTAATTCTATTATAATTTTTGACGACGTGTCTTGTGAAAAGCAGAACAACATACGAGACTATTTTTGCATGGGAAGACATAAAAATATAGATAGTTTTTATTTAAATCAAACATATAGCAAAATACCAAAACAACTCATTAGAGATAATGCAAATCTTATAATTCTTTTCAAACAAGATGATATAAATTTACGTCATGTATATGATGAGCATGTAAATACTGATATGACCTGGAAAGAATTCCGAATGTTATGTACAGAAATATGGAAAGTTCCATATAACTTTTTGGTTATAAATAAGGACTGCGAGAAAAGTATGGGATGCTATAGAAAGAACTTTGACACATTTGTTGTATTTAGTAACTAATAGTCTGTTTGTTAGTACTAATAGAGAAACAGGGGTCTTATATGATCATTTTTAATTCTGACGTCAACGAGTATAGTCTTTAAAACAAAATGAGTACCGAAAAAGAATTAAAAGAACAAATTATAAAATCTGCTGAATGCGTTAAAAGAAAAGTTAAGCAGATGCGAAATTTAGAAATCGATAGCAATAATGTCATTGAGACAATGTTGAAGCCAATTACAGAACCACTACAAAAAATGGCGTCAAGAAACGTTCCACTAAGACCCAATAATGATAAAAATCAGAATCTACATGATTTGTGTACAAAAAAAGTAGAAAAAGATGATGTCAAATTGCAGTCGTCAAATTATTTTGATATGAATGTTAAAGCTAGCAAAAATAATGAAACTCCTAGCGACAACATAGACATAGAAGAAGAAAGTTCTGAAGATTCGAAGAGCAGTAATGAAAATCTAAACGAGAGTGAAATTTCCTTTAAATCATTAGACTCTAATGATTATTCTTGGTCATTATCTTCGGAAGTTTATAATATTCCCTATGGCGTTAGATTAGATCGGGGGAAACTGAAAGTTGGAAACGCACGTATTGCTCTAACTTCTGATACAATTACTGTTGCTAATTCCATGTATAATAAAACGGTGGGTTTACACGAACTGTTATTTAAAAAGGTTCCAGATTTAAATGTGATATCTGAAAGCGATTTGAATAATTATAAACAAATTTTATTAGATACTAATGCTCACCGACGAGAATTCAGTCCAAAAAAAGCCATATAAAGTAATAAAGGTACAAAATACCTCTACATTATTAAACCGTTATTTAAACATTGTAAAGAACATACAAGTACTGAAAGCCTAGTGCAAGGTTCTGGATTGTCATTACTAAAACAAGTAAAACCTAACGTAGACTTTGTTTATTGGGATGATCCGAATGAACTAGTTGAAAGGCTAAAACTATTAATTGCCTCGCACGATGCTGGAAACACCGGGTTGGATAATGAAATAATTTCCATTATCGAAGAATTACGTGAAGCGGGTGTAATTCATTAGATATAAATTAAGTAAAAAGAAATTTCTTCTCAGTTCTGTATGAGTTGTCAACTGATAAACACACATTATGAATATTGACAAGTTTGGACATCACGTTCACAAACGAATGCGATCAGCAGAAACGTCTGACTTGCTTGATAAAAAATTGGTAAAACTTTTGAATGGTGAATGTGATCTGAAATTGAATAGTCTTAAAATTTCTAAAATACCATTTTCTAGTGATGATGTCATAAATAAACAGTATGTTGATAATATTATTACAGATTTTTATTCAAAATCTGAAATAGATATGCAGTTTGAAATTATAAAAAGTCAAATTCAAGCATTATTGCATCAGTCGCCAAACACGGTTCACAAGAAACACGAGCAAACCTATACCGTTAACCAATTGATATAAAAATGAGCAAAGAAGCGATAGTAAATGAAATTCACCGACAAGCCCGAAAAAACTTTAAACGTTGTCATGTGATTCTAAAAGGAATTGATGATTTGTGGCAAGCGGATTTAATTGATATGCAAAATTTGAAAAAAATTAATAAGAATTATACGTTTGTTTTAGTTGTCATCGATACATTTTCTAAGTTTGCATGGACTATTCCCGTTAAAAATAAAACTAAAAGTGAAATTTCAATAGCGTTTGAAAACATACTAAGTGCTGGTCGTAGACCGAAACATTTACAAACTGATTTAGGAAAAGAATTTTACAACGACTGTTTCAATAATTTAATGAAAAGATACAAAATTAATCATTATTCTACATATTCGGTAAAAAAGGCATCAATTGTGGAAAGATTAATCAGAACTTTAAAGAACAAATTATACAAATACTTTCATTTAATCGGAAACTATAAATGGGTAGGGAAACCATTAAATAAAATAACAGATGATTATAATGATACAGTGCATCGTATAACAAAATTTAAGCCTTTGGATGTCAATTCTTCAAATGAAATGCAGGTTTTGAATAATATTATAAAATCTCACAAGGTATCGAAGCCTACGAAAGTTAAATTTAACGTAGGAGATCAAGTGAGAATAAGTAAATATAAGGGAATTTTCGAAAAAGGTTTTACTCCTAACTGGTCTACTGAACTGTTCACGATTGTTAAAGTAAATAATACAAAACCTGTTACTTATGACATTCAAGATCAACGACAACAAAACATACTAGGAACGTTTTACGATCAGGAACTAATGAAGACACAACACCCTGGTGCTTATTTAGTTGAAAAAGTCATAAGAAAAAACGGTAACAAGTTATTTGTTAAGTGGTTAGGTTTAAAGGACAGTGAAAATTCGTGGATTGATAAAAAAGCACTTCTATAAAATTATATAAACGAAGAAATGTTTCAGAATTTATTATTATTCTAATATCAATGGAAGGAGGTGGACTTGTGGATAAAATTATTAATAAGTTACCGTTTGAGCTACATTTACCAGGATATAATTATTGCGGACCTGGTACTAGATTACGGGAACGTTTATTGCGTGGTGACAAAGGAGTCAACGCACTAGACGAAGCTTGTAAGCAGCACGATATAGCTTACACCAATTATTCAAATCTAGAAGATCGACACAAAGCTGATATAGAGCTTATGAATATGGCTAAGAGGAGGATGAAAGCAAAGAATACTACAAAAGGGGAAAAGTTGGCTTCCTGGTTAGTCAATAAAGTAATGAAAACAAAAGTGAAAGTAGGTGCAGGTGTAAAAAAATTTAGTTCCGTGATCGGTAGAATAAATAAGCATCTTAAGAAATTTAAACCAAAAAATAATAAATCAGCTATAAAAATGGCACATATGGTAGCTAAGAAGTTATTTTCTAATAAGAAGGTTATTTTACCTCGAGTTATACCAATCCCAAAAATTGGTGGAATATTACCTTTAATACCAATATTTGCGGGTCTATCTGCATTAGGCGCCCTGTCAGGAGGTGCAGCAGGTATAGCGAAAGCAGTTAATGATTATAAAGTTTCTCAAAAAGATCTACAGGAATGTGAACGTCATAACAAAACTATGGAGGCTATTGCTTTGGGTAAAGGCATGTACATTAAGCCATACAAAAAAGGAAACGGGTTGTTTTTAAAGACTTCAAAAAACTAAATAAAAAGCTACCCAGGCGTGCCCTTACAGATTTAGATATCTTGCAACATGCGAGTGACATACCGTACTTCAGAGGAGTTTACATGCGAGACAGGTTACCGAAATTTCCTAAAAATATTGAATGTGGTATAGTCAATTTAGATAATAGCGATAATGAAGGAACTCACTGGGTAGCTTATGTAAAAGATAAAACATATTGTGAGTATTTCGATAGCTTTGGTGACCTAAAGCCTCCTTTAGAGATAATTAAATATTTGAAAAATAAGGTAATTTTATACAACTATACTAAGTTTCAAAGTTTTGACACTGTTAATTGTGGACATTTATGTTTAAAGTTTTTAAGACATTTTTGGAATAAACGTATAAATATTGTAAAACACCATAAGTAATAATCAGTAGCAACATGTCTTTCACACTGTCTATATCGAGCTGCACTTCAACATCGGTTACAAATTATTCACCTGCTCTTCAACTTGATGGTGAATATGAATGTGGGTTGCTGTACTTCTCCACGTTTAATTCGATACCTAATATCGATAGTAAAAATAATAAATTTTACTATGGTAATGATCAAGTTGTAGAAATACCTGAAGGTTCATATGAGCTCAATGATATTAGTGATTATTTAAGGGAGAATGTTATAGATTGCAGTTTCAATTTGAGTTCTAACAATAACACCTTGAGAACTTCAATTATATGTTCTAAAGATATACATTTTGAAAAAAGTCCATCACTTGCAAAAATATTTGGATTCGGTGAGGAAACCTTAAAAGCTAATATATTAACAGAATCTCGATTGCCAGTCAACATTCTATCATCAACTGTGCTAAGGATCGAATGTGATATTATAAAAGGATCCTATACAGACGGAAAACCTAGTCATATTATTCACGAATTCGCTCCAAATGTACCTCCAGGTTATAGAATTATTGAAATTCCGAAGAATATTATTTATTTTCCTGTTAGTCAAAACTCTATCAGTTCTATATCGATCAGAATAGTGGACGCAAAAAACAATCTTGTTAATTTACGCGGTGAAGACATTCAGTTATATCTGCATCTCAAGAAAAAATGATTGATTTCAATAAAAACTCGGTGACCACCTCAAAAGCCGTCACTTCTAGACACATTATCAAGAAAAACAGACCTAAAATTAAATTAACAAGAGAGAACAAAAAGTTTCTCAAATTAATTGGATTATTAAAATGAGTATATTAAATATAGTTGAACCTCTTGTTCAAGACAATTCTATTCAAAGTATTGAATATCACTCATATAAACCTTATGTAACTAGTTTTAATGAAAACGATGAGATACGAATACCAATCAATCAACAAGATTTGTATATATTACCTTCAGCAAGTACGTTGTATTTGGAGGGCTGTGTCAATGTGTATAAAAAAGATACAAAAACCAAAGCAAGCAAAGTACATTTCACAAACAATCCAGTGCTTTTCTTTTTCCAAGATATTCGCTATGAACTTAATGGAGTAGAAATAGATAAAATTAAAAATGCTGGTATAACTACTATCATGAAGTCTCTATTATCTATGAATGACAACGAGTCTAAGATGGCGAAATGTTGGGGGTGGGACATCAACGGTAATACAAGCAAACATGAGGGAAATTTTACAGTGTCAATACCTCTTAATAAAATACTAGGATTTGCAGAAGATTATAACAAAATTGTTATGAATTGCAAACATGAACTTATTTTACTTCGGAGCAATACGAGTCTCAACTCGCTAAAGTTAGACACTGGAGAAGTTATTCAAGATATAGAAATAAAGCAAATTACATGGCGTGTTCCTCATATAAAAGTGTCTGATCGTGAACGAATTAATTTACTTAAATGCTTAGAAAAAGATCGTTCCATTAATATAGTGTTTAGAACTTGGGATCTTTATGAGTATTCTGCACTTCCACAAACCACCAAACACACCTGGTCAATTAAAACATCATCTCAAATAGAAAAACCTAGATACATAATAGTTGGTTTACAAACTAATCGTAAGCGAAGAGCAGAAATTGATATGTCTCAATTTGATCACTGTAATATTAGTAACGTTAAAGTATTTTTAAATTCTTGTTATTTCCCTTATGAAAATATGAATGTCAAGTTTCAAGAGGACAAATTCTCGATATTATACGAGCAATATGCAAAATTTCAACAGTCTTATTATGGACGTCGTCCAAAACCGTTGTTAAGTTACGACGACTTTAAAAATAAAGCTCCTTTATTTGTTGTCGACTGTTCACGTCAAAACGAAAATCTGAAGTCAGGACCTATAGACGTACGTGTTGAACTTGAGTCCGATTCCAATTTTCCAGAAAATACTACTGCATATTGTTTGATACTTAACGATTGCATTGTAGAATATAAACCTCTGAGCAATATCATTAAGAAAAAAATGGTTGCCTGTAAAGTCGGTTTTACGGGCGAAGATTTTACGTGACAACGTCTTTTTCTCGGTAGAATATTTATTGATATGAATATAATTAAATTGCACAATAGGAACAAGGAATTGAATGAAAATAAGAATTGCACAAATTTTAACTATAGAAATATATTTTGTTTACTAAAACATTGTACATGTAAACTTAAACTTAACTAATTCCTATTTGAGTGATTTTGTTGAGGATAGGACGATGATAGGAGAAATATGAAATGAAAGGAAGTGTTTCTGCTGTAATGTGTCTTGCGAAAGTCAAGTCGATAGTTGTTCCTTTTAACGTAGTTGACTTAGAAACATTTGATACGCAATCAAGATTATACGTATTTTTCATGAAATTAAGAAACGAGTTGTCAGGCTTTACGTTTTTGTTAAAATCACCACACAGAAGAATCGGTATACTAGAATCAACTTGCACGAACGGTGGCACGTACTGGCTGTTGTGAATGTACGGACCGAGTCCTTGCCATAGCAACATTCCAATATCCTGCATACTAGCTCCTGGATGAATATATACAGCACCGAGTATAAACTTGAAGCTAGTATTAGCGGCGAAGCAAGTAACTTCAGTCATGCACATGTCACCCTTGGTTTTAATGACACGAGTTACGTCTGTAATCGCAACTTGGACCACTTCCGCCGTAGATATCGATGATAATTTACGATAGATCGCCACTCCACCAGCCGCGTTGGTATCTGAGTTAGTTCGATTATTTTCCCTGGATACGCACTCATAACCCTTGATTGGAGTTGGTTCACAAGTGTCGCGCATCCACGTTTCAGTCAATACTAAATAGTCGGATCGTGGTATCACTGTATCTGTTTCAATGTCCGCGGCATGGGCACTTAAACTTTGACAGTTGATGTTCGTTACAATAAGTTGTCCAGCGTCGGTTGCGTCGTCACAGAATTTTACGGCTTGTTTGGTAATTGTGTCTAGAGTGTGTCCACGAAGTCGTAAGTATTCATTGCGAATATCTCGAGTAGTCTGTGAGTCGTTTCCATCTCGGCCATGTTTGAAAACCAATGGAGAGTCCTTTTCTGTTATGATGTACAATCCGTCGATACTTGTGACGCGGCTCATGGCTACATATACCAATTGCTGTGGTTGTTTTGAGGAGTACTTGTAAACAATTGTAGTAAACGTCCCACCCTGGGCCTTGTGGATCGTAATTGCACAAGCAGGCACGCAAGGAAATTGTTTTCGCTTGCACTTCACTGTTTTTGTCAACGAAATGTTTACCACTTTCTTGTGCACTGGCACCCAATCGACGGATAAGGTGTTTGGTTTGCTGTGCACATGTGGTCGACATTTGATTTTTGCTTTGGTACCCGTATTTTTGTCTTCAAACTGGAACCATAGAGTGGCGATTTCATCTTTAGCTGGCGGCAAACTTGTGCTGGTCGATGGTCCTCCTGGAGCAGAACGGTCATCTGCATTGGCTGGCTGACGTTCGATGTATAGCAAAACTCCAATAGCCCCATTTACCAATCCATCGGCGACGTCTATGTTAGATGTAATCATGTACGGATATCCTACTGCTAATGGCAACATGTATGGCAATCCGTCGGTTTCTGCAACCGACATCTTGTGAAGTTTCCCTTGCTCCCGGCTCTTTTCAGAATTGCTGGAATACCCAAGCATAATATCAGTGGCGATACAGTTGTGTGCGTTTTGAATTGCGTTTCGATTGTATGAATCTACTTCATGGTTGCTGTAATACAATCTGACAGCGTCGGGTACGTTCTCTTTGCACCAGACTTCAGATTTGTGCCTGGACTCAATAAGTGCGATATTATTGACACTTAGTTTGAGTCCATCTCCAATTTTGGTGAGAATCGTCGAAAACAGCTCGTCAGTTTGTCGGACAACACGGACTAATGGGAAGTAGTTGATGCTTTGCCAGAGTACAGGTCCTCCGAGTTGGTTGTGTGGTACTGTGTAACACGGACTAGCGCGCACAGGTGGCAGCTGTCTGAAATCGCCGCATAAGATCATGTGAATGCCTCCGAATGGTTGATCGTAAATACCGGTAATCTGCTGTAGTCGATAATTGATTTTTCCAAGTATAGCTGCACTCAACATGCTGATTTCATCAATGAAAACAACTTTCACGCCGACAAACATGTTTCTGTAGGCTTGCAAGTTCTCAGCAGAAAGAAGTTTTGTCACTCGAGAATTTGTGAGACGAAACGCTGAGTGAACTGTCGTTCCGCCAATAGGGACAGCTGCTTTGCCTGTGCTTGCACAAGCAACGTATGCGTTGTTCAGTGAGTTGTGTTCCTGTGTGTAACGATTGTACGTCTCCATCAGGCACTTAACTGAATAAGTTTTCCCACAGCCGGCCGGTCCTGTGAAGAAAACTTGTAGTGTGACGACGACCTCATCTCCGCAGCCATGTAAACGATGTATGACCTCATGAATCAGCTCACGTTGTTCAGGGTTCGTCGTTCGTATCAGCTCACAAAATTGCTGTTTTGGCATCACGTTGCTACGTTTTTTTACGACCGATAATAAGCCTTCTCGCGGGACGATTTGATTGACATCATCGTTGTTCTCGGAACCTTCTCCTCCTAACACCTGCTCGACAAACACTCTCCTTTCCTCAATTTCTGGTGGTTCTCTGCTGTCTGAATTTTGTAGAATCATCATAGCTTCAAGCTCTTGCATCACACTGTCGATGTTGAGATTGTTTTCGAACAGCTGGCGGCGTTCCATGATGGTATCCTTGTTATCATTGAACAGTTGTAGAAATTTATTGCTATCAACAATGTCAGCTATTTCATTGCGGAAAGGCAAGAACAGCAATACCATTTCACGTTGATAATTAACAGTTTCATCTATTTCGTAGCGTCTGTATCGTATTATTCGTCCAATTTTTCGTCTGCGGTGTTCATTTGATGTCGTCCTTCCCACAGCTGTCCTTTCCTCGGTCACCGGTTCTTCAATTTCGTCTTCTTGCACATCTACGTCATCTTCATTGTCGATGAAATCATGATAATCAGCGTAATACGAAGCAAACTCGGCCAAATATGAAGATTCCAGAGATCGGAGGTCGCTCTTCATATCGCTGAATGATGTTCTTGGTAAATACATCTGTACTGTCTGCTTCGATGTTTTCGCGATCCATTTGTTTCCGACGTTTGCGACAGCGTTGTCTTTCCGATGGCCAAACTGTTGGTATGTACATAATTTGACGGCTCGTTTCGCTCATCGGTTGCCGTAGTAAATACCATGCTGCTTCTTGAGCTGACATTTCAACTGCATTAAGAAGTTTGACACTCAATGCTTTCAATTGGCCCGTGTAGTCCCGGTCAGGATGCTCTTCCATCATCTTAGTCAGCTCACGATTCAAGTTACCCATTCCACGAGCTGATTTGTTCACATATTCCACGACATACTGTGCGCAGCTGTATTCATCCAAGATAAACTGGATATCGATGTTGGATTTGATTTCACCAGCGAGGTAAGGGTTGAATGTGTTCGTCATAAGTTGGTCGAAGTTGCGTTTGAACAACATAGATGGCCTGCGCAAAGTTGAACGCACTACGTCAAGATATGCATCGAATGTCAAACTATGCTCCCTAAGAAAGTCGTCCATGCTAGCGTATGTACGTTCGCTGAGACAGTTGCGTAGCTCCTTGGCCTTTTTTTGGAATGCTATGCGGCGTCCATCAGTTTGAGGCATTGGGATCAATACACGGGTAGTGAGCATTGGCCAGTACGGGATCCCAAATCTACAAGTCGTTTCGCCTCGCTTCGTGCAGGTGAAAGTGTGCTTGTGGATTTGATTGGCGTAGATGGTATCGTTGGGCACATCTTCTTTGGCGACGGAACTCAGCTTCTCCACGAGCTCGATGGTCTTCGGCATATTTTCTGACACAGTCTCATGTGGATCATCGTGTAACCACAGTAAAATGTGAGCGTGCGGACTTCCTCTATGTTGAAACTCAATGCGAAGGAAATAATCCTCCACGTAGTACTGGCCAAACGGATTGTATGACTGTTTTGATTTCAGCATTTTCATCAATGTACCAACGAGTTTGTGGAAATATATGCAACATGTAATTGGATCGTCACTCACCAAGTTGCACCGCTCTGATGTGTTGAGATCTTCGGCGACTTTGCCAGGATATTTGTTGCTCAACTTGAGCAGTAAATTCAGCAATACTAACCAGCGTACCTCGTTTGCACTAAGAGTGAGAAAGATGGTCGGCTTACCAAGTTGACGGAGCATAGCGAAGAGATCTCGTTTACGAGAGGCCCAGTACTGGACAGAGTTTGGCACCGACTTCATAAAGGCGAGATTCTGCACAACGAATTCTTTGAGAAACTCCGGATCCTCTAACATGCGTCGAGTTACGCTCTCTGTGATCGAAACACTTCGGAATGTGCTGTAAATCCCATCGACCATTCGCAGACGTAGAATCTTCATTGCATCGTATAAGACTTTTTGAGGCGTGGCTCCACGCCTGTCACTCCGTCGTATTTCACTGGTCGCCATCATGTACGGTGTCACTGAAATGTTCATGTTGAAACGGCGGGGCTCTCCGAAGTATATCGCAGGAAATGATAGTTCTTCTGCATGACGGTCATAAATGATGTTAAGAGGCGTTGCCCGATGTCCTGGTGCGATGTCAAGACAATCCTCTTCATTCCACAGTAGTGTGTGCTGTCTCGCAGCAAGAACTTCAGACTCGGGCGTATATTCGGCGGAGATTGCTTCGATCCGATTAGCAGGATCATCTTGAAGGCCTTCATCTGATGGCAATGCAGGCTGCAGTCTTGACAAATCTATTTTGATATCGTACAAACGATATAGACTTGAATTTTGAAGTACATCTAACCATTCTTTGACCGTACGCTTAGACATGTACCCGCTGATGTAATTTGTTTTGTGTGCAAGATTCCTTTTGATGTTAACGTTGATAACATCGTCCTCTTCTAGATGGCGAGGCAAGCATTTTACCATGTCTTGTACGTTGACTGGGACGTTTATCACTTGTCCAATAATTCCATAAGAGAAATCATGACGCAGTCGACGCACTTGCATAAATGGAAGGCGTGGTGAGACCAAACGTTCACTGATAGGATCCAGAGGCGGTAGACCTGGAGGTATGTCAGGATATGAGAAGCCGTTGACCTTTGCGAGAGTAGGAAGCTTACGCTTATTCAGTGATTGTCTACAGGTGTTGCAAGACTTTGTATAATCCTCCTTGCGTAGCTGCCGATTTTCCTTAACGTACCAATCCGAGATTACCTTCAGTTGTAGTGCAGTGATGGTTTTAAGGTCATTCTTGAACCACAATCTGTCACAAACCGAGCAAGCATGGCCAAAATCGTTGTCCAGGAAAGTAGATTGAAATCTCCGTATTGACGATGACCATTTGGTATACCAGGTGGATTGTTCCAGTTGTATTGCTGTTTGGGTTGAAGAAGTATTCGGTTGTACATCAGTCCGAGAAGATGCTGCTCTTCGTTGTCGGAATGCACGTTGCCGTTGAGCGTTAGTTAGGGGAACGCTCGTTCTCTCCGCCACGACAGGAACGCTTGTTCTCTCCACCACAGAACAAGACGTTGAAGCAGGTGACTCTGACGTACCGCTGGTGAGGGCTATGTTAGCAGATTTACGTAGCTTGAACCTGCGTTGCCTCTCTGCAGCCGCTTTTGCAAAGGCTCTTACTTGTTCAGGAGTTCTGGTCAATGCTTGACGTAGTCTGTACTCACGTTGTCGCTGAGCATTCGTTCTGGCGGTAGAGGTGGTGTGTGGAACAACGAAAGGTACTGCAGACGTTGACGGCACGATATCCTCCGTCTCCATTGATGTACTGGAAGTTGAAGGCATTTGCTCGTCCGTTTCCATTGTTTTGAGAGTGGTGATTCCTGTTGAACATTTGAAATTGAATGGATGAATTTTTAATTTTAAAGAATCAATTTGAAAATCAAAACACTTATTCAGATCGAAGGTTCAAATTTTTGCTAAATAAATTTGAAATTAATTAAAATTTGTAATTGTAAATGATGAAGTTGAAAATTAAAACATTTACTTAAATTAGATGTTAAAATTCTTGCTCAACACAGTTTAAATCAAGTTTTCTTATATCTGCCACTTTTTCTTAATATTTGTAATTTTAAAGAATCAATTCGAAAATCAAAACATTTATTCAGATCGAAGGTTCAAATTTTTGCTAAATAAATTTGAAATTAATGAAAATTTGTAAAATAATAATTAATTAATTAATTAATTTTAAACTAATAATTTACTTAACACTATCAACATTTATCAATAGTATGACATAACCTATAAACTCAGTTTCTCAACTTTTGTGTCAATCTAACAATTAATCAATCAATCATAATTTACGATAATGAAATATCAGTGTACAATTATTTACCTTTATTGTTGTAGTTGTTGTAAATGACGAATCTAAGCACTCCACATTTTCACTACAGACACAGCTGACGATACTTTAACCACACGTGTGAACTTGTATTATGACGCTTTCTTGTTTTTCCAACGCCAAGAACGTTCGAGAAAGACAAAGACAGAGACACAAGCATGCGCCGATTCAATGCGCCTAATTCTCTAGTGCTGCGCGCGCGGCAGACCGATCATAGTTGAGTGGGAGAGAGACGCAAGGCATTCGGCGGGCCTCTCTCTCGTTCGGTGACTCATCGTAACGTTACCGAGCGTTACACTTTTTCATAAGTGACTCCCAGCCGCAACCTAATTTAAGACGTTGTCACGTCAATATCATGAATTCAAAATTGGTTATAGTTGATGTTCAAGGTTTTAAAGATTTATCTAATAACTTCATTGTAAGCGAGTTTGCACTAGCCACGGATGAATATACACAAACGTTTTTAGTGAAACCACCATTTCCATTTTCTGATCTAACACCTGTCGAAAAGAGGCATGTAATGTGGATACAAAAAAACCGTGGTACTCGCTGGCGTGAAGGATATATTGAATGTCATGAGCTCAAACGCATAATCGCACCTTTTTTGGAAAATAAAATTATACTCGTGAAAGGCATGGAAAAAATTAAATGGGTAAAAACAATATGTAACAATTGTTCTATTATAGATATTAGTGAAAAAGGTTGTCCTAATTTATTTATGTTGTATAAAAAATATAATTTTAAGGACGAGGCATTATTAAATTGTATGTTCCATACAAAAGTGTGTGCATTAAAAAATGTAGTTATAATTAAAAAATGGTATAATGAGAATATGAATATATTTTTGCTTGACGAAATCGAAAATAAAATATTAAAATTTAAAATTTAAAATAATGTGTAAAATAAATATATGTGATTTAAGAAATACGTTTTAAGAAATGTGTTGTACCTATTTAGTTTTAAATGTGTATTCTTTGATAATAAAATTGATGTTTTCAGTACTGTTTGTTTTATTTATTGTTAGATACTTGAATTCGTCACATACCTATTATGAAATAAGTGCTCTCAATTCAATGAAGTTAGTGTAAATGAGTAACACAACAGCCAGTTGACTATAGTAAACAGGACGTGTTGTGAGCGTGATTTCTAATACTGATAAAATTAATAACTTTTGATGGAGCTCAAGCAGCCTGCTCACCCTCGTTATACTCTTCAAGCAACACGTTTGCAAAGTTTTGACTCCTGGCCTCAAGGTTTAACTCAAAAGCCTCTAGACATGGCCGATGCAGGATTTTTTTATACCGGACTAAGTGATAAAGTTCTTTGTTACTTTTGTGGTGGAGGTCTTAAAGATTGGAACTCTGGAGACATGCCATGGGAAGAGCATGCAAGTGTCTTTCAACATTGTCCATATGTTTTATGTGTGAAAGGACGGAAATACATAAATAAAAACAACAACGACAGAGGAAAATGTGGTCAATCTGGAAACTCTGACACATTACAATTGAATCAAACATTTGAGAGTGCTCAAAACATGAACAACTACAAGAACATGACTTGTAAAATTTGTTTAAATGAAGAAATTTGTATGTGCTTTATACCTTGTGGTCATGCTGTAAGCTGTGCAAAGTGTACACTATCTTTAAATAACAAATGTCCTATCTGTCGGCATAAGTTTATCAAAGTAGTAAAATTATATTTTTAATTATTAACCTTCTAAATTGTTTCATTGACATACCGTCTCCTGTAATAATGATAGGCAAGATTGAAATCAAAATACCTTAGAACCAATAACATAAAGATAGGTTTTATAAGTACAGTTTGCGTAACGCGTGTGATAGTGATCAACAGAATATGAAATCAACGCACTGCGTTGAAAATATAGAGCCAAATCTACGCGTTGCGTTGAAAATATACGATCAAATCAACGCATTGCGTTGAAAATATAGAATCAGCGCAGACAACATCACATTGCATTTTCCTATTATTCAGGTTAGTTTTGAAATATTTTTTCTCAATTAGACTTATGAAACTGAACGCGTTGCGTTGAAAATAGAGAACATTTTATTTCCGTCAGGACCGCTTATGTTTATTGGGCGTTCTGCATCAATTGTAGCGACAGAAGGTGAACGCAGTGAACCTGGAGGAGCGGAAATTGAGGCAGAATGCCCAATAACATACTACTAATCATATCTTACAAATAGATCCCAGATCGTTGTTGTCGGGGGGTATAGTTCTGACGTCATCAACATCCCTTCAGGAATCCCGCAGGGATCACATCTTGGTCCATTGCTGTACAACGCGTACTTATACGATATATATACATGTTTCGATTCCACACATTATCTTCTTTATGCAGACGACAAAAAGGTTTTCTGTAAAGTTAACAATGCCCAGGACTGTATCGCTCTTCAAAACACACTAGATCGGCTTTCTCACTATTATTTAATTAACAAAATAAATGTCAATGTTTCTAAATGCCAAACAATCTCATTCACTCGCAAAATCAATCCACTAAAATTCACATATAGCTTTGACTCCATACCTATACAAAAAGTTGAATTAGTACGTGATCTAGGAGTATTGTTAGACCAAAAACTGTGTATGACGGAACATATAGATACGATAGTAGACAAGGCTTATAAAAATCTAGGATTTGTACTACGCACCAGCAAACCCTTTTCTAACCTATCATGCATTAAAGCTCTGTACTTCGCATATGTACGCAGTATCCTAGAATACGCGAGCAGTACCTGGTCTCCCCACTACATAATTCATAAACAACGTATCGAGAAAATCCAGGCTAAATTCATAAAACACCTTAACTACAGAACCTTTATACGCTCCGACTATATCTCTGGTTGTACCCGACACAAAATAATGCCACTCGAAGACAGACGTACCCTGTTGGATTGTATGTTGCTATATAAAATAGTGAATAGTCATCTGGACGCCCCGGCCCTACTCGCAGCAATTAACTTTAGAGTCCCTAAAAAGCGCACGCGCCACACTGCCCTCTTCGCACCTCCGATCCAAAACACTAATTACACGCATAACGCACCCATATCTAGAATCACATTAACCTATAATAAAAGATTCTCTGATCTCGACATATTCAATTTGTCTAAAAATACTTATAAAACGAAAGTTTTGGAAATTCTTCTAAATAGAAGAATTGAATAGATATGATAATTATAATTATTGTATTATTTGTTATTAATTGTAATGTATATACACATATATATATAAATGTTTTAATTTAACTATTATACATGTTTAATTATAAATTTATTAATATTATATATAAAACACCATACATACACCTACACACACCCCCATCCATACTTCACATTCCAGTCATTACAGTAACATACATACACACATAAACACTATACCTACCCGTATTATTATCGTATATTGTCCTTTTCTGTCTCACTATATACTTAATCATTAGCTATGTCAACAAAGTTGTATGTAGGAAATAACTTTTGTATTTATATAAGGAGTCCTTTAATTGGCTGAATTAGTGTAACCCTTTAATATTAGTACTTTATTTTATCATAATGCTGTTGGTCTTCTAAATAAATAAATAAATAAAGACTTTGCCACGTTTCCGTTGGAAGTATTTTTCAGACGAGTCACTCGGAGGTTGGGGCATTCTGTCGACGGTGATCGAACTGTACGGTTGTGCTGAAGAGTGTGTTTTTAGTGTGAAATAATAAGTGTTTTTAAAAGTGAAAATAGTGAAGTTTTATTGAAAGGAAGTTCCCATCGCTTATAATTCAGAAGTGACAACAACCACTTTCACGTAAGTACACGCCCTTAATAATTTATGTAAATTCTAAATTAGGAAGTAATACGTACGTATAAATTTATTAAACTACACAAAAAAAAGATTTTGTTAGCATGCACCGGTCGGGACTTCTCCGAGACTATCCGAGTGTGGTAACTTAATCAGACAAATTGTGTCGGTGTTAAGATTCATTCGATCAAGGCTATTGATCGATATTTGAAACTCCCGACATGATTCATTGCAACAGAAAGATTCCTTTTATTAAATGATCATTAAATTAAGTCAGAATTTGAAAAGATTTTGTTAGCGTGCACCGGTCGGGATTTCTCCGAGACTATCCGGGTGCGCTTACTTAATCTGATTATAAATTGTCGGTGGTAAGATTGTTTGATCAGGGTTATACCTTGATTGATACTTTAAAACTACCTGACTTGATTTTACTGTAACGAAAAGTTGTTTTTCATTGAATGATCATTTAAATACAATACGAAAGTGATGCGTACTAGCCAGGACCACCAGATACTTTGATCATACGAGTTACTGTCTGTATTCAAGTTCGTTTGATTGGGGCTACTCTCCAATAACGATGTTTGAAACTGCGGACATGGTATAGCGTAAATCATTTAAATCTAAAAATTGTGCTGACACGAGCCGGTCGGGACTACCCCGAGACTATCCGGTCGTGTAGGTATGATTAGTTGAGTGCTGTGTCGGTGGTCGAATTTGTTGAATTGGGGCTACTCTCCGATACCAACGTCTGAATCGGCCGGTATGGTGCACAACATTTGGAATTCAATGATATTAAAATAAGCCTTCCCTAATGCGTATGATTTATTGCAAACTATAATTATATTGTGCGGATAGGTGTCTCAATAGTAAAAAGAGCAAGGACAGAACAACAGTTATAAAATTAAATTTCTGATAGGTACTTTCATTTATTCTTACTATATTAACATTAGAAATATTTCTCGAGTCACAGGAGAATGGAAGATGGTGAACGTGATGAAGAAGAACGGCTAGCGACTCCTCGTCGTCAACCAAGTGCTGTGAGGCACAGTCGCTCACGCAGGCGCAGTCGCTCGCACAGGCGCAGTCACTCGCGGAGCCGTAGCCGCTTCAGAGGACGCAGTAGCAGTCAAGATCGATACCTGCGCGGACGGGAAGAAGAGTTGGAGCGCGAACGAGAGCGCCTCTACCAGATGGAGAAGGCGCTTCAAAAGGAGCGCGACGGCAGCGTCCGGAGGTTGCGTAGTGAGCAACGTGAACAGCGTGCAGATTCCGAACACCACCAGAGCAGCAACAAGAAGTCATCGCGGGAACGAGAGGGACAAGATCTTCGAAACCGTGGCGCCAGTTCCGGGCGTCATGCAAGGTCATGTAGTCCATCCTTTTCTACTAAAGACATTTTTACATTACTACAATTGCTTAAAAGTAATCCAACGCCACAACCGGTTGAACCGAGAGCACAAACGAGCAATAAACTTGATTTTAAAAATATTTTGCCGGAATTTGACCCTTCTTTGAAAAACCAACGCATTGATGTTTGGCTTAGAAAAGTAAACGAATGTGCCTCTGTTTACGGTTGGGATGAAAAGACGACCATACATTTTTCAATGCAAAAACTGCAAGGACTGGCCAAAACCTGGTACCAGAGTTTAAATACTATCCTTTTTTCATGGACAGAGTGGCAGGAAAAGCTTATCAAGGCTTTTCCCTATGAGCAAAATTATGGACAGTCCTTGGAGATCATGTTGAGACGAAAGAGTAGGTATAACGAACCCATCGAAAATTACTTTTATGAAAAGCTTGCGTTACTTAATCAATGTGACATTACTGGTAAACGAGCTGTTGACTGTATCATCCATGGTTTAACTGATAGAACTACCAAGTCTAGTGCTCTGGCGTTAAGATGTGCTGAACCCGACCTACTTCTTCAATATTTGCTAAGTAACAAAGAATGCGCGTATCAACCGTCGTTCAGACACAAAAATACAGAGCACTTCGTTTCATCCGACTTGCCACACGGTAGGACCGACAAACCAACAAACGTCAATCCTGCGTTGTTTTGCTATAATTGTAAAGAAAAAGGCCACCCTTATCTTAAATGTAATAAGCCGTTAGTGAAGTGCGATTACTGCCATAAAATTGGACACCAAACTGAACACTGCCGATTAAGACAAGAAAGCCAGTCTACGAAAACTTCCACGGTACCGAAGACAATGTGTATTACGAGTTCTAATCCAAGTGAAAAATTTATTAAAAATGTAACGATTAATGGCGTGCCGATGGAAGCATTCGTAGACTTTGGCAGTGAAGTCACCCTGATAGGTAGATCTAGCGTCGCTAAATTAAATGCCTCTCATGACGGTGTACCATCAACAATGAAAGGTTTCGGTAATGGTTTAGTTCTATCCTTAGGGTCAGTGTCGCTAAATTTAATAATTGACGGGGTAGCTGCAGTAGTATCATGCAAAGTCGTAGAGGATCATTTACTTGACAGAACGATGTTCATCGGTCAAACATATACTGAGCAACCTCATATTGTAGTGTTTAAAGATGCTACCAAGTTGCAGTTCTTAGATGTCGGATCAGAGATTCCCGCGCATTGCTTTAACGATGATGGACAGTCGATACGAGTTAGGATGGTAGGTCGTAGTAGGCTGTACGGAGCAGCAAGTGTTAGGGCTGCAACAGAATCTACTCTTAATGGGAATGTCTTATTAGATACGAAGATTGTAGGTAAACCCAATGAACAGTATGTCGTACTCGGAGGTATTTATCAAGTTAGGAATGGCCATTTAAACGTTACAGTTACACCTTGCTCCATTCCCTGCCTGCTTCAAGAGAATTCCGTGTTTGCTCGGGGCGAGAGGGTTGAAGTAGTCAATAGAGTAGTAACACAGGTGGATTCAATTTCTGTAGCGGAACATTCTCAACTCAAACAGATCACCCGGTTGTATATAGACCGTACCGGCTTTCACATCATGAACGCGACAAAGTGAGAGGTATGATTGGCGAAATGTTAGAGGCTGGGATTGTCAGGGAGTCTATATCGAACTATGCCAGCCCCATTATTCTAATACGAAAGAAAGACGGTAAGTTGCGAATGTGTGTAGATTACAGAATGCTTAATTCAGTCACGGTAAAAGAACGCTACCCAATGCCGATAATAGAAGACGAGATATCCCGTTTGTCAGGTCAGTCATGCTTTATTACCCTAGATTTGATGTCAGGCTATTACCAAGTTCCGGTGTCCGAACAGCATAAACATTTAACTGCGTTTGTCACGCCGGACGGTCAATATGAGTTTAACCGTATGCCGTTCGGCTTGGCAAACGCACCAGCTGTGTTCCAACGGATGATGAATCGCGTATTAGGGCCAGCGCGATTCGATAAAGCCACAGTGTACATTGATGACGTACTGGTTTACGGCAAAGATCCCGATGAAGCTCTGACCAGACTTGAAGAAATGCTAAGTCTGCTTGATGATGCTCAGCTCAAATTGAATTTGTCTAAGTGTAGCTTCTTACAAAACCAAATAGATTACTTAGGTTACGAAATCAGTTCTACAGGTATGCGACCAGGCCAGGCAAAAATCCGATCTGTATCCGAATTTCCACAACCAGGAAACGTTCACGCTGTTCGTCAATTTTTAGGGTTGGTTAGCTATTTTAGGAAATTCATCAAAGGTTTCGCCAACCTGGCTGCCCCACTCACAAAATTATTAAAGAAAGATGTAAAATGGGAATGGTCAAATGACCAAAAATAAGCTTTCGAAGCACTTAAGGCTAAACTGGTAGACAGACCAGTTCTTGCCATTTACGATCACACTGCAGTAACGGAGCTCCATACAGACGCTAGTAGGTTAGGTATAGGTGGTATACTAATGCAACGTTCTAATTGTGCAGAGTCGTTACATCCCGTAGCGTACTATAGTCGGCAAACAACTCCGGAAGAGAAAAACTTTCACTCTTACGAGCTTGAGACGCTGGCGGTGGTATGTGCCTTGAAAAAGTTCAGAGTGTTCTTGCTCGGAAAGGAGTTTACGATAGTCACCGACTGTAGTGCTCTTCGTTCTACATTCCAAAAACGGGATCTTATTCCTCGTATAGCGCGTTGGTGGCTAGCGTTACAAGAGTTTAATTGTACAGTAGAGTACAGAGCCGGTACAAAAATGGCTCATGCAGATGCGCTATCAAGAAATCCTATAGTTGACACTGCTATGGGAGAGATAGTACAACACCCTTCCATTTTAGCTATAAATGACGAAGATTGGCTTCTTACGCTGCAATTAGGTGACACAGAGCTAGGTAGGATTCGCGACATTGTAACTAGTGATCTAAATTCCAAAGGGCTTGAGTATATTCAGGAAAATTATGTCGTAAAAGACAATAAATTATTCAAATGTATAGACGGAGACAAAGATAACGTTAGGTGGGTGGTCCCTAAGGGTGCAAGGTGGCAAGTGTGCAGGATGAACCACGATGATATAGGGCATGTTGGTTATGAGAAAACGCTGGAACGCATAAAGAGATTGTACTGGTTTCCGAAAATGTCACGTTTTGTAAAAAAATATGTGGGGTCATGCATTGAGTGTGCATATGCGAAAAGGACCTCGACTGCGCGTGAAGGATTGCTTCACCCTATTGCTAAAGTCGAGGCACCGTTTCATACCGTGCACATTGACCACCTCGGACCATTTGTGAAATCTAAAAGAGGCCACACGCATATTTTAGTAACTGTCGACTCGTTTACAAAATTTGTGTTTATTAAATCTGTTCGGAACACCAAAACGATAAATGTCATTAAGGTTTTGGAGGACATTTTTGATACATTTAGGACCCCTGACCGTATAATAAGTGATCGCGGTTCTTGTTTTACTTCGCACGCGTTCAAAAGGTTCTGCCTAGACAGAGGTATAAAACATGTTTTGAACGCTGTGGCGAGCCCTAGGTCTAACGGGCAGGTAGAAAGGTACAATAGGACTATTCTGGATGCTCTAACGGCACTGACTCTAAAAGACAACGAAAAGGACTGGGACAATAAATTAGGACGGATACAATGGGGGCTTAATAATAGTATGCAAAAGACGATAGGTAGGGCACCGGCTGAAGTAATGTTCGGAACTATGATGGATAGTGAACGAAACCCAGCTTTAAATGAAATAACTGATATAATCCGTAAGCCATGCGATATGTCATCGGCGCGGCAGGAAGTGAAGAATAGAATTGATAGAGAACAGGAAAAACAAAAACAATACTATGACAAAGGGCGAAGACCAGCACGTGTTTACAGTAAGGGAGATTTGGTAAAAATCGCTAAAATGGTTTTTCGAAATGATGGCAAGAGTACTAAGCTCCTACCGACGTATGAAGGACCATTTAAAGTTGGAAAGGTTTTGGGGAACGATCGCTATAAAGTGGCGCCTATTCCTGGATTTGAAGGGATGAAAAATAAGCGCAAGACCACGATAGCGTCAGACCGAATGCAATCCTGGATACACATAGCGTCATTAGAACTAGATAATGATGACAATGACTTAAAAACTATGAATGACAGTTATGGTGGAATTCACGACTAATAATTTAAGTTGGATTCTTGTTTATTTATTTTTTATGGATATTTTAAATGATTTTGCTACATAAAACTTTATTGATTGTTTCAGGTCAAGAGCGAGAATGGATGGGTTCGCCGCTTGACCACACTCCGCGATGTTATGGTTTTCGATGGATACATAAGAGATAGCGAGATGGATGGATTCGCTATTTTCTTATAAAATGGTTACCTCGAGAAAGGATGGGTTCGAGGCGATGGTTGTTTTATAAAATGGTTATCTCGAGAAAGGATGGGTTCGAGACGATGGTTGTTATTTTTTACTGGATGGTTAATATTCTTGATAGTTCTTATTCTTGATGGATAATACTGTTGATGGTTAATATTATTACTGATGGCTAAAATTCATTTTTTATAAACTTCGATAGATAAAATTTTGAGGGATATTATGTTAAAATAATTGTGAATTAGTTTTTTTTTTTTCTATATATTTGTTTTTTTTATGTATAAATATTATTGATGATAGTTAAAGTTTATGATATAAACATTTTGATAGATATTATGTTAAATACTAATTTAGTTTTGTTATAATGATAATTTTTCAACATGTAAATATCAAATAGTTAGTTATGGATCCCCCTCACCCTTCTATATTAGATTAGAGAGGGCTTACTCAGCAGAAGCGTGTGACTTGCTTTTACGCTGAGTAAGGCTTTCAGGGAGTTCTATGAGAACGGGCGAATTAGTTGTAAGGTTTTATTAACAGATTAAATTAAGCCTCCAAATCAGCAACACGTATTTTAGTTTTTCATTTTAATATAATTAGTTTTTAAAAAGCTTCCCAAGTGCTCCCAAATCTTGAGTGGCGCAGCCGGTGTCGGATTTTCCGTATAGTTCCGTGCCCTTCGCGATTTTTCGGCGTCCAAATTCGCTGGAAAACTCCTACGAAAACCGCGTGAATCGAGGAAATCCGCCGAACCAAATAAATATTCTCATAATACGAGCAGGGTCAAAGCAAAGCTGAGTATGGGAGCGATAGCGGTCAACGGTTGGTGAGTCAAACTTTTCGCCATTCCCTTGTTCCCCTAATCCTCCTATATTTTTCATTAGTGTTAAAGTAAAGTAATTTGTTATTATTGAGATCGAACCTCTCTCATTATAACGTAACTGGTATTCCTTGTATGAAATTCTACGGAATCAACCTGTGTTCTAAAAATAGAATTTACTATAGAGTAGAGTAAGGTATAGAGACAACAAAAAAGTGAAATATTTTAATTGACATTATTGAAGTTTAAAGTAAAGTGAAGTATTTAAGTCCTAATATCGATCAGAATATTTAATTTAAGTGATTTTAAGTGCGATTAAAGTAAATCGAATTTTTATATATCTATACATTTTTATAACTTTTACAAATATATTAAAATAGCGTTAACAATTAATCGATTTGCTTTATTTGTGCTTATATACTATTGTTTTACTGTGTTTTTTTATATTGTGTGTTTACTGTGTGTAATTTAATTGTGTGTGTTCTCTGACTTTCTAATACTCTACGTAAAAGTATCGAATATGGAGGAAATAAGATCAATTCCTCGTGAAATATTGAGCCTTATCCCTATTTTTGGAGGAGACAAAAGGCAATTAAATCTGTTTTTGAGAAAAAGTGAATATGTTATTAGCAGGTATAGAGGTAATGATGCTCAAAACTTATACGTATATCACTCTATAACCAGCCGGCTTGTAGATAATGCAGCTGCGCTGTTATCGAAATGCGAGGATGTTTTGTCTTGGTCTGAATTAAAGGCACTGCTTGAACAGCATTTTGGAGACCCCCGGAGTGAACAGTGTATAAATATCGAGTTAGAATCGGTTAAAATTAAATCTGGTGAGAGTTATTTGGAGTTTTGCAACCGAATTCAAGGTATTAGATCGCTACTGATTTCTAAAGTGAATATGTTAACCGATGCTGACTTAAAACGCGCAAAAATTGCTATATATAATAACACCTCTCTGAATGTATTTTTGTACAATTTGCCTGAGCATATGGCGCGGACAGTGCGACTACAATCTCCCGTGACTTTAGAAGATGCTCTGAGTGTAGTGCTAGAGGAGGTCAATTTTCATGACCAGTACAACATGCGTGTCTTCGCCAAAAATGAATATTACTCTATGGTATATTATAACTGTATCCGAACTCATTCCACGCACACAAACGCACAAAACGCACACTTTCAAATTTCCTCCCACAACCCCCGCATCCTAAGTACTCCGCACTTCCGAAATAGCCAGTGTCGCGCACGGTCGTGTTCGCATCTCACACGAAGTCACCCTAGTTCTCACCCCGGGGTGAACACGCGATCGTGACACCGATCCTCGAAGAAGACCTTGTGAGGAGAAGAGCAGTTCAGAAACCAGTGACCTCGTAAAGCCGTAAGTCCCTTCCTCTATCCTCACAAGTGTGGTCCACCGACCCGATACCTTTCGCACACATCTCACTTTTACTCATCTCATCACGCATATTTCTCACAAATATATATCTACTCATCTTTATTTATCATATTCACACGCATTATTACCGCATTCACGCATATATAACGCTTATTTTATGCAAATTATAATTTTTACTCATATATATCTACCCTCACATCCGCGATCTTAAATTGCATATTTTACGCTAATCCTTATATATTTTACAATTTAAACGCATTTTTACGTATTTATACACGTAATATTGTATACGTAAAATAATATTTTTATTCTAAAACTTGGTTTAGACAACTTAGCAAATTTTTCTTGTAACCGTTAATGCCCTCCTCGTACATTCCAATAATCTTTGCTTCGCTCGTCCTATTGTTTTACATTTACGATTGTATTGTGATCTAATCGCTGTCCGTTCGTTATTTATTTAAAATGACGAAGGGAAAGAAGGAGGAAAGTACATCGTCAAATATTAAAATATCGCTATTAGAAGCAAAAAAGGAAAGATTATTTGAAATAGTGCAAGAACTTTATAACCTAAGCCTAAAGGTCTCTGACCCTTTATCTAAATCGCAATTTTTAGCACGAATTCACTCGTTAGATAAAACTCGAACAGAATTCCATGAGACACTCGATTCTTTAATAACAGCTTATTTGGAAGATGATCCGACGGTTAAGCCGAACTACGCTTCTCTGAGTTCTTTTGACGAACTATATTGTTATATTAAAAGCACCGAACAAACACTTAGTGCGCAAAAGTCTGAGAGTTTTAACTCTGACGCTTACCGTCACAAGCTTCCTCCCTTATCACTCGTACAGTTTGAGGGATCACCTAGTAAATGGCCTTTGTTTTATGAGAACTTCAAAAGTGTGATTCATGAAAATCCACGGTTGAGTAACGCTGAAAAGGTTCAATATTTGATAGGTAATCTTAAAGGCAAGGCGTTGTTGGTATGCTCTGGATTCCCTGCTACAGCAGAAAATTACGAATTAATCTGGAATGCTCTTGTCTTTAAATTTCAGGACCTTAGGGTACAAGCATCCCAATTACTCGATCAAATGTTAAACTTTAAACAGAATCAGAGTATAGATACATTTATTGAACAATTTTGCTCGGCCGAATGCGCCCTGCAACGCTTGAATATATCAAATCTATCTGATTTTATTATCTCTCATGTAGCCCTAAGCAAGCTTGATAAGGAGTTAGTCAATTTATTTGAACAAACTCATAGACACATAGAAATTCCCACGTTCAAACACTTAACACAATTTTTAAATGAACAAAGTAAAATTCAATCATTACGCAAACCCTCTTTAAATAAAACATATAGTGTACAAAAAGAAATAAAACCAACTCGCACTCTTCTCGTTAACAATAACAACAATAAAACTTATAACTCGCACTGTGTTGTATGCAACGGAGCCTCAATACACCCGCTATTTAAATGTCAACATTTTATACTGTTAGATCCCACACGCCGTGTTGATATTGTTAACAAAAATCGCTTTTGTAAAAATTGTTTAGGTTTCCATGATATATCGGTTTGCAAATCGCAGAATAAATGCTTTGTATGCCAACGGAACCACCACACGTTGCTTCACATAGACAATTTTAAAGAACGATCTAGAATCGAACCCCCGACTCGCCGGGCGACACCGCTCACGCACTCAGCAGGCGTAAGCGCGTCAAGCGGTATGAAGTGCGCTGCGCACGCGCCGCGCGCTGCCTCCACTGATAAGGAATGCAACGATGCGAACAATACAAATAGCGCTTTATCGCTGCATACAGCGGAGCCGTCTAATGATATAAATAACAACTCAACTGTTTTGATTCCGACCGCGATTGTAAATTTGTGTAATAAACATAATAATACACGTTCTAATATTCGAGTTTTGATCGATTCAGGCTCAATGAGTAATTTTATCACGAAACAATGTTGTGATCGCTTAAATCTCAATATTCACCCCTCTTCCTCGCCTGTCCAGGGAATAGGAAATTCCAAAAGTATGACATTAGGTTTTACCTCTTTTAAGATTCATTCTCGATTTGATAAAAGTTGCGAATACACTATCAACGCAAGGGTCATTAACACGATAACAGATAAATTACCTAACGCTCGCATAGAAACCTTGCAATTAAAACACTTCGAAAGTTTACCGCTAGCTGACAGTTGCTATTATGAGCCCGGAGACATTGATTGTTTACTCGGTTGTGAGATATTCCCCGAAATTATTGGCGGACATAAAGTTGCCTCGCCATGTTCATCAGTTGTCGCGATAGAAAGTACTTTGGGATATCTTATAATGGGAAAAGCAAACTATGCTAATGACTTAACTTTGTGTAACCTTTCACGGTCAAAGGTCACTGATAAGAATTTCTTCTGTACAACGGAAGATTCTAAAACGCTTACGCAATTAACCGAACGCTTCTGGGAACTGGAAAGTGTCCCAAATAAGATTCATATGAGCCCAGACGATGAGGCCTGTGAAAATCTTTTCGCTTCTACCTACACTCGGAATGATACCGGCAGGTTTGTGGTACAACTGCCATTCAAGTTTGATCCTTCCGAACTAGGTAACTCGTACGCTATTGCAAAACGCCATTTACTCATTTTAGAAAAGAAACTTGATGCTTCATCGGAATTTCGCGATAACTACAACGCTACTATACAGGAATATATCGATCGAGATTATTTAACAGAAGTTAAGGATTTAAAACCCAGTCATGAATGTTGTTATCTACCTCACAGACCTGTGTATCGTCCTGACAAATCTAGTACAAAAACTCGCGTGGTAATAGACGCTAGCTGTCCCACAGAAAGCAAAAAATCTTTAAATGATTTACTTTACAAAGGCCCGAATCTTCAAAGTAATATTTTTGATCTGTTAATTAACTTGCGAATGTTCTCAACTGCGCTTACCGCTGACATCGAAAAGATGTACTTTCAAATTGAATTGATACCAAAACACCGCTCCTGTCAACGCATCTTGTACAGGTTTGATCCGAATTCAAACATACGCATATTTGAGTTTAATAGATTAAGCTTTGGTTTAACCTCCTCGCCTTTTTTATCGTTACGATCAGTTCGTCAACTCGCCGCTGATAACCAAAGCTCGTACCCTCTCGCAACTTAAGTTGCGAGAAGGTACGAGTGAAGTGAATGAATGACTTGAAGTGAAGTTCAAAACAATATGTATATGGACGATTTTATAACTTCCGTAGACGTGTTAGAAAAGGCTGAACAGATTTACCACGAAATGGTGGAGATGTTCAAGGCCGGCGGATTTAATATAACTAAATGGATCTCAAATAGCTGTGAACTCATGAGTAAGATACCGTTATCGCATAAAAATCCGGATATCATTAAGTTCGATGATGATTCACCCTCGGCAGCAAAAACAAAGATCGTAGGTTTGCAATGGAAACCGACTGAAGATAACTTTCAATTTTAAATTAACTCAGATATACCGGCATGCTCAAAACGCACTATTCTGTCGGTTACAGCTCGCTTACATGACCCTCTAGGTTTCCTAAATCCTGTGACTACCTACATGAAACTTCTCGTTCAAGAGTGCTGGACGTCTAACCTTGATTGGGACGATCCTGTACCGAGTTCAATCCATGACAAGTGGATAAAGTTTCGCGATGAACTACCTTGTCTGGAGCGAATTAAAATTCCGCGACATGTAGGTATTTATTCTAGCGCCCACGTAACAGTTATCGCTTTTACCGACGCCAGCGAGGCATGTTATGGAGCCTGCGTATGTATACGAGTTGGCTCAGATGCGCACACTAACGGAGTTGTGAATTTACTTACCGCAAAGTCTAGGGTAGCTACGCTTAAAAAGATATCCCTCGCACGCTTAGAACTCTGTGCTGCCCTACTTTTAGCGAATCTTGTTAACTCGGTAGTCGAAACATTGTCGAAACGTTGTAAAATTGACAACATTTACGCATTCTCAGATTCCACAGTCACTCTCACATGGATTCACTCGCCGTCTTACAAATTTCATACGTTCGTCGCAAATCGCATATCGGAAATAAACTCGAAATTGCCCGCTCATCATTGGTATCATGTAAGAAGCCAAGAAAACGCCGCAGACAAAATCACGCGACCTAGCCCACCGAGCTCGTTACTAAACTGTGACTTCTGGTTTCACGGACCGCAGTGGCTCCGCGCACCCATCTCAGAGTGGC
>OX621215.1:7030064-7119204 GCA_951640565.1 Petrophora chlorosata
GTATGTAGAGGCTTTAGGTTTTGGAAAAGAATATAAGTTATATTTTATTCTTTTTACTATTGTAGGGGGCAGTTCGATTTCAGTAAGTAAAATGTAAGTGTTTTTAAATGATACATAAGTGTTGTTTGGGATGTGTTTATTACATTTAATTTAAATTTGAAGAAGTTGTACATGTAAATCTAATTATTTAAGTTATTTGTTAAAGCTTCTTTCTTCTTACAAAGTAATGAATAATTATTATAATAAATTGACTTTTAGGTAGGCATGTTCTCATAGGTATTTTAGGTATACTACGATATTAACTCTTATTTTTACAGGTACGTTAAGTATAGGTACAGTTATTTTATCTTAACAGTTTTAAATTCTTATCTAGGTAACTTTAAGTTAAGTAGTTCGCCGTTGTAGCCGCCAGTCGCGGCGGCGCCATTCGCCGCGCCGGCCGGCGCGCCAGCGCGGCGCCATCATTCGCAACATTGTAACACTGTGTTTATTTTGAAATATTACATTTTGACCTAAAGTAGGTATAAACTTACTAACTAACCAATAATCATACAACAATGTACATCATATTCTTATTAGTAGATCAGTAGTTTTACATCATATTTAAACTATAGATAATTTTAAGTTTTTAAGCATGAACAACTTAGTTTGATACTACTGGTATTGAATTGTGTTGTGTTGTCCGTATTTTTACCGTCGTTGGATATAGTTGTTCTTCTTAATAATGCGTAGTTCATGCGTATTGCGTCTTCGTTTCGTCTTTGTAGCATATTTGTAATCGGTAATGGCATCGTCCTTTACTGCGTACGTATACGTCGTTTGTCGTTGTTTGTACTCTTGCAATGTCTTCCTTGAAAATATGCCAATCAATTCTGGACGATACATTTGTAGGGGTCGATTGAACGTTTGTTGTTGTGTTGATTGTCGTTTCTTGATTTTAATAATCTAATTTCACCCCTACATTTGTTTGCTTTTAGATCTTTTCGTTACTATAGATTAATAATAATTTATGTACTATCATTCTAGTCTATTTTTTTTTTAATTTTAATCCTACTTATATATTGAATTTATTGTTATAGTTTTTTTGTAGTTTTAATATTATAATAAATATATATATGTTTATCATTATAGAACAACAGTGGGCCTGTATGGCGAGGGCGCGGGCGCGGGCGTGGGCGAGGACGCGGGCGAGGCCGAGGCCGAAGCTGGGTATGTAACTATGATTATTTATTTTTTACACATAATACATTAAAATATTAATACATTGTAATACATTGAAATCATAATTTTTTTTCGTATATCATATTTTAAAGTACTTAGTTATATTGATTTTGACACACATTTTTAGTTAAGTTTATGTGTTAAAGGTGAAATAATGAGTACCATTTATTATATATTTATAATAATAATAAAGATAAAGGCCAGGGGTGACTTTGTGGCGAGTCGTCATTCGTCGTAGTCGTGTATTTATCAATAAGAAATAATGAAAACTTATAATAATTTTATTTTATTTCAGTACCGTGGATGGCCGCGGGTACGGCCACGGGCGTTGCCCGCAGCGTCGGGGCCACAAACTTCGGCCGCGCCGGCGGCGCCAACCGCCGCACCGGAGCCGCCATCCGCCGCGCCGGAGCCGCCTGCCGCGGCGGCGCCATCCGCCGCGCCGGAGTCGCCCGCCGCGGTGGCGCCATCTGCCGCGCCGGAGTCGTCCGCCGCGGTGGCGCCATCCGCCGCGCCGGAGTCGCCTGCCGCGGTGGCGCCATCTGCCGCGCCGGAGTCGTCCGCCGCGTCGGAGTCGCCCGCCGCGCCGGAGCCGCTCGCTGTGCCAGCGCCACCTGTCGCATCGGCGCATAAAATTTAATTTTTTTTTAATTTTATTAATAATAAAATAATTTTATTTATAATAATATATAAAAAGTTTTTTATTTCGCCACAACACTTTGTTTGAAAAGGAATATTCGACGAGTTATTGTTTCCACTAAACATAATTCGATAAGTATTACTTTGATAGATTTCGATAAACATTCAGTTTATTTTCTGGTGATTAGTTTGCCGTTGCCGTGGCACGCTCGCTTCGTTCGCTTGGTTCGGGTCACAAAACAGATAAGTACAGAAGTCAATCTCATGTATGTTCTTCACTTTTCATACCTACGCTCGGCGGTCGCGCTAGGGTTGTTAAATTGAATGGGCGCGCCCGCTGCCTGCGACCCGGTGCGGCGCGGCGGTGTGACGCCACGACGGTTACTTGGACGGCACAGAAAGTTTTTGGGAAGTCCAAAACTGATTGTTTTAAAAAAAATAACTTTACAAGATATCGATATATTTTTTTCGTAGTTATTATTATAATTGAATAAATTAAAAAAAAACAAATAATATGCGATTAGTTTACATTTACATCTTCCTTATTAGATTATTGAACATAAGGCTAACACAGTTTATACTACAATAAAAAATATTTAATATAAATTTTAAAAATATGACAAGGCCACAAAGTCATGCTTGCTTGTTCGGCGCGGGGCTGGGGGCCGGGGCGCTTATCTACCTACCTAATTGTTCTGTGTTATATTAAATACCTTCTGTATTTGCTTGTATTTCCATGGTTCGTTTTACCTCTCTGAAACAACTGGTAGGTTAAAAAACGACAATTTAATGTTGAATTTAAACAACCGTTCACTGAACAGTTGTAATAATTCATTTTCTGTTGCTCCATTTTTGCACAAAAAAGTTTACAGATCAAGCGGATGGCACTCGCGCTCGCACTGATTCCAACTGATCCGAGATATCGTGTCCGTGAACGGTGTCTATGTGTGCGTTGCTTAAGCGCACTTTGTATGTAGATTGACTTCTGTACTTATCTATTTTGTGTTCGGGTGATGTGTGGATATTGTTCTAACAATTATTACAAAATTTATCCTAGTTTTTGGGTTGCATGTGTTGTTGAAGTATTTTCTGTAGAATTAAATTCTGGTCATTCATCTGATTGTTACTTCTTTGCAATTACTGTTAATTCGTACTTTGTAATTTGTAGGTAATGGAATGTGTTTCTAGATTGTCTTTACATAATTAATAACTCATTGAATTATTAAGTAATAGCACAGAATACTAAGTAATAGATAGAAAATAAAAATAGATGACATAATAACTGGGCATATTGCTTAGAAGTAATCTCATTCAAATAACTAAGCAATCTAATTATTAATTAATTATTAAAGAAATAAATAGATTTGGTTTAATACGAAAGTGTGAGATACAATTTTTGCAAAAATGTTGTGTATAGCGACATCTATTACATCCAGTTGGAAATATTGAGATGTTTAGTTGAACTATTTAAGATTTTAGTATAGAGTTTGTTCGTAATCTATACTATTATAAAAATTGAATGAGTTAATTATGTACATTGAAGACATATTTGCAAAACTAACGAAGATGGACTATTTAGAGGGTATTGAACACAAATCTAGGTTTTTAAATTTTTTGTCTGTTTGTTTGTTGTGTGCTTGTTATCTATAGACTCAAAAACTACCGAACGGATTTTAATGCGATTTTCAATGTTTGATAGCCTACTTCTTAAATTAAAAACTGGTGTATGTTTCATAGCGCTGGGACATCGCAATGCTGAGTTATCTTACCATAAGTGTATGAAGCCATGCAAAAAAGTTAATTTCCACAATTTTAGCTTCTATAGACTCGAAAACTATCAAACGGATTTTAATGCGATTTTCAATGTTGGATAGCCTAAATCTTAATTTTAAACTTGGTGTATGTTTCATAGTTTTGGGACATCGCAATGCTGAGATATCTTATTATGAGCGTATGAAGTCATGCAAAAAAAGCTATTTCCCACATTTTTAGTTTTTATAATCTCGAATTTTACAAACGGATTTTAATGCGGTTTTCAGTGACATCTTAACTTGAAATCTGGTATATGATTCATTATGTTGTGACATAGCAATGCCGAGATATCTGTACATAAGTGTAGGAAAAGCTAATTCCCACATATTTTGCATTTGTAATTGTGAATTAAATTCGATACAAACCGTTAGTGTGCGGGCGGCCCATTATAATTTTAGTGTTTGATTATTTGAATTTCTATAACTTAAAAAACCACTGGCGGGATTTAGTGTTTTCACGAATTTTTAAATAAACCTTGATTCTTAGATAGCCTACCTAAATTAAAAAAAAATCTTATGCTTGTTTAAACAGAAAGTAAAATTAGTCTGAAAAAAGTGATTAGATTGTCATATAATCTTGAAACACAGATTTTTTTTTATAATATAAAATTTTTCGTGAGTTTGATACATTATAAAAATGTATAGATACTCAGGATTAATACTTTACTATAATTACAAGTTAACAAATACGGATTCTAGTATTTTTTTAATAATGCTTAAATTTGAAGCTTCTTTAAGCAGTGAGAACATAAAATTGGTATGTAAAGATTATGAAAACGGATGAAATACATACATGAAAATTTAATTTACGTTAACATAAAGGTACTATTATTTTAGCGTTTTTAGTCTCAGAAAATAACCTGGTTGTTCGCCTGACCTTAAGCGCTACGCTTGTGATCAAGCACCATAATCATCCATAACCTTATACTATAAAAAGTACTGTATTGCACTGCATTGCGCTCATCATGCCGAGACATTCCATTTTAAATTTCATATGCCCAGTAATTTCGTTGGTTACAATGGTCTTTTAACTGGAACACAGCACACTACTATTTGGAAGAAAATAATTGCTAAAGCGGTGTTAGTGATGATACCTACCCAGATGGCTTTCCGCATACGACAGACCTGCCTACGAGTAAATGGTCGGTATGTATTTCTGAAACGCCTTGGCGAATTCTGAAAAAAGTTTTAAAAGATCAGCGTTAAATTACAGTCCAAGCGTGGTTAATAAATCGTCATTGGTCCGAGGAAGTAGGAAAATTTTGTAAATAACATGTGTTGTATATGTGAAATAAGTGTTTACGTCGACGTTAAACTATTGCCCATGCGAACGAAGTCGCGGACAATAGCTAGTCAATATATAAACATTAAGTTTAAATAAAAATTATCGTATCCTAGTCAACAGATGGCGCTGTACTATGTTAGATTAAATTAGATAACTCTTTGTTTTACTACCAGAAAACATAACAACAAAAAGAAAAATAATAAACTTAAAAATTAGTGTTACAATGAGCGGTTTTATTGTTCAAAGCGATATCTTTCTGACAACAATTGGATGGAGAGGACCTAAATACTGAAACTAAGAGATAGAGGTATCAACAGAAATTTTATTATTATGAAATGTTAAAACAAATAGTATATTAATATAGTAATAGTATTAGTATATTATAATTAACAAATAGTTTATTATTTAATAAATGTCAGTACATTACTTGATAGTTTATTATTATTGAAGTTGATTATGTATTTTTAATAAAAAAAAGGATACTATCTACTTCAAATCAAATCAAATTTTTTGTTTTGTACTGATAATTTATAAGTAGATGTGTGGAGATAGAAAAAATACATTAAAAGATAGAAAACATTTTATTTCATTTCAAAAATATAGTAATATATTATTTTCTTATAATAGACGGTCTTATCGTTAAGCAGTGATTTTTTTCATACAATCATGAGTAAAGAGAACGACGACATTGTAGAAATAAATTAATCGTATATAAACTATAAAATCAATTAAAAATATATATATAGAAATGTCTTTATTACATAAACAAATTTGTAGGAACATAGGCTAACTGAATATCAACGAAAGTTTAAATGTATTTTAAATTTGGTAAAATGGAAATAGTTTCAAAATGTATTTATTTTAGTTTTTCGAATATTTACATGCTTATTAGAAAATCTTATTTGAATATATAGTTTTATCTTATATTATATGTTGAACATAAATTAAAATAAAATGTTTTGGGTAAATCACAAAAAAGTAGCATACAAACATCAAACGTACACACTATAATATTTATGAATTGCATTATGAAACCTTAAGGTATTAATTGAGTATTACATATCAAAATACTTCGAAAACCCCATTAATATATCGCATAAAAAGTTTCAATCATCCATTTGGATGGATCATCGTTTATGGTCAATATTTCTTAATCGATTCATTTTAGGAACAATCAAATTCAATATTTTTATGGTAGAATTATGGTACTATAACACGAAATAGGACATCTTGAAAGCAGCCGATCCACATGGTCCCTCCATTTTGACATTCACAAGTTACATTATTCCTGAGTGCTCTTACACTATACTTCATTACGACGACGCGAACGCGGTCGGTTGCTAGTTTAACATTAAGGACTATAAACATAATTAATTTTGTAGGTAGTTATTAACTATCGTCTTTAAAAGCGAAGTGATAGTGTCTATTTTGAAATACAAAGTTAAAATACAATACAATAAAGCAGTTATTGAAACATTCTTATTGATTTTTTTTATACAAAATGTTAGTTTTATAATAATATATACCAAAATGTACAATAATATATAAAAAAGTATTTTATACTGTATTAGTTTCAAATTAAACTCAAATTTTCCTATATATATATATTTAGTAATCTTTCATAAAATAATTAATGATTGAATGGATAACGTACATTTTGTTAATGCCGTACAATTTATTTTACGGTCACTTTCTGAAAAACTATAATATGATACCTTTTATTTACAATATTTTCATTCATAAAAATTTTAATAAAACTGAATTTGTATATTCATTATGAATCAATCAAATTCATGTTGTGGTATGAATTTAATCATTTGAAGAATGCTAATTTCTTTAGTTACTATTTCAGTGTTGTTGAAAAAGTACAAGTAGGATATGTTGGATAGCATTGTAGATACATTGGTCCCACTGAATGGCTCAGATCAGTTAACTTGATGAGGTTTTCTTCTATATTGTTTGTTGCGCTCTTCTTTTTCTTGAGACTGTTAAAATAAAAATAAGTTAGGTAAATACACAAAATGTTTAATGTTTTTACACATACTTAAAATGTAGTTTTAATAATGTTCATTCCATCATTGAAATAATATGCATTTACAATTACATTTGCAATGTTTCTAAGTAGTTTTCGTAATGTTTTTAGGAGCAATAATGTGAATTTAGAAGAAAATAAAAATTACGTCTTTATTTTTGAATAAGGCAGACTATGGTTAGTAATGAATTTTCAAAAAAAAATCATGTTTTAATCGATCTTCAGTTTGTTTTTAAGTTATTTCAAAATATTATATACCTACTTATTAATTACGAGGTAAAATAATTAAGTAGTTTCAGCTATGAAAGATGTGACGGTAATTCAAATAAAATTTACTTTATATATACTGAAAAAGCTGTTTTGTATATTCTTAAAAAAGGTAATGATAAGATTTAAAATAATCTATTATTATTTTGCATTTATAGTTTCCATTACGAAACATTCCTAATAGGAAATAGTGTTGATTAGGTGCATGTTATGTTGTTATTATGTTATTCAATAGAAGTGTAAATGTATGAGTATAGGTAGTGCTGACCTGTGTTAACATTATATTATTTCTTCCGGTGTTGTGAAGACGGCGGCGCGGGCGGCTCAGGTAGCAGCCGTTGCAGTGCAGCCGTTAGTTTTCACCGCGCGCCGATCGTTAGTTGTGGTGTCTGCTTACATGTCTTGCATTGTGATTTTGTTATTTCTTTTGCCTCGCATCCATGTCATGATAATTAATCTGTTAACACAATAACATAATAAATAAATAAAAAATTACCTTTATGACGTATATACAATAATAAATACATAATATACATCGATGATTATATAATTAAATAACAAATTGTAATGCAAATAAAATATGCTAAGACTTTTAAAAAAATGCAATTGTTATAATTAGTATTACTTTTGTCTTCGCCAAAAATGAATATTACTCTATGGTATATTATAACTGTATCCGAACTCATTCCACGCACACAAACGCACAAAACGCACACTTTCAAATTTCCTCCCACAACCCCCGCATCCTAAGTACTCCGCACTTCCGAAATAGCCAGTGGCGCGCACGGACGTTCTCGCAACTCACACGAAGTCACCCTAGTTCTCACCCCGGGGTGAACACGCGATCGTGACACCGATCCTCAAAGAAGACCTTGTGAGGAGAAGAGCAGTTCAGAAACCAGTGACCTCGTAAAGCCGTAAGTCCCTTCCTCTATCCTCACAAGTGTGGTCCACCGACCCGATACCTTTCGCACACATCTCACTTTTACTCATCTCATCACGCATATTTCTCACAAATATATATCTACTCATCTTTATTTATCATATTCACACGCATTATTACCGCATTCACGCATATATAACGCTTATTTTATGCAAATTATAATTTTTACTCATATATATCTACCCTCACATCCGCGATCTTAAATTGCATATTTTACGCTAATCCTTATATATTTTACAATTTAAACGCATTTTTACGTATTTATACACGTAATATTGTATACGTAAAATAATATTTTTATTCTAAAACTTGGTTTAGACAACTTAGCAAATTTTTCTTGTAACCGTTAACGCCCTCCTCGTACATTCCAATAATCTTTGCTTCGCGCGTCCTATTGTTTTACATTTACGATTGTATTGTGATCTAATCGCTGTCCGTTCGTTATTTATTTAAAATGACGAAGGGAAAGAAGGAGGAAAGTACATCGTCAAATATTAAAATATCGCTATTAGAAGCAAAAAAGGAAAGATTATTTGAAATAGTGCAAGAACTTTATGACCTAAGCCTAAAGGTCTCTGACCCTTTATCTAAATCGCAATTTTTAGCACGAATTCACTCGTTAGATAAAACTCGAACAGAATTCCATGAGACACTCGATTCTTTAATAACAGCTTATTTGGAAGATGATCCGACGGTTAAGCCGAACTACGCTCCTCTGAGTTCTTTTGACGAACTATATTGTTATATTAAAAGCACCGAACAAACACTTAGTGCGCAAAAGTCTGAGAGTTTTAACTCTGACGCTTACCGTCACAAGCTTCCTCCCTTATCACTCGTACAGTTTGAGGGATCACCTAGTAAATGGCCTTTGTTTTATGAGAACTTCAAAAGTGTGATTCATGAAAATCCACGGTTGAGTAACGCTGAAAAGGTTCAATATTTGATAGGTAATCTTAAAGGCAAGGCGTTGTTGGTATGCTCTGGATTCCCTGCTACAGCAGAAAATTACGAATTAATCTGGAATGCTCTTGTCTTTAAATTTCAGGACCTTAGGGTACAAGCATCCCAATTACTCGATCAAATGTTAAACTTTAAACAGAATCAGAGTATAGATACATTTATTGAACAATTTTGCTCGGCCGAATGCGCCCTGCAACGCTTGAATATATCAAATCTATCTGATTTTATTATCTCTCATGTAGCCCTAAGCAAGCTTGATAAGGAGTTAGTCAATTTATTTGAACAAACTCATAGACACATAGAAATTCCCACGTTCAAACACTTATCACAATTTTTAAATGAACAAAGTAAAATTCAATCATTACGCAAACCCTCTTTAAATAAAACATATAGTGTACAAAAAGAAATAAAACCAACTCGCACTCTTCTCGTTAACAATAACAACAATAAAACTTATAACTCGCACTGTGTTGTATGCAACGGAGCCTCAATACACCCGCTATTTAAATGTCAACATTTTATACTGTTAGATCCCACACGCCGTGTTGATATTGTTAACAAAAATCGCTTTTGTAAAAATTGTTTAGGTTTCCATGATATATCGGTTTGCAAATCGCAGAATAAATGCTTTGTATGCCAACGGAACCACCACACGTTGCTTCACATAGACAATTTTAAAGAACGATCTAGAATCGAACCCCCGACTCGCCGGGCGACACCGCTCACGCACTCAGCTGGCGTAAGCGCGTCAAGCGGTATGAAGTGCGCTGCGCACGCGCCGCGCGCTGCCTCCACTGATAAGGAATGCAACGATGCGAACAATACAAATAGCGCTTTATCGCTGCATACAGCGGAGCCGTCTAATGATATAAATAACAACTCAACTGTTTTGATTCCGACCGCGATTGTAAATTTGTATAATAAACATAATAATACACGTTCTAATATTCGAGTTTTGATCGATTCAGGCTCAATGAGTAATTTTATCACGAAACAATGTTGTGATCGCTTAAATCTCAATATTCACCCCTCTTCTTCGCCTGTCCAGGGAATAGGAAATTCCAAAAGTATGACATTAGGTTTTACCTCTTTAAGATTCATTCTCGATTTGATAAAAGTTGCGAATACACTATCAACGCAAGGGTCATTAACACGATAACAGATAAATTACCTAACGTTCGCATAGAAACCTTGCAATTAAAACACTTCGAAAGTTTACCGCTAGCTGACAGTTGCTATTATGAGCCCGGAGACATTGATTGTTTACTCGGTTGTGAGATATTCCCCGAAATTATTGGCGGACATAAAGTTGCCTCGCCATGTTCATCAGTTGTCGCGATAGAAAGTACTTTGGGATATCTTATAATGGGAAAAGCAAACTATGCTAATGACTTAACTTTGTGTAACCTTTCACGGTCAAAGGTCAGTGATAAGAATTTCTTCTGTACAACGGAAGATTCTAAAACGCTTACGCAATTAACCGAACGCTTCTGGGAACTGGAAAGTGTCCCAAATAAGATTCATATGAGCCCAGACGATGAGGCCTGTGAAAATCTTTTCGCTTCTACCTACACTCGGAATGATACCGGCAGGTTTGTGGTACAACTGCCATTCAAGTTTGATCCTTCCGAACTAGGTAACTCGTACGCTATTGCAAAACGCCGTTTACTCATTTTAGAAAAGAAACTTGATGCTTCATCGGAATTTCGCGATAACTATAACGCTACTATACAGGAATATATCGATCGAGATTATTTAACAGAAGTTAAGGATTTAAAACCCAGTCATGAATGTTGTTATCTACCTCACAGACCTGTGTATCGTCCTGACAAATCTAGTACAAAAACTCGCGTGGTAATAGACGCTAGCTGTCCCACAGAAAGCAAAAAATCTTTAAATGATTTACTTTACAAAGGCCCGAATCTTCAAAGTAATATTTTTGATCTGTTAATTAACTTGCGAATGTTCTCAACTGCGCTTACCGCTGACATCGAAAAGATGTACTTTCAAATTGAATTGATACCAAAACACCGCTCCTTTCAACGCATCTTGTACAGGTTTGATCCGAATTCAAACATACGCATATTTGAGTTTAATAGATTAAGCTTTGGTTTAACCTCCTCGCCTTTTTTATCGTTACGATCAGTTCGTCAACTCGCCGCTGATAACCAAAGCTCGTACCCTCTCGCAACTTATGAAGTTCAAAACAATATGTATATGGACGATTTTATAACTTCCGTAGACGGGTTAGAAAAGGCTGAACAGATTTACCACGAAATGGTGGAGATGTTCAAGGCCGGCGGATTTAATATAACTAAATGGATCTCAAATAGCTCTGAACTCATGAGTAAGATACCGTTATCGCATAAAAATCCGGATATCATTAAGTTCGATGATGATTCACCCTCGGCAGCAAAAACAAAGATCGTAGGTTTGCAATGGAAACCGACTGAAGATAACTTTCAATTTAAAATTAACTCAGATATACCGGCATGCTCAAAACGCACTATTCTGTCGGTTACAGCTCGCTTACATGACCCTCTAGGTTTCCTAAATCCTGTGACTACCTACATGAAACTTCTCGTTCAAGAGTGCTGGACGTCTAACCTTGATTGGGACGATCCTGTACCGAGTTCAATCCATGACAAGTGGATAAAGTTTCGCGATGAACTACCTTGTCTGGAGCGAATTAAAATTCCGCGGCATGTAGGTATTTATTCTAGCGCCCACGTAACAGTTATCGCTTTTGCCGACGCCAGCGAGGCATGTTATGGAGCCTGCGTGTATATACGAGTTGGCTCAGATGCGCACACTAACGGAGTTGTGAATTTACTTACCGCAAAGTCTAGGGTAGCTACGCTTAAAAAGATATCCCTCGCACGCTTAGAACTCTGTGCTGCCCTACTTTTAGCGAATCTTGTTAACTCGGTAGTCGAAACATTGTCGAAACGTTGTAAAATTGACAACATTTACGCATTCTCAGATTCCACAGTCACTCTCACATGGATTCACTCGCCGTCTTACAAATTTCATACGTTCGTCGCAAATCGCATATCGGAAATAAACTCGAAATTGCCCGCTCATCATTGGTATCATGTAAGAAGCCAAGAAAACGCCGCAGACAAAATCACGCGACCTAGCCCACCGAGCTCGTTACTAAACTGTGACTTCTGGTTTCACGGACCGCAGTGGCTCCGCGCACCCATCTCAGAGTGGCCCATAACACTATTTCAAGTGAACGGAAATGATTTCCTAGAATCTAAACCGGTTGCTCTGACAGTAAACATTACGCTACCACCTGAAGCTCCAGTTCAGTCATATTCGATCGGCGAGATAGCAGAACGCGTCTCCGATTGGTTAAAATTATTACGAATAACGGTGTATGTTTTACGATTTATAAAACTATTACCTAAAAATACGGAAATTACCGTCGCAGATATAGAATTCGCCGAAAATTATGTAATACGCTATGTTCAACATAAACACTTCACCGCTGATTTTGATGCGATCAAAAATAATAAAACGTGTAGTAAACGCATTTTTAAGCTCAATCCCTTCATTGACCAGAGGAACCAAATCTTAAGGGTAGGAGGGAGGCTGAAACACTCTCAACTAAACTTTGGTCAGAAGCACCCTATGTTACTTCCCGCCAAAGAACGCGTCACAGAGTTGATCGTTGATCACTTTCATAAATCGAATTTGCACACTGGACCCTCTTTGTTGCTTCCATTACTTAGACAAAAGTTTTGGATACTATCAGCTCGAAATTTAGTCCGACAGCGCGTTCACGCGTGTAACATTTGTTTTCGACTAAACCCTAAGTTCACTACGCCGCAAATGGGTGATCTGCCTTCATTTAGGGTCTCGGAAGCGAAAGCTTTTGTTAACACAGCCGTGGATTATGCTGGTCCATTTCACATAACGCATATACGTCATCGTGGTGTCAAGAGCCAAAAGGCATATATTTGCTTATTTGTTTGTCTAACCACGAAGGCTGTGCACTTAGAATTAGTATCCGACTTAAGCTCAGACCTATTTTTAGCTGCATTTAAACGCTTTGTGAGTCGCCGCGGACCTGTATCAATGATCTATAGCGATGGAGGTACAAACTTTGCTGGCGCGAGAAGAAAACTAGACGAAATTTACAATCTTATACAGTCCACTACTTTTCGCAACTATATTAATCAAGAACTCTTATCTCATCGCATTCAGTTCAAGCGCAGCCCCCCTTATGGTCCACATTTTAATGGACTCAGCGAAATAAATGTTCGCTGTGTTAAAACTCACTTAGCGAAGGTGGTTGGCCTACATACTCTAACTTATGAGGAATTTTCAACTGTACTCGTGCAGATTGAAGGTCTATTAAATAGTCGTCCTCTGTGTATACATCCGAATTCATCAGATCCATCGGATATAACCGCTTTAACGCCAAACCATTTCTTAAATGTAACGCCACTCAAATTTTTACCTTCTGAGGATTTAACTACTATAGCCGATAATCGCTTAACTCGGTTTCAACTTGTGAGTAAGTTAACACATAACTTTTGGCGCCGTTGGAGCCAAGAATACTTAACTTCTTTACAACAACGCGAAAAATGGAACACGCCTTCCAAACCCATCGAGTTAGGGTCTGTGGTCATCATCAAAGATCAAAACGCACACCCACTTTCCTGGCCGATTGGGGTGGTGGAAGAGTTATTTCCCGGTCGAGACTCCGTAATAAGAGCTTGTAAAGTGCGCACGACTACAGGAACTTATGTAAGGCCCGTAGTTCGGTTGGCGCCACTTCCAAGCCAGTAACAATATTTTAAGTTGCTATATCCGGTGTCTCCTGGATTCTAGTTTAAGTACGCATTCACTCTTATAAAATAAAATATTTTTTTAACTATGCAACAATTTATTTCTTATCACGCCTACTCAACTTAGAGGAAACCTCTAGGCCGGCGGAGTTGTCTTCGCCAAAAATGAATATTACTCTATGGTATATTATAACTGTATCCGAACTCATTCCACGCACACAAACGCACAAAACGCACACTTTCAAATTTCCTCCCACAACCCCCGCATCCTAAGTACTCCGCACTTCCGAAATAGCCAGTGGCGCGCACGGACGTTCTCGCAACTCACACGAAGTCACCCTAGTTCTCACCCCGGGGTGAACACGCGATCGTGACACCGATCCTCAAAGAAGACCTTGTGAGGAGAAGAGCAGTTCAGAAACCAGTGACCTCGTAAAGCCGTAAGTCCCTTCCTCTATCCTCACAACTTTTATTAATTTGATAATTTTTGTTACATAATTTTTATACTTAGAAGCAGTCTTCCTCTGTTTTAAATGCGTACCCGACAGGGTTCTCAGTAAACTGACTACAAATTGACTATCTGTTATACCTACCCTACATTAAGGAATGCATTAAATAAATAAATAATTGATTATTATTTTATATTCATATTATTACATTAAGACACTTTCACCAATATAGTTACTAATTAAATTTCCAACCTCAAAGTCAATATATTATAATGTTGTGTCGGCCATCGGTGACACCAACGGCGGCGGCAAATTGTATTCCTTTAGCGTGCTACTCGTAGGGTGGGCGTCTTCTTTATTTGCAGCAAGCGACGCCGATGGCGCGCGGCGCGGTTTACGGTTGTTGAGGCTAACGCAGCGACAGCTCCTATAAATATTGTTCAAGATAAAATTTATAATTTTTATAAATAGGGACTTAATGTATTTTATTATAGAGTCATCTTCCACGCCACCCAGGAGGTGTGACTCGAGGCGCGCTTTTTTTATTGTGGTATCCCCTCGTGTGAAACTTAGGCCTAATCCACATTAGATCATCATGATGATCTTTACGTACCCATTGTTGGGAAACGTTCTCATGGGTTTCCTCACGATGTTTTCCTTCACCGTTTATAAGATTATAATTTAGGGCCATAATCCACCACGCTGGCCCGATGCGGATTGGTGGATGTCACATGTTTTTAGACATGCGGGTTTCCTCACGATGTTTTCCTTCACCGTTTATAAAATAGTAATTTAGGGCCATAATTCACCACGCTGGCCCGATGCGGGTTGGTGAATGTGACAACATGTTTTTAGACATGTGGGTTTCCTCACGATGTTTTCCTTCACCGCTTATAAATATAATTAAACAAATATTGATAATTTATTTTTTCATAATTCACAGTGCTATCTCGACATGATTACAACAAATCTGTTAATAGTAAAAATGTGTTTTGTTTAATTTGTTATTTTAATACATTCTGTTATAAAGTGCTACAATCATATACTGCCATATAATTATAAATTTCTTGTATAAGTCACAATAAGTTTGGTAAACATTATAATGTTTCAATACGTTTTGTTTACAATTGCTTTAATTTAAGGTTAATAATAGATGATAATTATAGCTTGTAGATAACTAATTTGTAACAAAATAAATTAACTTGTGTGATATCAATGTTTGAATTACTTAAACGATTTATGAACCCGCACACGCATAATTTCTTAAAAAATGTCTAAATACAAGTGCACTGCTGTGTCATTCATTGTATACAATTGTAATATTAAGTAAACATAAGTCTTATAGTGGCAGTTTTAATATACTCACTTGTTTTAGATCACATTATTATTAAAACAATGTAAAATAAGTAGCATACATCATACGTAAGTGCGGGTTATGTAAATTATATGACACTAATAATTTAAAGTAACTCTGGTATTATTACATTATTTGCATATGGTTTGCCATCTAAAATCCGATCTTTGTGTACCAAGATTTTAATATGCCGTTTTTCTGTTACTCGACCTAATGCGACGTATAATTGCCCGTGACTAAATACGTCCGACCTGAGGTCCAACCCAACGCGACTAATTGTTTGGCCTTGACTTTTGTGAATAGTCATTGCATAACATAGTTGTAATGGAAACTGACGACGACACATTTCAAACGGACTTTTGGGATCTATGGGAGCTTTAAAAGTGATTCGCGGTATTAAATATTCATTGGTACTATCAGATTTTTGTACAGTAATTAATCTTGGTGAGGTAGCTGTGACAATGACTTTAGTGCCGTTTATCAGGCCGTCTATAAAGCTTAGGTTGCGCATGATCATGCAAACGCATCCTATTTTTAATTTAAGATCATGCTCAGGAACACCTCTTGGTTGCATTCTGTTCAATGCGTCAGGTCCTAAAAATAGTTCATCTGCACTATCGTTTTCGACTTTATCAATAGAATAAAAGTGCAATGTGTCACCTGATACTTTTTCTAATATAATATTATTAATTTCTCTAACGGCGTCGTTGCGTGTACATAAAATTGACCTGTGAATGCAAGCAATAGGTTCATCAAAGTACGGGAAAACGAAATCTATTAACTCTTCTAACTCAGATACTATTTCTATGCAATTTAAATCGACTAAATGTTGAGTATGTCTGCCAACTTTTATCGCACAATGAGGTAATTTGATTGAGCCTAAATCAAGTATAAATTGGGCAAGTTCTTCATCGTCTTTACATCTCTGTGATGTTACTAATGAAAAACATTTTAATTTTTGCCAAATAGGAGATGTTTTGACGGAAGCATTTAAAATGTCTGAATTAGTTTTTGCGTTGACAACTACAGGAGGAATTTGTCTAAAATCTCCTGCAAAGATTATAATTTTGCCACCAAATATTTTGTCGTTTTTCATGAGATCCCGTAATGATCTATCGAGCATATGAATTAAATATTTATGCGCCATAGGAGCTTCGTCATATATAATGACATTTGCGTGATATATTAATTCAGCTCTTTGTGTTCCATTCGTAATGTTCCAGTAGCCAAGGTAGTCTACAATGTCTAGAGGGAATTTAAACATACTATGCGCTGTGGTTCCCCCTTCGTGATTTTGAGTTCCCCCTTCGTGATTAAAATTTTGAAAAATACGCTATTTGCTAATTTCTCTGAAACTACTATTAATCTGTGTACTTTCTTTTTCAGGTCCTGTAGCGGTCGCGGCTGCGCTTCCAAAATGGTGCGGCAAGCCTATGTAAGTATAACTATTTTGATTTTGAAACGGTCGATTACTTTCGAATTCACCCAGCTATATGGATGTTTCGATGTAAACAAAGAAAAAGTTCGAACAGTTTTGCTGAATTTCAGCGTTTTAACGATGAGGCTCGACGCGGGAGCTCTCCCGGAGCACAGAACACTAATTCCTGAAACGATAGACCAAAATTTCGATTTGTTATGAATTTTTGAAGTATTAAAATTTTGAAAAATACGCTATTTGCTAATTTCTCTGAAACTACTATTAATCTGTGTACTTTCTTTTACAGGTCCTGTAGCGGTCGCGGCTGCGCTTCCAAAATGGTGCGGCAAGCCTATGTAAGTATAACTATTTTGATTTTAAAACGTTCGATTACTTTCGACTGCACCCACCTATGTAGATTATTCGATGTAAACAAAGAAAAAGTTCGAAAAGTTTTGCTGAATTTCAGCGTTTAAACGATGGGGCTCGACGCGGGAGCTCTCCCGGAGCACAGAACACTAATTCCTGAAACGATAGACCAAAATTTCGATTTGTTATGAATTTTTGAAGTATTAAAATTTTGAAAAATACGCTATTTGCTAATTTCTCTGAAACTACTATTAATCTGTGTACTTTCTTTTTCAGGTCCTGTAGCGGTCGCGGCTGCGCTTCCAAAATGGTGCGGCAAGCCTATGTAAGTATAACTATTTTGATTTTAAAACGTTCGATTACTTTCGACTGCACCCACCTATGTAGATTTTTCGATGTAAACAAAGAAAAAGTTCGAACAGTTTTGCTGAATTTCAGCGTTTTAACGATGGGGCTCGACGCGGGAGCTCTCCCGGAGCACAGAACACTAATTCCTGAAACGATAGACCAAAATTTCGATTTGTTATGAATTTTTGAAGTATTAAAATTTTGAAAAATACGCTATTTGCTAATTTCTCTGAAACTACTATTAATCTGTGTACTTTCTTTTTCAGGTCCTGTAGCGGTCGCGGCTGCGCTTCCAAAATGGTGCGGCAAGCCTATGTAAGTATAACTATTTTGATTTTGAAACGGTCGATTACTTTCGAATTCACCCAGCTATATGGATGTTTCGATGTAAACAAAGAAAAAGTTCGAACAGTTTTGCTGAATTTCAGCGTTTTAACGATGGAACTCGACGCGGGAGCTCTCCCGGAGCACAGAACACTAATTCCTGAAACGATAGACCAAAATTTCGATTTGTTATGAATTTTTGAAGTATTAAAATTTTGAAAAATACGCTATTTGCTAATTTCTCTGAAACTACTATTAATCTGTGTACTTTCTTTTTCAGGTCCTGTAGCGGTCGCGGCTGCGCTTCCAAAATGGTGCGGCAAGCCTATGTAAGTATAACTATTTTGATTTTGAAACGGTCGATTACTTTCGAATTCACCCAGCTATATGGATGTTTCGATGTAAACAAAGAAAAAGTTCGAACAGTTTTGCTGAATTTCAGCGTTTTAACGATGGAACTCGACGCGGGAGCTCTCCCGGAGCACAGAACACTAATTCCTGAAACGATAGACCAAAATTTCGATTTGTTATGAATTTTTGAAGTATTAAAATTTTGAAAAATACGCTATTTGCTAATTTCTCTGAAACTACTATTAATCTGTGTACTTTCTTTTTCAGGTCCTGTAGCGGTCGCGGCTGCGCTTCCAAAATGGTGCGGCAAGCCTATGTAAGTATAACTATTTTGATTTTGAAACGGTCGATTACTTTCGAATTCACCCAGCTATATGGATGTTTCGATGTAAACAAAGAAAAAGTTCGAACAGTTTTGCTGAATTTCAGCGTTTTAACGATGGGACTCGACGCGGGAGCTCTCCCGGAGCACAGAACACTAATTCCTGAAACGATAGACCAAAATTTCGATTTGTTATGAATTTTTGAAGTATTAAAATTTTGAAAAATACGCTATTTGCTAATTTCTCTGAAACTACTATTAATCTGTGTACTTTCTTTTTCAGGTCCTGTAGCGGTCGCGGCTGCGCTTCCAAAATGGTGCGGCAAGCCTATGTAAGTATAACTATTTTGATTTTGAAACGGTCGATTACTTTCGAATTCACCCAGCTATATGGATGTTTCGATGTAAACAAAGAAAAAGTTCGAACAGTTTTGCTGAATTTCAGCGTTTTAACGATGAGGCTCGACGCGGGAGCTCTCCCGGAGCACAGAACACTAATTCCTGAAACGATAGACCAAAATTTCGATTTGTTATGAATTTTTGAAGTATTAAAATTTTGAAAAATACGCTATTTGCTAATTTCTCTGAAACTACTATTAATCTGTGTACTTTCTTTTTCAGGTCCTGTAGCGGTCGCGGCTGCGCTTCCAAAATGGTGCGGCAAGCCTATGTAAGTATAACTATTTTGATTTTAAAACGTTCGATTACTTTCGACTGCACCCACCTATGTAGATTTTTCGATGTAAACAAAGAAAAAGTTCGAACAGTTTTGCTGAATTTCAGCGTTTTAACGATGGGGCTCGACGCGGGAGCTCTCCCGGAGCACAGAACACTAATTCCTGAAACGATAGACCAAAATTTCGATTTGTTATGAATTTTTGAAGTATTAAAATTTTGAAAAATACGCTATTTGCTAATTTCTCTGAAACTACTATTAATCTGTGTACTTTCTTTTTCAGGTCCTGTAGCGGTCGCGGCTGCGCTTCCAAAATGATGCGGCAAGCCTATGTAAGTATAACTATTTTGATTTTGAAACGGTCGATTACTTTCGAATTCACCCAGCTATATGGATGTTTCGATGTAAAAAACAAAGAAAAAGTTCGAACAGTTTTGCTGAATTTCAGCGTTTTAATGATGGGGCTCGACGCGGGAGCTCTCCCGGAGCACAGAACACTAATTCCTGAAACGATAGACCAAAATTTCGATATGTTATGAATTTTTGAAGTATTAAAATTTTGAAAAATACGCTATTTGCTAATTTCTCTGAAACTACTATTAATCTGTGTACTTTCTTTTTCAGGTCCTGTAGCGGTCGCGGCTGCGCTTCCAAAATGGTGCGGCAAGCCTATGTAAGTATAACTATTTTGATTTTAAAACGTTCGATTACTTTCGACTGCACCCACCTATGTAGATTTTTCGATGTAAACAAAGAAAAAGTTCGAACAGTTTTGCTGAATTTCAGCGTTTTAACGATAGGGCTCGACGCGGGAGCTCTCCCGGAGCACAGAACACTAATTCCTGAAACGATAGACCAAAATTTCGATTTGTTATGAATTTTTGAAGTATTAAAATTTTGGAAAATACGCTATTTGCTAATTTCTCTGAAACTACTATTAATCTGTGTACTTTCTTTTTCAGGTCCTGTAGCGGTCGCGGCTGCGCTTCCAAAATGGTGCGGCAAGCCTATGTAAGTATAACTATTTTGATTTTAAAACGTTCGATTACTTTCGACTGCACCCACCTATGTAGATTTTTCGATGTAAACAAAGAAAAAGTTCGAACAGTTTTGCTGAATTTCAGCGTTTTTACGATGGGGCTCGACGCGGGAGCTCTCCCGGAGCACAGAACACTAATTCCTGAAACGATAGACCAAAATTTCGATTTGTTATGAATTTTTGAAGTATTAAAATTTTGAAAAATACGCTATTTGCTAATTTCTCTGAAACTACTATTAATCTGTGTACTTTCTTTTTCAGGTCCTGTAGCGGTCGCGGCTGCGCTTCCAAAATGGTGCGGCAAGCCTATGTAAGTATAACTATTTTGATTTTGAAACGGTCGATTACTTTCGAATTCACCCAGCTATATGGATGTTTCGATGTAAACAAAGAAAAAGTTCGAACAGTTTTGCTGAATTTCAGCGTTTTAACGATGGGGCTCGACGCGGGAGCTCTCCCGGAGCACAGAACACTAATTCCTGAAACGATAGACCAAAATTTCGATTTGTTATGAATTTTTGAAGTATTAAAATTTTGAAAAATACGCTATTTGCTAATTTCTCTGAAACTACTATTAATCTGTGTACTTTCTTTTTCAGGTCCTGTAGCGGTTGCGGCTGCGCGTCCAAAATGATGCGGCAAGCCTATGTAAGTATAACTATTTTGATTTTGAAACGGTCGATTACTTTCGAATTCACCCAGCTATATGGATGTTTCGATGTAAACAAAGAAAAAGTTCGAACAGTTTTGCTGAATTTCAGCGTTTTAACGATGGAACTCGACGCGGGAGCTCTCCCGGAGCACAGAACACTAATTCCTGAAACGATAGACCAAAATTTCGATTTGTTATGAATTTTTGAAGTATTAAAATTTTGAAAAATACGCTATTTGCTAATTTCTCTGAAACTACTATTAATCTGTGTACTTTCTTTTTCAGGTCCTGTAGCGGTCGCGGCTGCGCTTCCAAAATGGTGCGGCAAGCCTATGTAAGTATAACTATTTTGATTTTGAAACGGTCGATTACTTTCGAATTCACCCAGCTATATGGATGTTTCGATGTAAACAAAGAAAAAGTTCGAACAGTTTTGCTGAATTTCAGCGTTTTAACGATGGGGCTCGACGCGGAAGCTCTCCCGGAGCACAGAACACTAATTCCTGAAACGATAGACCAAAATTTCGATTTGTTATGAATTTTTGAAGTATTAAAATTTTGAAAAATACGCTATTTGCTAATTTCTCTGAAACTACTATTAATCTGTGTACTTTCTTTTTCAGGTCCTGTAGCGGTCGCGGCTGCGCTTCCAAAATGGTGCGGCAAGCCTATGTAAGTATAACTATTTTGATTTTGAAACGGTCGATTACTTTCGAATTCACCCAGCTATATGGATGTTTCGATGTAAACAAAGAAAAAGTTCGAACAGTTTTGCTGAATTTCAGCGTTTTAACGATGGAACTCGACGCGGGAGCTCTCCCGGAGCACAGAACACTAATTCCTGAAACGATAGACCAAAATTTCGATTTGTTATGAATTTTTGAAGTATTAAAATTTTGAAAAATACGCTATTTGCTAATTTCTCTGAAACTACTATTAATCTGTGTACTTTCTTTTTCAGGTCCTGTAGCGGTCGCGGCTGCGCTTCCAAAATGGTGCGGCAAGCCTATGTAAGTATAACTATTTTGATTTTGAAACGGTCGATTACTTTCGAATTCACCCAGCTATATGGATGTTTCGATGTAAACAAAGAAAAAGTTCGAACAGTTTTGCTGAATTTCAGCGTTTTAACGATGAGGCTCGACGCGGGAGCTCTCCCGGAGCACAGAACACTAATTCCTGAAACGATAGACCAAAATTTCGATTTGTTATGAATTTTTGAAGTATTAAAATTTTGAAAAATACGCTATTTGCTAATTTCTCTGAAACTACTATTAATCTGTGTACTTTCGTATTCAGGTCCTGTAGCGGTCGCGGCTGCGCTTCCAAAATGGTGCGGCAAGCCTATGTAAGTATAACTATTTTGATTTTAAAACGTTCGATTACTTTCGACTGCACCCACCTATGTAGATTTTTCGATGTAAACAAAGAAAAAGTTCGAACAGTTTTGCTGAATTTCAGCGTTTTAACGATGGGGCTCGACGCGGGAGCTCTCCCGGAGCACAGAACACTAATTCCTGAAACGATAGACCAAAATTTCGATTTGTTATGAATTTTTGAAGTATTAAAATTTTGAAAAATACGCTATTTGCTAATTTCTCTGAAACTACTATTAATCTGTGTACTTTCTTTTTCAGGTCCTGTAGCGGTCGCGGCTGCGCTTCCAAAATGGTGCGGCAAGCCTATGTAAGTATAACTATTTTGATTTTGAAACGGTCGATTACTTTCGAATTCACCCAGCTATATGGATGTTTCGATGTAAACAAAGAAAAAGTTCGAACAGTTTTGCTGAATTTCAGCGTTTTAACGATGGGGCTCGACGCGGGAGCTCTCCCGGAGCACAGAACACTAATTCCTTAAACGATAGACCAAAATTTCGATTTGTTATGAATTTTTGAAGTATTAAAATTTTGAAAAATACGCTATTTGCTAATTTCTCTGAAACTACTATTAATCTGTGTACTTTCTTTTTCAGGTCCTGTAGCGGTCGCGGCTGCGCTTCCAAAATGGTGCGGCAAGCCTATGTAAGTATAACTATTTTGATTTTGAAACGGTCGATTACTTTCGAATTCACCCAGCTATATGGATGTTTCGATGTAAACAAAGAAAAAGTTCGAACAGTTTTGCTGAATTTCAGCGTTTTAACGATGAGGCTCGACGCGGGAGCTCTCCCGGAGCACAGAACACTAATTCCTGAAACGATAGACCAAAATTTCGATTTGTTATGAATTTTTGAAGTATTAAAATTTTGAAAAATACGCTATTTGCTAATTTCTCTGAAACTACTATTAATCTGTGTACTTTCGTTTTCAGGTCCTGTAGCGGTCGCGGCTGCGCTTCCAAAATGGTGCGGCAAGCCTATGTAAGTATAACTATTTTGATTTTAAAACGTTCGATTACTTTCGACTGCACCCACCTATGTAGATTTTTCGATGTAAACAAAGAAAAAGTTCGAACAGTTTTGCTGAATTTCAGCGTTTTAACGATGGGGCTCGACGCGGGAGCTCTCCCGGAGCACAGAACACTAATTCCTGAAACGATAGACCAAAATTTCGATTTGTTATGAATTTTTGAAGTATTAAAATTTTGAAAAATACGCTATTTGCTAATTTCTCTGAAACTACTATTAATCTGTTTTTTTCTTTTTCAGGTCCTGTAGCGGTCGCGGCTGCGCTTCCAAAATGGTGCGGCAAGCCTATGTAAGTATAACTATTTTGATTTTAAAACGTTCGATTACTTTCGACTGCACCCACCTATGTAGATTTTTCGATGTAAACAAAGAAAAAGTTCGAACAGTTTTGCTGAATTTCAGCGTTTTTACGATGGGGCTCGACGCGGGAGCTCTCCCGGAGCACAGAACACTAATTCCTGAAACGATAGACCAAAATTTCGATTTGTTATGAATTTTTGAAGTATTAAAATTTTGAAAAATACGCTATTTGCTAATTTCTCTGAAACTACTATTAATCTGTGTACTTTCTTTTTCAGGTCCTGTAGCGGTCGCGGCTGCGCTTCCAAAATGGTGCGGCAAGCCTATGTAAGTATAACTATTTTGATTTTGAAACGGTCGATTACTTTCGAATTCACCCAGCTATATGGATGTTTCGATGTAAACAAAGAAAAAGTTCGAACAGTTTTGCTGAATTTCAGCGTTTTAACGATGGGGCTCGACGCGGGAGCTCTCCCGGAGCACAGAACACTAATTCCTGAAACGATAGACCAAAATTTCGATTTGTTATGAATTTTTGAAGTATTAAAATTTTGAAAAATACGCTATTTGCTAATTTCTCTGAAACTACTATTAATCTGTGTACTTTCGTTTTCAGGTCCTGTAGCGGTCGCGGCTGCGCTTCCAAAATGGTGCGGCAAGCCTATGTAAGTATAACTATTTTGATTTTGAAACGGTCGATTACTTTCGAATTCACCCAGCTATATGGATGTTTCGATGTAAACAAAGAAAAAGTTCGAACAGTTTTGCTGAATTTCAGCGTTTTAACGATGGGGCTCGACGCGGGAGCTCTCCCGGAGCACAGAACACTAATTCCTTAAACGATAGACCAAAATTTCGATTTGTTATGAATTTTTGAAGTATTAAAATTTTGAAAAATACGCTATTTGCTAATTTCTCTGAAACTACTATTAATCTGTGTACTTTCTTTTACAGGTCCTGTAGCGGTCGCGGCTGCGCTTCCAAAATGGTGCGGCAAGCCTATGTAAGTATAACTATTTTGATTTTAAAACGTTCGATTACTTTCGACTGCACCCACCTATGTAGATTTTTCGATGTAAACAAAGAAAAAGTTCGAACAGTTTTGCTGAATTTCAGCGTTTTAACGATGGGGCTCGACGCGGGAGCTCTCCCGGAGCACAGAACACTAATTCCTGAAACGATAGACCAAAATTTCGATTTGTTATGAATTTTTGAAGTATTAAAATTTTGAAAAATACGCTATTTGCTAATTTCTCTGAAACTACTATTAATCTGTGTACTTTCTTTTACAGGTCCTGTAGCGGTCGCGGCTTCGCTTCCAAAATGGTGCGGCAAGCCTATGTAAGTATAACTATTTTGATTTTGAAACGGTCGATTTCTTTCGAATTCACCCAGCTATATGGATGTTTCGATGTAAACAAAGAAAAAGTTCGAACAGTTTTGCTGAATTTCAGCGTTTTAACGATGGGGCTCGACGCGGGAGCTCTCCCGGAGCACAGAACACTAATTCCTGAAACGATAGACCAAAATTTCGATTTGTTATGAATTTTTGAAGTATTAAAATTTTGAAAAATACGCTATTTGCTAATTTCTCTGAAACTACTATTAATCTGTGTACTTTCTTTTTCAGGTCCTGTAGCGGTCGCGGCTGCGCTTCCAAATTGGTGCGGCAAGCCTATGTAAGTATAACTATTTTGATTTTGAAACGGTCGATTACTTTCGAATTCACCCAGCTATATGGATGTTTCGATGTAAAAAACAAAGAAAAAGTTCGAACAGTTTTGCTGAATTTCAGCGTTTTAATGATGGGGCTCGACGCGGGAGCTCTCCCGGAGCACAGAACACTAATTCCTGAAACGATAGACCAAAATTTCGATTTGTTATGAATTTTTGAAGTATTAAAAGTTTGAAAAATACGCTATTTGCTAATTTCTCTGAAACTACTATTAATCTGTGTACTTTCTTTTTCAGGTCCTGTAGCGGTCGCGGCTGCGCTTCCAAAATGGTGCGGCAAGCCTATGTAAGTATAACTATTTTGATTTTGAAACGGTCGATTACTTTCGAATTCACCCAGCTATATGGATGTTTCGATGTAAACAAAGAAAAAGTTCGAACAGTTTTGCTGAATTTCAGCGTTCTAACGATGGGGCTCGACGCGGGAGCTCTCCCGGAGCACAGAACACTAATTCCTGAAACGATAGACCAAAATTTCGATTTGTTATGAATTTTTGAAGTATTAAAATTTTGAAAAATACGCTATTTGCTAATTTCTCTGAAACTACTATTAATCTGTGTACTTTCTTTTTCAGGTCCTGTAGCGGTCGCGGCTGCGCTTCCAAAATGGTGCGGGAAGCCTATGTAAGTATAACTATTTTGATTTTGAAACGGTCGATTACTTTCGAATTCACCCAGCTATATGGATGTTTCGATGTAAACAAAGAAAAAGTTCGAACAGTTTTGCTGAATTTCAGCGTTTTAACGATGGGGCTCGACGCGGGAGCTCTCCCGGAGCACAGAACACTAATTCCTGAAACGATAGACCAAAATTTCGATTTGTTATGAATTTTTGAAGTATTAAAATTTTGAAAAATACGCTATTTGCTAATTTCTCTGAAACTACTATTAATCTGTGTACTTTCTTTTTCAGGTCCTGTAGCGGTCGCGGCTGCGCTTCCAAAATGGTGCGGCAAGCCTATGTAAGTATAACTATTTTGATTTTGAAACGGTCGATTACTTTCGAATTCACCCAGCTATATGGATGTTTCGATGTAAACAAAGAAAAAGTTCGAACAGTTTTGCTGAATTTCAGCGTTTTAACGATGGAACTCGACGCGGGAGCTCTCCCGGAGCACAGAACACTAATTCCTGAAACGATAGACCAAAATTTCGATTTGTTATGAATTTTTGAAGTATTAAAATTTTGAAAAATACGCTATTTGCTAATTTCTCTGAAACTACTATTAATCTGTGTACTTTCTTTTTCAGGTCCTGTAGCGGTCGCGGCTGCGCTTCCAAAATGGTGCGGCAAGCCTATGTAAGTATAACTATTTTGATTTTGAAACGGTCGATTACTTTCGAATTCACCCAGCTATATGGATGTTTCGATGTAAACAAAGAAAAAGTTCGAACAGTTTTGCTGAATTTCAGCGTTTTAACGATGGGGCTCGACGCGGGAGCTCTCCCGGAGCACAGAACACTAATTCCTGAAACGATAGACCAAAATTTCGATTTGTTATGAATTTTTGAAGTATTAAAATTTTGAAAAATACGCTATTTGCTAATTTCTCTGAAACTACTATTAATCTGTGTACTTTCGTTTTCAGGTCCTGTAGCGATCGCGGCTGCGCTTCCAAAATGGTGCGGCAAGCCTATGTAAGTATAACTATTTTGATTTTGAAACGGTCGATTACTTTCGAATTCACCCAGCTATATGGATGTTTCGATGTAAAAAACAAAGAAAAAGTTCGAACAGTTTTGCTGAATATCAGCGTTTTAATGATGGGGCTCGACGCGGGAGCTCTCCCGGAGCACAGAACACTAATTCCTGAAACGATAGACCAAAATTTCGATTTGTTATGAATTTTTGAAGTATTAAAATTTTGAAAAATACGCTATTTGCTAATTTCTCTGAAACTACTATTAATCTGTGTACTTTCGTTTTCAGGTCCTGTAGCGGTCGCGGCTGCGCTTCCAAAATGGTGCGGCAAGCCTATGTAAGTATAACTATTTTGATTTTGAAACGGTCGATTACTTTCGAATTCACCCAGCTATATGGATGTTTCGATGTAAACAAAGAAAAAGTTCGAACAGTTTTGCTGAATTTCAGCGTTTTAACGATGGGGCTCGACGCGGGAGCTCTCCCGGAGCACAGAACACTAATTCCTGAAACGATAGACCAAAATTTCGATTTGTTATGAATTTTTGAAGTATTAAAATTTTGAAAAATACGCTATTTGCTAATTTCTCTGAAACTACTATTAATCTGTGTACTTTCTTTTTCAGGTCCTGTAGCGGTCGCGGCTGCGCTTTCAAAATGGTGCGGCAAGCCTATGTAAGTATAACTATTTTGATTTTGAAACGGTCGATTACTTTCGAATTCACCCAGCTATATGGATGTTTCGATGTAAACAAAGAAAAAGTTCGAACAGTTTTGCTGAATTTCAGCGTTTTAACGATGAGGCTCGACGCGTGAGCTCTCCCGGAGCACAGAACACTAATTCCTGAAACGATAGACCAAAATTTCGATTTGTTATGAATTTTTGAAGTATTAAAATTTTGAAAAATACGCTATTTGCTAATTTCTCTGAAACTACTATTAATCTGTGTACTTTCTTTTTCAGATCCTGTAGCGGTCACGGCTGCGCTTCCAAAATGGTGCGGCAAGCCTATGTAAGTATAACTATTTTGATTTTGAAACGGTCGATTACTTTCTAATTCACCCAGCTATATGGATGTTTCGATGTAAACAAAGAAAAAGTTCGAACAGTTTTGCTGAATTTCAGCGTTTTAACGATGAGGCTCGACGCGGGAGCTCTCCCGGAGCACAGAACACTAATTCCTGAAACGATAGACCAAAATTTCGATTTGTTATGAATTTTTGAAGTATTAAAATTTTGAAAAATACGCTATTTGCTAATTTCTCTGAAACTTCTATTAATCTGTGTACTTTCGTTTTCAGGTCCTGTAGCGGTCGCGGCTGCGCTTCCAAAATGGTGCGGCAAGCCTATGTAAGTATAACTATTTTGATTTTAAAACGTTCGATTACTTTCGACTGCACCCACCTATGTAGATTTTTCGATGTAAACAAAGAAAAAGTTCGAACATTTTTGCTGAATTTCAGCGTTTTAACGATGGGGCTCGACGCGGGAGCTCTCCCGGAGCACAGAACACTAATTCCTGAAACGATAGACCAAAATTTCGATTTGTTATGAATTTTTGAAGTATTAAAATTTTGAAAAATACGCTATTTGCTAATTTCTCTGAAACTACTATTAATCTGTGTACTTTCTTTTTCAGGTCCTGTAGCGGTCGCGGCTGCGCTTCCAAAATGGTGCGGCAAGCCTATGTAAGTATAACTATTTTGATTTTGAAACGGTCGATTACTTTCGAATTCACCCAGCTATATGGACGTTTCGATGTAAACAAAGAAAAAGTTCGAACAGTTTTGCTGAATTTCAGCGTTTTAACGATGGGGCTCGACGCGGGAGCTCTCCCGGAGCACAGAACACTAATTCCTGAAACGATAGACCAAAATTTCGATTTGTTATGAATTTTTGAAGTATTAAAATTTTGAAAAATACGCTATTTGCTAATTTCTCTGAAACTACTATTAATCTGTGTACTTTCTTTTTCAGGTCCTGTAGCGGTCGCGGCTGCGCTTCCAAAATGGTGCGGCAAGCCTATGTAAGTATAACTATTTTGATTTTGAAACGGTCGATTACTTTCGAATTCACCCAGCTATATGGATGTTTCGATGTAAACAAAGAAAAAGTTCGAACAGTTTTGCTGAATTTCAGCGTTTTAACGATGAGGCTCGACGCGGGAGCTCTCCCGGAGCACAGAACACTAATTCCTGAAACGATAGACCAAAATTTCGATTTGTTATGAATTTTTGAAGTATTAAAATTTTGAAAAATACGCTATTTGCTAATTTCTCTGAAACTACTATTAATCTGTGTACTTTCGTTTTCAGGTCCTGTAGCGGTCGCGGCTGCGCTTCCAAAATGGTGCGGCAAGCCTATGTAAGTATAACTATTTTGATTTTAAAACGTTCGATTACTTTCGACTGCACCCACCTATGTAGATTTTTCGATGTAAACAAAGAAAAAGTTCGAACAGTTTTGCTGAATTTCAGCGTTTTAACGATGGGGCTCGACGCGGGAGCTCTCCCGGAGCACAGAACACTAATTCCTGAAACGATAGACCAAAATTTCGATTTGTTATGAATTTTTGAAGTATTAAAATTTTGAAAAATACGCTATTTGCTAATTTCTCTGAAACTACTATTAATCTGTGTACTTTCTTTTTCAGGTCCTGTAGCGGTCGCGGCTGCGCTTCCAAAATGGTGTGGCAAGCCTATGTAAGTATAACTATTTTGATTTTGAAACGGTCGATTACTTTCGAATTCACCCAGCTATATGGATGTTTCGATGTAAACAAAGAAAAAGTTCGAACAGTTTTGCTGATTTTCAGCGTTTTAACGATGGGGCTCGACGCGGGAGCTCTCCCGGAGCACAGAACACTAATTCCTGAAACGATAGACCAAAATTTCGATTTGTTATGAATTTTTGAAGTATTAAAATTTTGAAAAATACGCTATTTGCTAATTTCTCTGAAACTACTATTAATCTGTGTACTTTCTTTTTCAGGTCCTGTAGCGGTCGCGGCTGCGCTTCCAAAATGGTGCGGCAAGCCTATGTAAGTATAACTATTTTGATTTTGAAACGGTCGATTACTTTCGAATTCACCCAGCTATATGGATGTTTCGATGTAAACAAAGAAAAAGTTCGAACAGTTTTGCTGAATTTCAGCGTTTTAACGATGGGGCTCGACGCGGGAGCTCTCCCGGAGCACAGAACACTAATTCCTGAAACGATAGACCAAAATTTCGATTTGTTATGAATTTTTGAAGTATTAAAATTTTGAAAAATACGCTATTTGCTAATTTCTCTGAAACTACTATTAATCTGTGTACTTTCTTTTTCAGGTCCTGTAGCGGTCGCGGCTGCGCTTCCAAAATGGTGCGGCAAGCCTATGTAAGTATAACTATTTTGATTTTAAAACGTTCGATTACTTTCGACTGCACCCACCTATGTAGATTTTTCGATGTAAACAAAGAAAAAGTTCGAACAGTTTTGCTGAATTTCAACGTTTTAATGATGGGGCTCGACGCGGGAGCTCTCCAGGAGCACAGAACACTAATTCCTGAAACGATAGACCAAAATTTCGATTTGTTATGAATTTTTGAAATATTAAAATTTTGAAAAATACGCTATTTGCTAATTTCTCTGAAACTGCTATTAATCTACCCTATGCATTCTTATAAATTTGATAAAAGAGAAAAAGAAAAATAACTACATCTTTAAAAAATATGTATAATAAAATACTGACTAAGTAATAAATTTACTGGGTTTAGTAACCAGACTGAATAATTTTACAACTACCCTCAGTTATAAATTTTTATGCGACTAAATATGTAACTACAGCACTTAAAAATAGATATTCTGCTAAGACAATATCATGACATCGACATCGACATCACATCGAGGTGTATTATAATGCTTTTTTAAAGTCCTATACAAAAATTGAGTGCCTTGGAACTATGATGCGGTCATAGTCGTACACGGTCATTTTTAGCGCCACGACTTGTTCGTAGTCAAGGAGTTAAGAGTTATACGGTCATAACATTTTCGTTGCCTTTATTTTTGCAACGGTCACATTTGATCTATTTTCATAGCCTAATGCAATAAATTGAGTGCCTTGGAATTGAGATATGGTCATAGTCGTACACAGCCATGACTTAGTCGTAGTCATGGAGTCATAACACGTTCATGAATTTTGCGTTGCCTTTCCTTCATGTCACGCCCGTACATGATATTTTTTTTTTATTGCCTAATGCTAAAATTGAGTACCTTGGAACTATGACGCGATCATAGTCGTTCACAGATCAAATTAAGTGCCTTGGAACTATGAAGCAATCATAGACGTGCACAACATGTAATTAAGTGCCTTGAAACACTGATGCGCTCATAATTGTTATATTTTAAGAGTTACGACTTCGTCGTAGTCAAGAAATTAAGAGTTATAATATGATCATGACTTTTGCGTTATCTTGTTTTCGTCCAGCTACAATTGATATATTTTATAGCCTAATGCAACAAATCGAGTGCCTTGGAACTATGATGCGATCATAGTCATATACACATCAAATTGAGTGCCTTGGAACTATGACGCGATCATAGTCGTGCACAACATAAAATTGAGTGCCTTGGAACTATGATGCGATCATAGTCATGCATATTTTTAGTTCTAAATATACCTAATTCAATTTTTTCATCTTTTGATATTTCACATTGTCTCAGATATGTATATTTAAGCATTAAGACTTCGTCGTAGTCAAGCAGTTAAGAGTCATAACACTGTCATGACTTCGGGGTTCATGCGACGCCCACATTTGACGCGTTTCTTATAACCTAATACCTACAACAAATTGTGTGCCTTGGAACTATGATGCGATCATAGTGGTGCATTTTTAGCGGTACGATTTGGTCGTAGTCATGCAGTTAGGAGTCCTAACACGATTATGACGTTTGTTCCTTCATGAGACGCCCACAGCAGCAGAGGCCCAGTATACACCCACTATGGAAAAAACTTTCCAGCCGTAAAATGGCAGGTTTTAACGTATGCATATAATGTTCACTCCACTGAACTTACAACAAGTTAATATTCACAATGAGTAGATTCCAGTGGCATACTAGTTACTTATGGTGACGTCACCGCGTTCTGCGGTGGCTTCTTCTTGATCAAGCTACTTTAACCAGTAGACCACGAACGTTCCTGATGCAAATTATATTAAGCTTTATGCAGCCTACTGTTGGGTGACGAAAGGTTAACAAGAAGTTTTTGGATCGAAGATTGAGGAGGAAATCTCTAAACGTTGGGGGCGTATCTATCCTATATAGTAACATAAATAAAGACCTGAAAAAGGCTTTTACTGAAAATGTTCTTGTATAAATTTTCAGTTAAAGAGTATAAAACCATCTAAGTTGACTCTTCAATTAAAAACCAGCACCAGCTAGAGAACACATAAACCTATGTTTCAGATTTCGTCGGTCATCCTATCATATTAGGAAGGATATGGAAAAGCTCAAAAATTTGATCAATTTATTATATTAAGTCTACGCCTTGCAAACACAATAAATCGAAGGAACCGAATTTTACATATATTACGCTAAACAAATTATTTTCTTAAAAAACAAAAAACAAAAAACCTTGCAGTTATAATATTGAGGCTTGTGAATCGGTTTAGAAATGTGGCCTTCAGGTTAAGAAGGCTAAAATGATGAATGCTTTGATGTCGAAGTTAATCGTTGGTCAGCCAGAAAACCAAACAAGCAAAGTAGCCAAGGGTATCGGAATACACCGGAGTATCCTATATTACAACGCGGACTGCACCGGCGTCGTTGCCAGGATTCATGGAGGTCACAGTCTACGCTACAATCCAAAACTCGTTAGAGATTTTTCCAAAAATGGAAATCAATTTCGAAAGACCCCTTTATCTATCAGTACAGTTGAACTGTGGTGTAAAATGCTTATAAAATATCATTACCGAAACCAGTTTTTTCACGATATAATATACGATCTAATAATACCCAACAATGCAAAACTTATCTGATTCAAAACTAATAGATATAAATTTAGAAATAGAACCAATCAAATCGTCCAATTGCTGCAGCTGTTGTGATAAGTACCATGCAATGATTTACCTGATCATTTCTATCTAAAAAACTCTGTTGTTTGATAGACAACGTACAAGTTAGCCCTAAGACGTCAAAATGACTAATATGAAAATAGGTAATATTTTTAAATAAATTCTGAACTCGACTTTGTGATCACTGTAGTTTAATTGGGAAGAACCCTTCCCTTCTAATTAATGTTTAGATGCGGGTTCAAGTCTCAGTGGCTGTACTTTGTTTTTTCAAAAAACTTAATGTGAGCATTTTGTTAATTATGCGTTAATGCCTAATAAAAATATGGCAGTTAAGAATCAGTGATTAAAATTTGAGGTTCAGATATTCGAATGTCAATGTCAAATGGATTGCTCAGCCGTCAGTGCCAATCATCTTTTCTAAGCTCTTCAAACCGGTAGTATACTTACTCAGGAATAAAGTATGCCAGCTTGTTCCAAATCAGAGTTACAAATTCTTGATTTGGGCTCAATTCATTCAAATCCATAGATGGTTAGCCACATTAGAATTAGACAACGCAAAATGTCTATTATAAGTAGTATGTTATTGGGCATTCTGCCTCAATTTCCGCTCCTCCAGGTTCACTGCGTTCACCTTCCGTCGCTACAATTGATGCAGAACGCCCAATAAACATAAGCGGTCCTGACGGAAATAAAATGTTCTCTATTTTCAACGCAACGCGTTCAGTTTCATAAGTCTAATTGAGAAAAAATATTTCAAAACTAACCTGAATAATAGGAAAATGCAATGTGATGTTGTCTGCGCTGATTCTATATTTTCAACGCAATGCGTTGATTTGATCGTATATTTTCAACGCAACGCGTAGATTTGGCTCTATATTTTCAACGCAGTGCGTTGATTTCATATTCTGTTAATCACTATTACACGCGTTAAATTAATTTGATATAACTTTAGATTGACGATCGAATAATTAAGACGATTTCTTGATTATGAATGAGATTGTGTCGATCGGCTCACAACAATTACATAAGTTATTACAACGAGTGCATGTATGTGATAAACGCTCATAGATATTTATAGACTACAAATCTCCATTTCATAATTGCAAAAACATCAAATCTTATTAAACATAACTTGATGGTTTATTTTTCAATTATTTATTTGATATCTCAATGAGGATGATTTTAGATTGTGTCATGTCGACATCACAAAACCATCTTTACAAGATAATATTATATATAATCGAGTATGAAAGTTTGACTGTGATAAAACGTTCATAGACTTAAAGACTACTAATCTAAAATTCAAGGTCTCATTATATGTAGATACCATATTATAAAATATTGTAAATTAACCACGAGGTTATGAATGACATGTTTTACAGCGACCTAACTCCTAGCTTGTAGATACTGACTATGGGGACCAGTTTAGTTTGCGGAGTGTTCGTATAGTGGCAAGACCACAGTACAATTACCAAAGGAAAGAAGAGTATGTACACACATTTGAAATAGGTTCCACATTTTCGATAACTCGTAAGCTAATTTTTTTAAATGAGGTTTGTGTCGTAATATTCGATACTACTCAGACGGTTAGTTTAATCCTAAGTTCATATTTTGTAACTATAACAAAATTGAACATGCAATGTCAAATATTACAAAAGATACCAAAACATAAAATTTGATGTAATTTCATTATTACGTAGGTAATTATAAAGAATTATCATATTAACATAATGGTATATTAACGTAAGCGAGGTTTTGTATAAAGCAAAACTTCTGTTATACTTTTTAGCTGTGTCAAATCAGTTGAGTTGAACACAGTGTCGCTAAGAAATGACGAATTAGCACAATGCTTCTAGGTATTCCAGGCGTGAGAACTGGAATATGATATTTTAGCTCGCTAGTATTACGCCTCAGTTTTACTTGTTATTGTACTTTTTATTATTATATTTATCAAATTAGTATTAAATTTCCTTTTAACTAAGTGAATAATTACTTATTAATTAAGTTTAAGTTTGTTTTCTCAATTAAATGCCCCAATATATAATAATAACGTATAAAGGACTATTTCATATTGTAATAAAATGCAAATGGCTTTCGGTTTTACCAACAATTTTGCAATCTACATACATACTTATATGCCTTACAAAACATATTTACATACCAACAAACATTTTTTATGTCTTTGCAATATATATAATTTGTGCATAGACAAAGTCGTCAAAATGAAATATATTATACAGAATGTTTAAATTAATGTATAATATCTAAATTCTAGTAGTTTTAGTCAAAACCTTAACCTGTTAGATATATATAAAAGTATTTTCGCTCGATTATAACGTAGTATGTAGTACCTACTAACATACATTTTATTTGTTGTATTTTTAACTTTTACATCAATACTTTCACTTGATGTCAAATCGAGAGCGTAGCGAACACACCAAGCCTAAATAGAGGTGGTATATAATATTTGTGTAGTGAATATATTAGAAAATTATAATATCAGTTGATGTAAAAGATTGTTTTATCATCTCAGAAAAATAAATGTTATTACAACTATAATACATAATAACCCGAAATTCTTAATAGAAAACAAAAAAAATCTTACTGTATTTCACTAACATCTAGGGGTGCCCAAAAACTTTGTAATGCAATTATATATTATGCTAATATGAACTGGTTTTCTGATTAATTTAATAAGTATTTTTTATATGTATATACTTTTTATTATCCTTAAAAAGTATAACTATCTTAAAAATAGTAAGTTTTTTTTTTTGACATACCTGTCCTTAAATAAAATAGTGATCATGAATGAGCTCGATCGTTAGCGTCCCTCTATGTAGGTAAAACAAAAAGCTTTGCTTAGTTCAATAATTTTAACATACAAAAACTGCTTGTTAAACGTCATGTGACATCCCTAACAAGACTTGATGATGAAACATATTTGATCCATATAAAATCATTTTACTCGCTCAGTTGCGTCATAAGTATTCGGTTTTTCTACTGCTCTTCACCTATCCTCCGCGCTCCATAGTGTGTTGGTGTGATCAAGATACTTCGAAAGTTAAAGTGTTTTAATTAAACTTCTGATATTATGTACGTAAGTAAGTTTTTTTTTTTACTTCGATATTCTAACTGGTTCCTGAAAAGTGTTATGAATATAATGTAATTAACTTCATAATGTTTCTTAAAGTGTTATGCACAATCGTAAAGCCATTGTTGTTATAGTTATCGCGCTGAACAGAATTCGAATTGCGTGTAAGACTTTCTCAAATTTATGTTTATACTCACTATTACTATTTTTTGACATTAAATACGATTTCCATTCAATAAAAAAATAATTCAGGAATTGTTTCTTGTATTACGTTGTGTTATCACGTTTGTCACAAGTGATTACAAAAATAAATTATTTTGTTTATCGTTATAGGTCTGATTCTGAGACCGACGTTCAACGCTGTGAGGAGAAAAAAGCCACTCAAAAGAAAAGGAAATGTTCTGAAATATATCGGTGAGTAGTATATATATATAGGCCAAATTAACAGTTAATGTGATACAAAAGCACTTACATAGGTTTATGTGAAATATACAATCTATATTATTGCACAGATGATCGTGTCCTCTTTCGTTAAATAGATAAATAAACACTTTATTATTCACCTTACAAATAGAAATTGAGTACAAGTTAAATGTTTACAATGGTTTAACAATGGACGTTAGGTACCTTCGTAAATATTTATTATAGATAGATAGATAGATAACACTTTATTGCACTTAAAAAAAGAAAACATAATATACAGTTGGTAACACATAATCAATAAGCACAATAGGCGGTCTTATCGCTAAGCAGCGATCTCTTCCAGACAACCATAGGGTAAGGAAAACAACACATAAAAGAGGATAGTGTGCAGTAGATAATAAGTAGAAAATGCTTTTAAACTAAAATGGTTAAAATATGATATACACATATATATATATATACATATATATATAGATATACAAATATATATAGATACATTTATACATAAATACATCTATATTGTCTATACATACTATAAAACATATACATATTATATAATTCCAATATATACGCAACACATGTACATAATATATATATATTAAGTATATAAATACATAAAAACAGCAGACTTTCATGATGGCAGGTAAAAGTTTTTCATACGAAGCTTAAATATTTGAAGTGTCTTCGCTTGTCTAATTTCTATGGGAAGAGAGTTCCACAATCGCACCGCTTGAACGGTGAACGACTTACCATAAACAGTGGTATCATGCTGGGGAGTCTTAATTAATAGATTATAAGCATATTATATTATAAGCATTAATATGTACTAATGTTGAATTTTTTTTTTACATTTTAGTTCTGATTCTGAAAACGAAGTTCGCTGCGAGGAACCAAAGACGTACAAGAAAAAAAGCGCGCCAAAAAAAATTAAGACGTCGCCGCCGAGGTGAGTAGTACAAAATACTCGTATTTTACCCCATAACTTCTGAAGTTTAATAATACTTTGATGGTCTGTACCACCATGTTTGTATATGTATGTAATGTATGCTTTACTCTTGTGTGTTCCCTTTGTGTTTTTGTTTTAAATTTACAATTTCTTATAAAAATAGTTATTAACTTAACTGAATATAAAGAGTGTTTAAAATGGATGATGAAAATACTATCAATAACGTCCTCTTAAGAAAAAAATATATTTGAAATTATTCGTTTTTCTGAGAGTAGTTGTTGTTTGAGAGCATTATGGTATTACATTTTTTTTTTATTAAAACTTTTTTTTATTTCAGTTCTGAACCCAAAAAAGAAGCTTTGGCTACGGGGAACTACGACGTGTTCGGAATTTTATCCGAGAAAGACGAGAGCAGTGCTGCAACAAATACACGTCAGAATACGAAGCTCGTTACCAGTATATCCAGTCGCGTGGCCAACGGTGTAGTTCGACGCGCGCTAAATTCAGACGGGGAATACTACGCAGAGTTCCGCGTCTACACTGCCGCTGACGCTGCATCCAAGGCCGCTGATCGCTGGAAAAATGCTGTTATTTGTGTGAAAACACACATAAATACTGGTTCCCCTCAATGGGAACACCTACAACAAGTTATAAATATAACTAAAAAATATTTGCGGGAGGCAGATCCAAAATTTTACAGTAATTTTATTAATTTTAAGTAAGATTTAAATAAAGGTTCTTACATAATTGACTTTAATCATTATTTTTATTATTAGGTAGGTGAGGTGCATATCATTTACTTAGGTATCATTACTTAATTAGGAATACTATTTACTTAGGTCAAGATAATTGTGCTACATAGTTAGTGACTATAATCATTACCTTGTCTTAGCACTCAACTATATAATCAGTCCTTGCGCGGGTAATAGTTAGTTAAAATCAAATTAAATTAAATCTAAAGTAAAATGCCTCAGTAATGAATTGTATTTAAGAATTAAATACGATAGGTAAACAGTTTTAATTTGCTTGTACACTTTCTCCAGCAACGACTTTAATTTAGCTCGTTCTTAGATAAAACTTATTTACAAACCTTAAATATGCCGTTCTGTACTTCGTGTTCAGTTGATGTAGTCGGAAGGAAATGGATGGGTCATTTACGAAGCAATGCTCATAAAAATAACTGCAACATTCCTATACAAGATGGTATTGTTAAGATAGCATCCGCGTTTAAAAACCGTATCGTTTCTTACAAGATATTAGCAATAGATGATTATGAAACTTGTTTGCCTGAAACCTTCCTGTGTAGCATAAAGCATAAGATAGAAGATCTTTTGCGAACCTCAATTGAGAAACACATAAGTATCAAAGTTAATTTTGAACACTTTTGTCAGTTCTTAAAGTTCAAGGATGATAGTCAGGAAATCAAGTCATTTGCCACTAAAAATAGAGTCTTACATCAGAATTTTAATTTTGATGAATTATTTGAAAAGATCATAGCCAATATGAAGAAAAAGTTAGAAGAATTTCAGAGCCGTGATAGCGGATGGGCTTATATATCTAACTTACACTTCGAAGTAAATATCAATAAATATAATCCCTTGAATGGATCTTCATATATCAATTTACCGTCAGTTATTAAAAACAAAAAAGCTTGTATTAATATAAAAAACGAAGATGAGTATTGTTTCTTATGGAGTATAGTAGCCGCTCTTTATCCTGTTAACAAAAATAGCGACCGAACGAATTCATATCCTCATTTCAGTAAAGTGTTAAACCTTAACGATTTAAACTTTCCCGTTAATTTATCCGACATTCAAATATTCGAGCGCAATAACAAAACCATTTGCGTAAATATTTACTCATTAAAAAATAATAAATCTATCTCAGGTCCGATTTACAAATCAGAGAATAAGGAAGGGATACGAATCAATTTGCTACTATTGGAGCAGGGTAATAGGACTCATTTTTGTCTAATTAAAAACTTAACGCGTCTTGTTCGTAGTCAGATTACAAAACATCATGGAATGCTATATTTTTGTGAAGATTGTCTTCTTTTTTTTACTTCAGTGGATTCTCTTGATGCTCATTTATGTAGCGGGGTGCTAACGGAACTTCCGAAAGAAGGTTCGACTCTAGAATTTAAAAACTTTGAACGCAAGCAGGATGTGCCGTTTGTTGTTTATGCAGACTTTGAAACACTCCTTTTGCCGTATCAGGGCTGTGAACCAAATCTAGATAAGAGTTTTACTCAAAATCAACAAAAACATGTGCCTGCAGCATTTGCATACAATATTGTTTGTTCATTCGATAGTAAATTGAATCGTTTCGTACAGTATCGTGGGACTGATTGCGTTACTAAATTTATCGAATTACTTATTAATGATATAAAAGAAATTTATAAAACTCTTAATCATGAAGTGCCAATGATATTTACTGACGATGATGCAATGACTCATGCAAGGTCGGATCGTTGCCACATTTGTGATCATTTTATAATATTCGAGAAAGTAAAAGATCATTGTCACCTAACAGGACGCTATAGAGGACCTGCACATCAAATTTGCAACTTACAATATCGTGTTCCTAAACGTATACCGATATTTTTTCATAACCTATCCGGTTATGATTGTCATTTATTCATAAAGGAGTTGGGTAACTACCCTGGCCAGATTAAAGTTATACCAAAAAATAAAGAAAACTATATATCATTTACAAATTTTTTTTGGATTAGTGACGATCAATGCGCTCAGATACGTTTTGTTGACTCTTTTAAATTCTTAGGTTCTAGTTTGGAGAAATTAGCAAACGGGTTACAAAAAGCCGACTTTGTCAATTTGACAAAACACTTCCCAAATAAAACCGAACAAGAGTTAATGGCTCGTAAAGGAGTGTATCCATACGAACATATGTCCAGCTGGAAGTCATATTTAGAAAATGAACTTCCGGCTAAAGAAATGTTTTACAGTTCATTAACTGATCTAAATATAACCGATGCAGAATACAAACATGCTCAAAATGTTTGGTCAACTTTTGATATAAAAAATATGGGTGAATATACAGACTTGTACAATAAAACGGACGTACTTTTACTGACTGATATTTTCGAAAATTTTAGAAAAGTTTGTAAGTTGCATTATCTGTTGGATCCTGCATTTTATTTGACAGCTCCAAGCCTCTCCTTCGATGCGATGTTATTGAAGACAGATATTAAATTGGAACTTATAAATAATCTTGAAATCATTCGAATGATACAAAGTGGAATACGAGGGGGGATTTGTTTGTGTTCAAATAGATATGCGAAAGCTAACAACAAATATATGGAAACATATGACGCCTCTGAACCAACATCATACCTTATGTATATAGATTGTAACAATCTATATGGATATAGTATGTGTCAGCCTTTACCAACATCAGATTTCAGGTTGTTAAATGCCGACGAAATCGCTATATTAAAATATTGCAGATGTTTCAAATGATGCTGAATATGGGTTTATTCTAGAGGTTGATTTATTATACCCGAAATACTTGCATGACGATCACAACGACTTTCCGTTTTGTGCTGAAAAGTCTTTGCCGCCAGGAGGGCGCACTTGTAAGTTGATTCCAAATTTATACGACAAATATGAATATGTTATCCACTATGTACATTTAAAAACGTGCTTAAGTCATGGATTAATACTGAGCAAGATCCATCGTGTTATTACGTTTAGGCAGAGAGCTTTTTTAAAAGAGTACATTGAACTAAATACCGAGCTGAGGAAACAGGCTGTGACACCAGTTCAACAAGATCTTTTCAAGTTGTTTAATAATTCAATTTTTGGCAAAACTTTGGAAGATACAGAAAAACGAGTTAATGTCAAGATAATAAACGAGTGGAGTGATACCAAAAACAAAACAAAAAAGAGCGGTAGTGCAGACCGATTAATTGCACGGCCAAACTTTCATAGCGTTTCGATTTTTTCTGAAAATCTCGTTGCTATTCAAATGAAACCCGAGAGAGTGTTATTAGATAAACCGATATATGTAGGATTTGCAGTGTTAGAGCTATCTAAAAATTTAATGTATGACTTTCATTATGCTGTTATTAAACCTAAATATGGCGACAGGGTCAAACTATGTTATACTGACACCGATAGTTTTGTTTATGATATCGCAACGGAAGACTTTTATCAAGACATGAAACAATCATTGATACAATACTTTGATACAAGTAACTATGTTCCGAAAAATCGATTTAACATTCCTTTAATTAACAAAAAGATTCCTGGATTATTCAAAGACGAGATGCAGGGACAGATTGTAACAGAGTTCATTGGATTGCGTTGTAAATTATATTGTATCAGAACAGAAAATGATATCATAAAAAAAGCCAAAGGTACCAAAAAATGTGTAATTCGAGATTTATCTGGAGACGATTATCGCGAAGTATTGTTAAATAATAAGGTTGTACGTAAAAAGAACGTTTTGTTTCAATCAATAAAACATGAAATATTTACGCAGTCTGTGAATAAAATTGCGCTCTCAAACACTGATGATAAGCGTTATATATCCCCCGATAAGATGTCTACAAAGGCTTGGGGACATAAATCTCTATTTTAACAGTTTATTTAGACAACTTGTTGTGCTAGATACCTATAATAGTTATGACTTATGTTAATGTATAATAAAATGTATTGAAACTTAGAAAAGTAAGGTGTTCGGATTAAATTGTTTTAAACAATAATTAGTACCTACTCATATGTATACTTAGTATATAAGATGTAGATATGAAAATAAATTATGTATGAACCAAAGTCATGGTGTTTTATTTTCAATTATATATAATAACCTTTTAAATTAATAACAAGGCAGGTTTAAACTTGATCAAAACGATGATGCAGGGGAATGATTGTAATATAAGTAAGTATTGTCACATGTTTGAACTTGTTCGAACATGAGGTGGCGGTGGCGGCGGCAACACATGCAAATAGTATTGAATTACATGTCTCAGTAGCTTACAGTTTGAAAATTATTCATTATAATTATATCAAGTAATCATTATAAAGGAATAATTCGTGAAAGAAGGTTGTGTTAATAAGAACATATTTCATTCAGATAAAACACATTGCTTCAGTGATTTAACAATCTCTTTATAACTTAAGTGCTTTGTCGTCTATATTCAATTTCCACTACCTGGTAAGTGTGATTTTTTGTTATTATTATAATTAGGTACCTACATACATACTACATACCTGCTTAATATGTTGTAATTAAAACTTGTTTATTTTTTTGTTCACAGCTAAATAATGAACGCTCAGTTGGATTCAGACCCGTATTTTCTTCAATGCGCACAAGATCCTTTGGCTGGATGGGATGAATTTGAAACAAAAATGAGAGCTGAACAAAGTAATGAAACAGCTGGAACGAGCACATCAGTTGAAAAATCATCTGGTGCAAAAAAAGGAAGAAAAAGGAGCAACATGGAAAGTGCATCATTCGTTATTAGTAAATCACAACATAGAGGACACAAAGTTATAAAACTTCAAGTTTATGACTTTGATCAAAGTGCTAATGCGTATTGTGAAACTGTCAGAGTACAACATGTAGTTGTAAATCCTTTTCTTGATGAAGTCTTAAACCTAGCCGAAAGCCTTATTGGCAAAGTTTCTAAAAAACTATGTGAAGAATAGAAAGCTTAAGAAACTTATTTGAATAGTAATATAAGATATATAAGCAAAATGTAAATAAATTATTATATTATAATAAACTAAGAATTTAAATATTCAATTTACTTGTTTTCATTAAATCATCCAAGTAAGCTTCCTATGTTACTTAAGTATGTAGGTTAATGTTATGTACCTAGCATCTATCATTTTCGTATTAGTCGTATAGAAAAATAAATGGAATAAGTTATTATAATATTTCCTAGGGCTATATAAGTCATGTACATAAGAGAAAATGTTTATTTTTTATTGTTATCTTATACAGTCTAAACATGCTATTTGTTAAGCAATCTCTTTCACTGCACTTACCAAATATTAGCATTGCATCTAAAAAACACGATGGGTTCAGACATGGAAAGCTTTTGCCAAATACGATACGATGTTTAATATGCGGCCCTTCCAACTGTGGTAAAACAAATCTATTGATAGGTTTGTTAATACATGAAAATGGTCTGAAATTTAAAAATATCTATGTCTATTCTAAAACTTTATATCAACCTAAATATATTTTTTTAGAAAATGTGTTGAAGTTGGTGCCTAAGGTAACATTCTCAAAATTTAAAGAAAATGAGCACGTGTTAAGTTCTGTAGAAGCTAAACCTAATTCTATTATAATTTTTGACGACGTGTCTTGTGAAAAGCAGAACAACATACGAGACTATTTTTGCATGGGAAGACATAAAAATATAGATAGTTTTTATTTAAATCAAACATATAGCAAAATACCAAAACAACTCATTAGAGATAATGCAAATCTTATAATTCTTTTCAAACAAGATGATATAAATTTACGTCATGTATATGATGAGCATGTAAATACTGATATGACCTGGAAAGAATTCCGAATGTTATGTACAGAAATATGGAAAGTTCCATATAACTTTTTGGTTATAAATAAGGACTGCGAGAAAAGTATGGGATGCTATAGAAAGAACTTTGACACATTTGTTGTATTTAGTAACTAATAGTCTGTTTGTTAGTACTAATAGAGAAACAGGGGTCTTATATGATCATTTTTAATTCTGACGTCAACGAGTATAGTCTTTAAAACAAAATGAGTACCGAAAAAGAATTAAAAGAACAAATTATAAAATCTGCTGAATGCGTTAAAAGAAAAGTTAAGCAGATGCGAAATTTAGAAATCGATAGCAATAATGTCATTGAGACAATGTTGAAGCCAATTACAGAACCACTACAAAAAATGGCGTCAAGAAACGTTCCACTAAGACCCAATAATGATAAAAATCAGAATCTACATGATTTGTGTACAAAAAAAGTAGAAAAAGATGATGTCAAATTGCAGTCGTCAAATTATTTTGATATGAATGTTAAAGCTAGCAAAAATAATGAAACTCCTAGCGACAACATAGACATAGAAGAAGAAAGTTCTGAAGATTCGAAGAGCAGTAATGAAAATCTAAACGAGAGTGAAATTTCCTTTAAATCATTAGACTCTAATGATTATTCTTGGTCATTATCTTCGGAAGTTTATAATATTCCCTATGGCGTTAGATTAGATCGGGGGAAACTGAAAGTTGGAAACGCACGTATTGCTCTAACTTCTGATACAATTACTGTTGCTAATTCCATGTATAATAAAACGGTGGGTTTACACGAACTGTTATTTAAAAAGGTTCCAGATTTAAATGTGATATCTGAAAGCGATTTGAATAATTATAAACAAATTTTATTAGATACTAATGCTCACCGACGAGAATTCAGTCCAAAAAAAGCTATAAAAAGTAATAAAGGTACAAAATACCTCTACATTATTAAACCGTTATTTAAACATTGTAAAGAACATACAAGTACTGAAAGCCTAGTGCAAGGTTCTGGATTGTCATTACTAAAACAAGTAAAACCTAACGTAGACTTTGTTTATTGGGATGATCCGAATGAACTAGTTGAAAGGCTAAAACTATTAATTGCCTCGCACGATGCTGGAAACACCGGGTTGGATAATGAAATAATTTCCATTATCGAAGAATTACGTGAAGCGGGTGTAATTCATTAGATATAAATTAAGTAAAAAGAAATTTCTTCTCAGTTCTGTATGAGTTGTCAACTGATAAACACACATTATGAATATTGACAAGTTTGGACATCACGTTCACAAACGAATGCGATCAGCAGAAACGTCTGACTTGCTTGATAAAAAATTGGTAAAACTTTTGAATGGTGAATGTGATCTGAAATTGAATAGTCTTAAAATTTCTAAAATACCATTTTCTAGTGATGATGTCATAAATAAACAGTATGTTGATAATATTATTACAGATTTTTATTCAAAATCTGAAATAGATATGCAGTTTGAAATTATAAAAAGTCAAATTCAAGCATTATTGCATCAGTCGCCAAACACGGTTCACAAGAAACACGAGCAAACCTATACCGTTAACCAATTGATATAAAAATGAGCAAAGAAGCGATAGTAAATGAAATTCACCGACAAGCCCGAAAAAACTTTAAACGTTGTCATGTGATTCTAAAAGGAATTGATGATTTGTGGCAAGCGGATTTAATTGATATGCAAAATTTGAAAAAAATTAATAAGAATTATACGTTTGTTTTAGTTGTCATCGATACATTTTCTAAGTTTGCATGGACTATTCCCGTTAAAAATAAAACTAAAAGTGAAATTTCAATAGCGTTTGAAAACATACTAAGTGCTGGTCGTAGACCGAAACATTTACAAACTGATTTAGGAAAAGAATTTTACAACGACTGTTTCAATAATTTAATGAAAAGATACAAAATTAATCATTATTCTACATATTCGGTGAAAAAGGCATCAATTGTGGAAAGATTAATCAGAACTTTAAAGAACAAATTATACAAATACTTTCATTTAATCGGAAACTATAAATGGGTAGGGAAACCATTAAATAAAATAACAGATGATTATAATGATACAGTGCATCGTATAACAAAATTTAAGCCTTTGGATGTCAATTCTTCAAATGAAATGCAGGTTTTGAATAATATTATAAAATCTCACAAGGTATCGAAGCCTACGAAAGTTAAATTTAACGTAGGAGATCAAGTGAGAATAAGTAAATATAAGGGAATTTTCGAAAAAGGTTTTACTCCTAACTGGTCTACTGAACTGTTCACGATTGTTAAAGTAAATAATACAAAACCTGTTACTTATGACATTCAAGATCAACGACAACAAAACATACTAGGAACGTTTTACGATCAGGAACTAATGAAGACACAACACCCTGGTGCTTATTTAGTTGAAAAAGTCATAAGAAAAAACGGTAACAAGTTATTTGTTAAGTGGTTAGGTTTAAAGGACAGTGAAAATTCGTGGATTGATAAAAAAGCACTTCTATAAAATTATATAAACGAAGAAATGTTTCAGAATTTATTATTATTCTAATATCAATGGAAGGAGGTGGACTTGTGGATAAAATTATTAATAAGTTACCGTTTGAGCTACATTTACCAGGATATAATTATTGCGGACCTGGTACTAGATTACGGGAACGTTTATTGCGTGGTGACAAAGGAGTCAACGCACTAGACGAAGCTTGTAAGCAGCACGATATAGCTTACACCAATTATTCAAATCTAGAAGATCGACACAAAGCTGATATAGAGCTTATGAATATGGCTAAGAGGAGGATGAAAGCAAAGAATGCTACAAAAGGGGAAAAGTTGGCTTCCTGGTTAGTCAATAAAGTAATGAAAACAAAAGTGAAAGTAGGTGCAGGTGTAAAAAAATTTAGTTCCGTGATCGGTAGAATAAATAAGCATCTTAAGAAATTTAAACCAAAAAATAATAAATCAGCTATAAAAATGGCACATATGGTAGCTAAGAAGTTATTTTCTAATAAGAAGGTTATTTTACCTCGAGTTATACCAATCCCAAAAATTGGTGGAATATTACCTTTAATACCAATATTTGCGGGTCTATCTGCATTAGGCGCCCTGTCAGGAGGTGCAGCAGGTATAGCGAAAGCAGTTAATGATTATAAAGTTTCTCAAAAAGATCTACAGGAATGTGAACGTCATAACAAAACTATGGAGGCTATTGCTTTGGGTAAAGGCATGTACATTAAGCCATACAAAAAAGGAAACGGGTTGTTTTTAAAGACTTCAAAAAACTAAATAAAAAGCTACCCAGGCGTGCCCTTACAGATTTAGATATCTTGCAACATGCGAGTGACATACCGTACTTCAGAGGAGTTTACATGCGAGACAGGTTACCGAAATTTCCTAAAAATATTGAATGTGGTATAGTCAATTTAGATAATAGCGATAATGAAGGAACTCACTGGGTAGCTTATGTAAAAGATAAAACATATTGTGAGTATTTCGATAGCTTTGGTGACCTAAAGCCTCCTTTAGAGATAATTAAATATTTGAAAAATAAGGTAATTTTATACAACTATACTAAGTTTCAAAGTTTTGACACTGTTAATTGTGGACATTTATGTTTAAAGTTTTTAAGACATTTTTGGAATAAACGTATAAATATTGTAAAACACCATAAGTAATAATCAGTAGCAACATGTCTTTCACACTGTCTATATCGAGCTGCACTTCAACATCGGTTACAAATTATTCACCTGCTCTTCAACTTGATGGTGAATATGAATGTGGGTTGCTGTACTTCTCCACGTTTAATTCGATACCTAATATCGATAGTAAAAATAATAAATTTTACTATGGTAATGATCAAGTTGTAGAAATACCTGAAGGTTCATATGAGCTCAATGATATTAGTGATTATTTAAGGGAGAATGTTATAGATTGCAGTTTCAATTTGAGTTCTAACAATAACACCTTGAGAACTTCAATTATATGTTCTAAAGATATACATTTTGAAAAAAGTCCATCACTTGCAAAAATATTTGGATTCGGTGAGGAAACCTTAAAAGCTAATATATTAACAGAATCTCGATTGCCAGTCAACATTCTATCATCAACTGTGCTAAGGATCGAATGTGATATTATAAAAGGATCCTATACAGACGGAAAACCTAGTCATATTATTCACGAATTCGCTCCAAATGTACCTCCAGGTTATAGAATTATTGAAATTCCGAAGAATATTATTTATTTTCCTGTTAGTCAAAACTCTATCAGTTCTATATCGATCAGAATAGTGGACGCAAAAAACAATCTTGTTAATTTACGCGGTGAAGACATTCAGTTATATCTGCATCTCAAGAAAAAATGATTGATTTCAATAAAAACTCGGTGACCACCTCAAAAGCCGTCACTTCTAGACACATTATCAAGAAAAACAGACCTAAAATTAAATTAACAAGAGAGAACAAAAAGTTTCTCAAATTAATTGGATTATTAAAATGAGTATATTAAATATAGTTGAACCTCTTGTTCAAGACAATTCTATTCAAAGTATTGAATATCACTCATATAAACCTTATGTAACTAGTTTTAATGAAAACGATGAGATACGAATACCAATCAATCAACAAGATTTGTATATATTACCTTCAGCAAGTACGTTGTATTTGGAGGGCTGTGTCAATGTGTATAAAAAAGATACAAAAACCAAAGCAAGCAAAGTACATTTCACAAACAATCCAGTGCTTTTCTTTTTCCAAGATATTCGCTATGAACTTAATGGAGTAGAAATAGATAAAATTAAAAATGCTGGTATAACTACTATCATGAAGTCTCTATTATCTATGAATGACAACGAGTCTAAGATGGCGAAATGTTGGGGGTGGGACATCAACGGTAATACAAGCAAACATGAGGGAAATTTTACAGTGTCAATACCTCTTAATAAAATACTAGGATTTGCAGAAGATTATAACAAAATTGTTATGAATTGCAAACATGAACTTATTTTACTTCGGAGCAATACGAGTCTCAACTCGCTAAAGTTAGACACTGGAGAAGTTATTCAAGATATAGAAATAAAGCAAATTACATGGCGTGTTCCTCATATAAAAGTGTCTGATCGTGAACGAATTAATTTACTTAAATGCTTAGAAAAAGATCGTTCCATTAATATAGTGTTTAGAACTTGGGATCTTTATGAGTATTCTGCACTTCCACAAACCACCAAACACACCTGGTCAATTAAAACATCATCTCAAATAGAAAAACCTAGATACATAATAGTTGGTTTACAAACTAATCGTAAGCGAAGAGCAGAAATTGATATGTCTCAATTTGATCACTGTAATATTAGTAACGTTAAAGTATTTTTAAATTCTTGTTATTTCCCTTATGAAAATATGAATGTCAAGTTTCAAGAGGACAAATTCTCGATATTATACGAGCAATATGCAAAATTTCAACAGTCTTATTATGGACGTCGTCCAGAACCGTTGTTAAGTTACGACGACTTTAAAAATAAAGCTCCTTTATTTGTTGTCGACTGTTCACGTCAAAACGAAAATCTGAAGTCAGGACCTATAGACGTACGTGTTGAACTTGAGTCCGATTCCAATTTTCCAGAAAATACTACTGCATATTGTTTGATACTTAACGATTGCATTGTAGAATATAAACCTCTGAGCAATATCATTAAGAAAAAAATGGTTGCCTGTAAAGTCGGTTTTACGGGCGAAGATTTTACGTGACAACGTCTTTTTCTCGGTAGAATATTTATTGATATGAATATAATTAAATTGCACAATAGGAACAAGGAATTGAATGAAAATAAGAATTGCACAAATTTTAACTATAGAAATATATTTTGTTTACTAAAACATTGTACATGTAAACTTAAACTTAACTAATTCCTATTTGAGTGATTTTGTTGAGGATAGGACGATGATAGGAGAAATATGAAATGAAAGGAAGTGTTTCTGCTGTAATGTGTCTTGCGAAAGTCAAGTCGATAGTTGTTCCTTTTAACGTAGTTGACTTAGAAACGTTTGATACGCAATCAAGATTATACGTATTTTTCATGAAATTAAGAAACGAGTTGTCAGGCTTTACGTTTTTGTTAAAATCACCACACAGAAGAATCGGTATACTAGAATCAACTTGCACGAACGGTGGCACGTACTGGCTGTTGTGAATGTACGGACCGAGTCCTTGCCATAGCAACATTCCAATATCCTGCATACTAGCTCCTGGATGAATATATACAGCACCGAGTATAAACTTGAAGCTAGTATTAGCGGCGAAGCAAGTAACTTCAGTCATGCACATGTCACCCTTGGTTTTAATGACACGAGTTACGTCTGTAATCGCAACTTGGACCACTTCCGCCGTAGATATCGATGATAATTTACGATAGATCGCCACTCCACCAGCCGCGTTGGTATCTGAGTTAGTTCGATTATTTTCCCTGGATACGCACTCATAACCCTTGATTGGAGTTGGTTCACAAGTGTCGCGCATCCACGTTTCAGTCAATACTAAATAGTCGGATCGTGGTATCACTGTATCTGTTTCAATGTCCGCGGCATGGGCACTTAAACTTTGACAGTTGATGTTCGTTACAATAAGTTGTCCAGCGTCGGTTGCGTCGTCACAGAATTTTACGGCTTGTTTGGTAATTGTGTCTAGAGTGTGTCCACGAAGTCGTAAGTATTCATTGCGAATATCTCGAGTAGTCTGTGAGTCGTTTCCATCTCGGCCATGTTTGAAAACCAATGGAGAGTCCTTTTCTGTTATGATGTACAATCCGTCGATACTTGTGACGCGGCTCATGGCTACATATACCAATTGCTGTGGTTGTTTTGAGGAGTACTTGTAAACAATTGTAGTAAACGTCCCACCCTGGGCCTTGTGGATCGTAATTGCACAAGCAGGCACGCAAGGAAATTGTTTTCGCTTGCACTTCACTGTTTTTGTCAACGAAATGTTTACCACTTTCTTGTGCACTGGCACCCAATCGACGGATAAGGTGTTTGGTTTGCTGTGCACATGTGGTCGACATTTGATTTTTGCTTTGGTACCCGTATTTTTGTCTTCAAACTGGAACCATAGAGTGGCGATTTCATCTTTAGCTGGCGGCAAACTTGTGCTGGTCGATGGTCCTCCTGGAGCAGAACGGTCATCTGCATTGGCTGGCTGACGTTCGATGTATAGCAAAACTCCAATAGCCCCATTTACCAATCCATCGGCGACGTCTATGTTAGATGTAATCATGTACGGATATCCTACTGCTAATGGCAACATGTATGGCAATCCGTCGGTTTCTGCAACCGACATCTTGTGAAGTTTCCCTTGCTCCCGGCTCTTTTCAGAATTGCTGGAATACCCAAGCATAATATCAGTGGCGATACAGTTGTGTGCGTTTTGAATTGCGTTTCGATTGTATGAATCTACTTCATGGTTGCTGTAATACAATCTGACAGCGTCGGGTACGTTCTCTTTGCACCAGACTTCAGATTTGTGCCTGGACTCAATAAGTGCGATATTATTGACACTTAGTTTGAGTCCATCTCCAATTTTGGTGAGAATCGTCGAAAACAGCTCGTCAGTTTGTCGGACAACACGGACTAATGGGAAGTAGTTGATGCTTTGCCAGAGTACAGGTCCTCCGAGTTGGTTGTGTGGTACTGTGTAACACGGACTAGCGCGCACAGGTGGCAGCTGTCTGAAATCGCCGCATAAGATCATGTGAATGCCTCCGAATGGTTGATCGTAAATACCGGTAATCTGCTGTAGTCGATAATTGATTTTTCCAAGTATAGCTGCACTCAACATGCTGATTTCATCAATGAAAACAACTTTCACGCCGACAAACATGTTTCTGTAGGCTTGCAAGTTCTCAGCAGAAAGAAGTTTTGTCACTCGAGAATTTGTGAGACGAAACGCTGAGTGAACTGTCGTTCCGCCAATAGGGACAGCTGCTTTGCCTGTGCTTGCACAAGCAACGTATGCGTTGTTCAGTGAGTTGTGTTCCTGTGTGTAACGATTGTACGTCTCCATCAGGCACTTAACTGAATAAGTTTTCCCACAGCCGGCCGGTCCTGTGAAGAAAACTTGTAGTGTGACGACGACCTCATCTCCGCAGCCATGTAAACGATGTATGACCTCATGAATCAGCTCACGTTGTTCAGGGTTCGTCGTTCGTATCAGCTCACAAAATTGCTGTTTTGGCATCACGTTGCTACGTTTTTTTACGACCGATAATAAGCCTTCTCGCGGGACGATTTGATTGACATCATCGTTGTTCTCGGAACCTTCTCCTCCTAACACCTGCTCGACAAACACTCTCCTTTCCTCAATTTCTGGTGGTTCTCTGCTGTCTGAATTTTGTAGAATCATCATAGCTTCAAGCTCTTGCATCACACTGTCGATGTTGAGATTGTTTTCGAACAGCTGGCGGCGTTCCATGATGGTATCCTTGTTATCATTGAACAGTTGTAGAAATTTATTGCTATCAACAATGTCAGCTATTTCATTGCGGAAAGGCAAGAACAGCAATACCATTTCACGTTGATAATTAACAGTTTCATCTATTTCGTAGCGTCTGTATCGTATTATTCGTCCAATTTTTCGTCTGCGGTGTTCATTTGATGTCGTCCTTCCCACAGCTGTCCTTTCCTCGGTCACCGGTTCTTCAATTTCGTCTTCTTGCACATCTACGTCATCTTCATTGTCGATGAAATCATGATAATCAGCGTAATACGAAGCAAACTCGGCCAAATATGAAGATTCCAGAGATCGGAGGTCGCTCTTCATATCGCTGAATGATGTTCTTGGTAAATACATCTGTACTGTCTGCTTCGATGTTTTCGCGATCCATTTGTTTCCGACGTTTGCGACAGCGTTGTCTTTCCGATGGCCAAACTGTTGGTATGTACATAATTTGACGGCTCGTTTCGCTCATCGGTTGCCGTAGTAAATACCATGCTGCTTCTTGAGCTGACATTTCAACTGCATTAAGAAGTTTGACACTCAATGCTTTCAATTGGCCCGTGTAGTCCCGGTCAGGATGCTCTTCCATCATCTTAGTCAGCTCACGATTCAAGTTACCCATTCCACGAGCTGATTTGTTCACATATTCCACGACATACTGTGCGCAGCTGTATTCATCCAAGATAAACTGGATATCGATGTTGGATTTGATTTCACCAGCGAGGTAAGGGTTGAATGTGTTCGTCATAAGTTGGTCGAAGTTGCGTTTGAACAACATAGATGGCCTGCGCAAAGTTGAACGCACTACGTCAAGATATGCATCGAATGTCAAACTATGCTCCCTAAGAAAGTCGTCCATGCTAGCGTATGTACGTTCGCTGAGACAGTTGCGTAGCTCCTTGGCCTTTTTTTGGAATGCTATGCGGCGTCCATCAGTTTGAGGCATTGGGATCAATACACGGGTAGTGAGCATTGGCCAGTACGGGATCCCAAATCTACAAGTCGTTTCGCCTCGCTTCGTGCAGGTGAAAGTGTGCTTGTGGATTTGATTGGCGTAGATGGTATCGTTGGGCACATCTTCTTTGGCGACGGAACTCAGCTTCTCCACGAGCTCGATGGTCTTCGGCATATTTTCTGACACAGTCTCATGTGGATCATCGTGTAACCACAGTAAAATGTGAGCGTGCGGACTTCCTCTATGTTGAAACTCAATGCGAAGGAAATAATCCTCCACGTAGTACTGGCCAAACGGATTGTATGACTGTTTTGATTTCAGCATTTTCATCAATGTACCAACGAGTTTGTGGAAATATATGCAACATGTAATTGGATCGTCACTCACCAAGTTGCACCGCTCTGATGTGTTGAGATCTTCGGCGACTTTGCCAGGATATTTGTTGCTCAACTTGAGCAGTAAATTCAGCAATACTAACCAGCGTACCTCGTTTGCACTAAGAGTGAGAAAGATGGTCGGCTTACCAAGTTGACGGAGCATAGCGAAGAGATCTCGTTTACGAGAGGCCCAGTACTGGACAGAGTTTGGCACCGACTTCATAAAGGCGAGATTCTGCACAACGAATTCTTTGAGAAACTCCGGATCCTCTAACATGCGTCGAGTTACGCTCTCTGTGATCGAAACACTTCGGAATGTGCTGTAAATCCCATCGACCATTCGCAGACGTAGAATCTTCATTGCATCGTATAAGACTTTTTGAGGCGTGGCTCCACGCCTGTCACTCCGTCGTATTTCACTGGTCGCCATCATGTACGGTGTCACTGAAATGTTCATGTTGAAACGGCGGGGCTCTCCGAAGTATATCGCAGGAAATGATAGTTCTTCTGCATGACGGTCATAAATGATGTTAAGAGGCGTTGCCCGATGTCCTGGTGCGATGTCAAGACAATCCTCTTCATTCCACAGTAGTGTGTGCTGTCTCGCAGCAAGAACTTCAGACTCGGGCGTATATTCGGCGGAGATTGCTTCGATCCGATTAGCAGGATCATCTTGAAGGCCTTCATCTGATGGCAATGCAGGCTGCAGTCTTGACAAATCTATTTTGATATCGTACAAACGATATAGACTTGAATTTTGAAGTACATCTAACCATTCTTTGACCGTACGCTTAGACATGTACCCGCTGATGTAATTTGTTTTGTGTGCAAGATTCCTTTTGATGTTAACGTTGATAACATCGTCCTCTTCTAGATGGCGAGGCAAGCATTTTACCATGTCTTGTACGTTGACTGGGACGTTTATCACTTGTCCAATAATTCCATAAGAGAAATCATGACGCAGTCGACGCACTTGCATAAATGGAAGGCGTGGTGAGACCAAACGTTCACTGATAGGATCCAGAGGCGGTAGACCTGGAGGTATGTCAGGATATGAGAAGCCGTTGACCTTTGCGAGAGTAGGAAGCTTACGCTTATTCAGTGATTGTCTACAGGTGTTGCAAGACTTTGTATAATCCTCCTTGCGTAGCTGCCGATTTTCCTTAACGTACCAATCCGAGATTACCTTCAGTTGTAGTGCAGTGATGGTTTTAAGGTCATTCTTGAACCACAATCTGTCACAAACCGAGCAAGCATGGCCAAAATCGTTGTCCAGGAATGTAGATTGAAATCTCCGTATTGACGATGACCATTTGGTATACCAGGTGGATTGTTCCAGTTGTATTGCTGTTTGGGTTGAAGAAGTATTCGGTTGTACATCAGTCCGAGAAGATGCTGCTCTTCGTTGTCGGAATGCACGTTGCCGTTGAGCGTTAGTTAGGGGAACGCTCGTTCTCTCCGCCACGACAGGAACGCTTGTTCTCTCCACCACAGAACAAGACGTTGAAGCAGGTGACTCTGACGTACCGCTGGTGAGGGCTATGTTAGCAGATTTACGTAGCTTGAACCTGCGTTGCCTCTCTGCAGCCGCTTTTGCAAAGGCTCTTACTTGTTCAGGAGTTCTGGTCAATGCTTGACGTAGTCTGTACTCACGTTGTCGCTGAGCATTCGTTCTGGCGGTAGAGGTGGTGTGTGGAACAACGAAAGGTACTGCAGACGTTGACGGCACGATATCCTCCGTCTCCATTGATGTACTGGAAGTTGAAGGCATTTGCTCGTCCGTTTCCATTGTTTTGAGAGTGGTGATTCCTGTTGAACATTTGAAATTGAATGGATGAATTTTTAATTTTAAAGAATCAATTTGAAAATCAAAACACTTATTCAGATCGAAGGTTCAAATTTTTGCTAAATAAATTTGAAATTAATTAAAATTTGTAATTGTAAATGATGAAGTTGAAAATTAAAACATTTACTTAAATTAGATGTTAAAATTCTTGCTCAACACAGTTTAAATCAAGTTTTCTTATATCTGCCACTTTTTCTTAATATTTGTAATTTTAAAGAATCAATTCGAAAATCAAAACATTTATTCAGATCGAAGGTTCAAATTTTTGCTAAATAAATTTGAAATTAATGAAAATTTGTAAAATAATAATTAATTAATTAATTAATTTTAAACTAATAATTTACTTAACACTATCAACATTTATCAATAGTATGACATAACCTATAAACTCAGTTTCTCAACTTTTGTGTCAATCTAACAATTAATCAATCAATCATAGTTTACGATAATGAAATATCAGTGTACAATTATTTACCTTTATTGTTGTAGTTGTTGTAAATGACGAATCTAAGCACTCCACATTTTCACTACAGACACAGCTGACGATACTTTAACCACACGTGTGAACTTGTATTATGACGCTTTCTTGTTTTTCCAACGCCAAGAACGTTCGAGAAAGACAAAGACAGAGACACAAGCATGCGCCGATTCAATGCGCCTAATTCTCTAGTGCTGCGCGCGCGGCAGACCGATCATAGTTGAGTGGGAGAGAGACGCAAGGCATTCGGCGGGCCTCTCTCTCGTTCGGTGACTCATCGTAACGTTACCGAGCGTTACACTTTTTCATAAGTGACTCCCAGCCGCAACCTAATTTAAGACGTTGTCACGTCAATATCATGAATTCAAAATTGGTTATAGTTGATGTTCAAGGTTTTAAAGATTTATCTAATAACTTCATTGTAAGCGAGTTTGCACTAGCCACGGATGAATATACACAAACGTTTTTAGTGAAACCACCATTTCCATTTTCTGATCTAACACCTGTCGAAAAGAGGCATGTAATGTGGATACAAAAAAACCGTGGTACTCGCTGGCGTGAAGGATATATTGAATGTCATGAGCTCAAACGCATAATCGCACCTTTTTTGGAAAATAAAATTATACTCGTGAAAGGCATGGAAAAAATTAAATGGGTAAAAACAATATGTAACAATTGTTCTATTATAGATATTAGTGAAAAAGGTTGTCCTAATTTATTTATGTTGTATAAAAAATATAATTTTAAGGACGAGGCATTATTAAATTGTATGTTCCATACAAAAGTGTGTGCATTAAAAAATGTAGTTATAATTAAAAAATGGTATAATGAGAATATGAATATATTTTTGCTTGACGAAATCGAAAATAAAATATTAAAATTTAAAATAATGTGTAAAATAAATATATGTGATTTAAGAAATACGTTTTAAGAAATGTGTTGTACCTATTTAGTTTTAAATGTGTATTCTTTGATAATAAAATTGATGTTTTCAGTACTGTTTGTTTTATTTATTGTTAGATACTTGAATTCGTCACATACCTATTATGAAATAAGTGCTCTCAATTCAATGAAGTTAGTGTAAATGAGTAACACAACAGCCAGTTGACTATAGTAAACAGGACGTGTTGTGAGCGTGATTTCTAATACTGATAAAATTAATAACTTTTGATGGAGCTCAAGCAGCCTGCTCACCCTCGTTATACTCTTCAAGCAACACGTTTGCAAAGTTTTGACTCCTGGCCTCAAGGTTTAACTCAAAAGCCTCTAGACATGGCCGATGCAGGATTTTTTTATACCGGACTAAGTGATAAAGTTCTTTGTTACTTTTGTGGTGGAGGTCTTAAAGATTGGAACTCTGGAGACATGCCATGGGAAGAGCATGCAAGTGTCTTTCAACATTGTCCATATGTTTTATGTGTGAAAGGACGGAAATACATAAATAAAAACAACAACGACAGAGGAAAATGTGATCAATCTGGAAACTCTGACACATTACAATTGAATCAAACATTTGAGAGTGCTCAAAACATGAACAACTACAAGAACATGACTTGTAAAATTTGTTTAAATGAAGAAATTTGTATGTGCTTTATACCTTGTGGTCATGCTGTAAGCTGTGCAAAGTGTACACTATCTTTAAATAACAAATGTCCTATCTGTCGGCATAAGTTTATCAAAGTAGTAAAATTATATTTTTAATTATTAACCTTCTAAATTGTTTCATTGACATACCGTCTCCTGTAATAATGATAGGCAAGATTGAAATCAAAATACCTTAGAACCAATAACATAAAGATAGGTTTTATAAGTACAGTTTGCGTAACGCGTGTGATAGTGATCAACAGAATATGAAATCAACGCACTGCGTTGAAAATATAGAGCCAAATCTACGCGTTGCGTTGAAAATATACGATCAAATCAACGCATTGCGTTGAAAATATAGAATCAGCGCAGACAACATCACATTGCATTTTCCTATTATTCAGGTTAGTTTTGAAATATTTTTTCTCAATTAGACTTATGAAACTGAACGCGTTGCGTTGAAAATAGAGAACATTTTATTTTCGTCAGGACCGCTTATGTTTATTGGGCGTTCTGCATCAATTGTAGCGACGGAAGGTGAACGCAGTGAACCTGGAGGAGCGGAAATTGAGGCAGAATGCCCAATAACATACTACTAATCATATCTTACAAATAGATCCCAGATCGTTGTTGTCGGGGGGTATAGTTCTGACGTCATCAACATCCCTTCAGGAATCCCGCAGGGATCACATCTTGGTCCATTGCTGTACAACGCGTACTTATACGATATATATACATGTTTCGATTCCACACATTATCTTCTTTATGCAGACGACAAAAAGGTTTTCTGTAAAGTTAACAATGCCCAGGACTGTATCGCTCTTCAAAACACACTAGATCGGCTTTCTCACTATTATTTAATTAACAAAATAAATGTCAATGTTTCTAAATGCCAAACAATCTCATTCACTCGCAAAATCAATCCACTAAAATTCACATATAGCTTTGACTCCATACCTATACAAAAAGTTGAATTAGTACGTGATCTAGGAGTATTGTTGGACCAAAAACTGTGTATGACGGAACATATAGATACGATAGTAGACAAGGCTTATAAAAATCTAGGATTTGTACTACGCACCAGCAAACCCTTTTCTAACCTATCATGCATTAAAGCTCTGTACTTCGCATATGTACGCAGTATCCTAGAATACGCGAGCAGTACCTGGTCTCCCCACTACATAATTCATAAACAACGTATCGAGAAAATCCAGGCTAAATTCATAAAACACCTTAACTACAGAACCTTTATACGCTCCGACTATATCTCTGGTTGTACCCGACACAAAATAATGCCACTCGAAGACAGACGTACCCTGTTGGATTGTATGTTGCTATATAAAATAGTGAATGGTCATCTGGACGCCCCGGCCCTACTCGCAGCAATTAACTTTAGAGTCCCTAAAAAGCGCACGCGCCACACTGCCCTCTTCGCACCTCCGATCCAAAACACTAATTACACGCATAACGCACCCATATCTAGAATCACATTAACCTATAATAAAAGATTCTCTGATCTCGACATATTCAATTTGTCTAAAAATACTTATAAAACGAAAGTTTTGGAAATTCTTCTAAATAGAAGAATTGAATAGATATGATAATTATAATTATTGTATTATTTGTTATTAATTGTAATGTATATACACATATATATATAAATGTTTTAATTTAACTATTATACATGTTTAATTATAAATTTATTAATATTATATATAAAACACCATACATACACCTACACACACCCCCATCCATACTTCACATTCCAGTCATTACAGTAACATACATACACACATAAACACTATACCTACCCGTATTATTATCGTATATTGTCCTTTTCTGTCTCACTATATACTTAATCATTAGCTATGTCAACAAAGTTGTATGTAGGAAATAACTTTTGTATTTATATAAGGAGTCCTTTAATTGGCTGAATTAGTGTAACCCTTTAATATTAGTACTTTATTTTATCATAATGCTGTTGGTCTTCTAAATAAATAAATAAATAAAGACTTTGCCACGTTTCCGTTGGAAGTATTTTTCAGACGAGTCACTCGGAGGTTGGGGCATTCTGTCGACGGTGATCGAACTGTACGGTTGTGCTGAAGAGTGTGTTTTTAGTGTGAAATAATAAGTGTTTTTAAAAGTGAAAATAGTGAAGTTTTATTGAAAGGAAGTTCCCATCGCTTATAATTCAGAAGTGACAACAACCACTTTCACGTAAGTACACGCCCTTAATAATTTATGTAAATTCTAAATTAGGAAGTAATACGTACGTATAAATTTATTAAACTACACAAAAAAAAGATTTTGTTAGCATGCACCGGTCGGGACTTCTCCGAGACTATCCGAGTGTGGTAACTTAATCAGACAAATTGTGTCGGTGTTAAGATTCATTCGATCAAGGCTATTGATCGATATTTGAAACTCCCGACATGATTCATTGCAACAGAAAGATTCCTTTTATTAAATGATCATTAAATTAAGTCAGAATTTGAAAAGATTTTGTTAGCGTGCACCGGTCGGGATTTCTCCGAGACTATCCGGGTGCGCTTACTTAATCTGATTATAAATTGTCGGTGGTAAGATTGTTTGATCAGGGTTATACCTTGATTGATACTTTAAAACTACCTGACTTGATTTTACTGTAACGAAAAGTTGTTTTTCATTGAATGATCATTTAAATACAATACGAAAGTGATGCGTACTAGCCAGGACCACCAGATACTTTGATCATACGAGTTACTGTCTGTATTCAAGTTCGTTTGATTGGGGCTACTCTCCAATAACGATGTTTGAAACTGCGGACATGGTATAGCGTAAATCATTTAAATCTAAAAATTGTGCTGACACGAGCCGGTCGGGACTACCCCGAGACTATCCGGTCGTGTAGGTATGATTAGTTGAGTGCTGTGTCGGTGGTCGAATTTGTTGAATTGGGGCTACTCTCCGATACCAACGTCTGAATCGGCCGGTATGGTGCACAACATTTGGAATTCAATGATATTAAAATAAGCCTTCCCTAATGCGTATGATTTATTGCAAACTATAATTATATTGTGCGGATAGGTGTCTCAATAGTAAAAAGAGCAAGGACAGAACAACAGTTATAAAATTAAATTTCTGATAGGTACTTTCATTTATTCTTACTATATTAACATTAGAAATATTTCTCGAGTCACAGGAGAATGGAAGATGGTGAACGTGATGAAGAAGAACGGCTAGCGACTCCTCGTCGTGAACCAAGTGCTGTGAGGCACAGTCGCTCACGCAGGCGCAGTCGCTCGCACAGGCGCAGTCACTCGCGGAGCCGTAGCCGCTTCAGAGGACGCAGTAGCAGTCAAGATCGATACCTGCGCGGACGGGAAGAAGAGTTGGAGCGCGAACGAGAGCGCCTCTACCAGATGGAGAAGGCGCTTCAAAAGGAGCGCGACGGCAGCGTCCGGAGGTTGCGTAGTGAGCAACGTGAACAGCGTGCAGATTCCGAACACCACCAGAGCAGCAACAAGAAGTCATCGCGGGAACGAGAGGGACAAGATCTTCGAAACCGTGGCGCCAGTTCCGGGCGTCATGCAAGGTCATGTAGTGCATCCTTTTCTACTAAAGACATTTTTACATTACTACAATTGCTTAAAAGTAATCCAACGCCACAACCGGTTGAACCGAGAGCACAAACGAGCAATAAACTTGATTTTAAAAATATTTTGCCGGAATTTGACCCTTCTTTGAAAAACCAACGCATTGATGTTTGGCTTAGAAAAGTAAACGAATGTGCCTCTGTTTACGGTTGGGATGAAAAGACGACCATACATTTTTCAATGCAAAAACTGCAAGGACTGGCCAAAACCTGGTACCAGAGTTTAAATACTATCCTTTTTTCATGGACAGAGTGGCAGGAAAAGCTTATCAAGGCTTTTCCCTATGAGCAAAATTATGGACAGTCCTTGGAGATCATGTTGAGACGAAAGAGTAGGTATAACGAACCCATCGAAAATTACTTTTATGAAAAGCTTGCGTTACTTAATCAATGTGACATTACTGGTAAACGAGCTGTTGACTGTATCATCCATGGTTTAACTGATAGAACTACCAAGTCTAGTGCTCTGGCGTTAAGATGTGCTGAACCCGACCTACTTCTTCAATATTTGCTAAGTAACAAAGAATGCGCGTATCAACCGTCGTTCAGACACAAAAATACAGAGCACTTCGTTTCATCCGACTTGCCACACGGTAGGACCGACAAACCAACAAACGTCAATCCTGCGTTGTTTTGCTATAATTGTAAAGAAAAAGGCCACCCTTATCTTAAATGTAATAAGCCGTTAGTGAAGTGCGATTACTGCCATAAAATTGGACACCAAACTGAACACTGCCGATTAAGACAAGAAAGCCAGTCTACGAAAACTTCCACGGTACCGAAGACAATGTGTATTACGAGTTCTAATCCAAGTGAAAAATTTATTAAAAATGTAACGATTAATGGCGTGCCGATGGAAGCTTTCGTAGACTTTGGCAGTGAAGTCACCCTGATAGGTAGATCTAGCGTCGCTAAATTAAATGCCTCTCATGACGGTGTACCATCAACAATGAAAGGTTTCGGTAATGGTTTAGTTCTATCCTTAGGGTCAGTGTCGCTAAATTTAATAATTGACGGGGTAGCTGCAGTAGTATCATGCAAAGTCGTAGAGGATCATTTACTTGACAGAACGATGTTCATCGGTCAAACATATACTGAGCAACCTCATATTGTAGTGTTTAAAGATGCTACCAAGTTGCAGTTCTTAGATGTCGGATCAGAGATTCCCGCGCATTGCTTTAACGATGATGGACAGTCGATACGAGTTAGGATGGTAGGTCGTAGTAGGCTGTACGGAGCAGCAAGTGTTAGGGCTGCAACAGAATCTACTCTTAATGGGAATGTCTTATTAGATACGAAGATTGTAGGTAAACCCAATGAACAGTATGTCGTACTCGGAGGTATTTATCAAGTTAGGAATGGCCATTTAAACGTTACAGTTACACCTTGCTCCATTCCCTGCCTGCTTCAAGAGAATTCCGTGTTTGCTCGGGGCGAGAGGGTTGAAGTAGTCAATAGAGTAGTAACACAGGTGGATTCAATTTCTGTAGCGGAACATTCTCAACTCAAACAGATCACCCGGTTGTATATAGACCGTACCGGCTTTCACATCATGAACGCGACAAAGTGAGAGGTATGATTGGCGAAATGTTAGAGGCTGGGATTGTCAGGGAGTCTATATCGAACTATGCCAGCCCCATTATTCTAATACGAAAGAAAGACGGTAAGTTGCGAATGTGTGTAGATTACAGAATGCTTAATTCAGTCACGGTAAAAGAACGCTACCCAATGCCGATAATAGAAGACGAGATATCCCGTTTGTCAGGTCAGTCATGCTTTATTACCCTAGATTTGATGTCAGGCTATTACCAAGTTCCGGTGTCCGAACAGCATAAACATTTAACTGCGTTTGTCACGCCGGACGGTCAATATGAGTTTAACCGTATGCCGTTCGGCTTGGCAAACGCACCAGCTGTGTTCCAACGGATGATGAATCGCGTATTAGGGCCAGCGCGATTCGATAAAGCCACAGTGTACATTGATGACGTACTGGTTTACGGCAAAGATCCCGATGAAGCTCTGACCAGACTTGAAGAAATACTAAGTCTGCTTGATGATGCTCAGCTCAAATTGAATTTGTCTAAGTGTAGCTTCTTACAAAACCAAATAGATTACTTAGGTTACGAAATCAGTTCTACAGGTATGCGACCAGGCCAGGCAAAAATCCGATCTGTATCCGAATTTCCACAACCAGGAAACGTTCACGCTGTTCGTCAATTTTTAGGGTTGGTTAGCTATTTTAGGAAATTCATCAAAGGTTTCGCCAACCTGGCTGCCCCACTCACAAAATTATTAAAGAAAGATGTAAAATGGGAATGGTCAAATGACCAAAAATAAGCTTTCGAAGCACTTAAGGCTAAACTGGTAGACAGACCAGTTCTTGCCATTTACGATCACACTGCAGTAACGGAGCTCCATACAGACGCTAGTAGGTTAGGTATAGGTGGTATACTAATGCAACGTTCTAATTGTGCAGAGTCGTTACATCCCGTAGCGTACTATAGTCGGCAAACAACTCCGGAAGAGAAAAACTTTCACTCTTACGAGCTTGAGACGCTGGCGGTGGTATGTGCCTTGAAAAAGTTCAGAGTGTTCTTGCTCGGAAAGGAGTTTACGATAGTCACCGACTGTAGTGCTCTTCGTTCTACATTCCAAAAACGGGATCTTATTCCTCGTATAGCGCGTTGGTGGCTAGCGTTACAAGAGTTTAATTGTACAGTAGAGTACAGAGCCGGTACAAAAATGGCTCATGCAGATGCGCTATCAAGAAATCCTATAGTTGACACTGCTATGGGAGAGATAGTACAACACCCTTCCATTTTAGCTATAAATGACGAAGATTGGCTTCTTACGCTGCAATTAGGTGACACAGAGCTAGGTAGGATTCGCGACATTGTAACTAGTGATCTAAATTCCAAAGGGCTTGAGTATATTCAGGAAAATTATGTCGTAAAAGACAATAAATTATTCAAATGTATAGACGGAGACAAAGATAACGTTAGGTGGGTGGTCCCTAAGGGTGCAAGGTGGCAAGTGTGCAGGATGAACCACGATGATATAGGGCATGTTGGTTATGAGAAAACGCTGGAACGCATAAAGAGATTGTACTGGTTTCCGAAAATGTCACGTTTTGTAAAAAAATATGTGGGGTCATGCATTGAGTGTGCATATGCGAAAAGGACCTCGACTGCGCGTGAAGGATTGCTTCACCCTATTGCTAAAGTCGAGGCACCGTTTCATACCGTGCACATTGACCACCTCGGACCATTTGTGAAATCTAAAAGAGGCCACACGCATATTTTAGTAACTGTCGACTCGTTTACAAAATTTGTGTTTATTAAATCTGTTCGGAACACCAAAACGATAAATGTCATTAAGATTTTGGAGGACATTTTTGATACATTTAGGACCCCTGACCGTATAATAAGTGATCGCGGTTCTTGTTTTACTTCGCACGCGTTCAAAAGGTTCTGCCTAGACAGAGGTATAAAACATGTTTTGAACGCTGTGGCGAGCCCTAGGTCAAACGGGCAGGTAGAAAGGTACAATAGGACTATTCTGGATGCTCTAACGGCACTGACTCTAAAAGACAACGAAAAGGACTGGGACAATAAATTAGGACGGATACAATGGGGGCTTAATAATAGTATGCAAAAGACGATAGGTAGGGCACCGGCTGAAGTAATGTTCGGAACTATGATGGATAGTGAACGAAACCCAGCTTTAAATGAAATAACTGATATAATCCGTAAGCCATGCGATATGTCATCGGCGCGGCAGGAAGTGAAGAATAGAATTGATAGAGAACAGGAAAAACAAAAACAATACTATGACAAAGGGCGAAGACCAGCACGTGTTTACAGTAAGGGAGATTTGGTAAAAATCGCTAAAATGGTTTTTCGAAATGATGGCAAGAGTACTAAGCTCCTACCGACGTATGAAGGACCATTTAAAGTTGGAAAGGTTTTGGGGAACGATCGCTATAAAGTGGCGCCTATTCCTGGATTTGAAGGGATGAAAAATAAGCGCAAGACCACGATAGCGTCAGACCGAATGCAATCCTGGATACACATAGCGTCATTAGAACTAGATAATGATGACAATGACTTAAAAACTATGAATGACAGTTATGGTGGAATTCACGACTAATAATTTAAGTTGGATTCTAGTTTATTTATTTTTTATGGATATTTTAAATGATTTTGCTACATAAAACTTTATTGATTGTTTCAGGTCAAGAGCGAGAATGGATGGGTTCGCCGCTTGACCACACTCCGCGATGTTATGGTTTTCGATGGATACATAAGAGATAGCGAGATGGATGGATTCGCTATTTTCTTTTATAATGGTTACCTCGAGAAAGGATGGGTTCGAGGCGATGGTTGTTTTATAAAATGGTTATCTCGAGAAAGGATGGGTTCGAGACGATGGTTGTTATTTTTTACTGGATGGTTAATATTCTTGATAGTTCTTATTCTTGATGGATAATACTGTTGATGGTTAATATTATTACTGATGGCTAAAATTCATTTTGTATAAACTTCGATAGATAAAATTTTGAGGGATATTATGTTAAAATAATTGTGAATTAGTTTTTTTTTTTTCTATATATTTGTTTTTTTTATGTATAAATATTATTGATGATAGTTAAAGTTTATGATATAAACATTTTGATAGATATTATGTTAAATACTAATTTAGTTTTGTTATAATGATAATTTTTCAACATGTAAATATCAAATAGTTAGTTATGGATCCCCCTCACCCTTCTATATTAGATTAGAGAGGGCTTACTCAGCAGAAGCGTGTGACTTGCTTTTACGCTGAGTAAGGCTTTCAGGGAGTTCTATGAGAACGGGCGAATTAGTTGTAAGGTTTTATTAACAGATTAAATTAAGCCTCCAAATCAGCAACACGTATTTTAGTTTTTCATTTTAATATAATTAGTTTTTAAAAAGCTTCCCAAGTGCTCCCAAATCTTGAGTGGCGCAGCCGGTGTCGGATTTTCCGTATAGTTCCGTGCCCTTCGCGATTTTTCGGCGTCCAAATTCGCTGGAAAACTCCTACGAAAACCGCGTGAATCGAGGAAATCCGCCGAACCAAATAAATATTCTCATAATACGAGCAGGGTCAAAGCAAAGCTGAGTATGGGAGCGATAGCGGTCAACGGTTGGTGAGTCAAACTTTTCGCCATTCCCTTGTTCCCCTAATCCTCCTATATTTTTCATTAGTGTTAAAGTAAAGTAATTTGTTATTATTGAGATCGAACCTCTCTCATTATAACGTAACTGGTATTCCTTGTATGAAATTCTACGGAATCAACCTGTGTTCTAAAAATAGAATTTACTATAGAGTAGAGTAAGGTATAGAGACAACAAAAAAGTGAAATATTTTAATTGACATTATTGAAGTTTAAAGTAAAGTGAAGTATTTAAGTCCTAATATCGATCAGAATATTTAATTTAAGTGATTTTAAGTGCGATTAAAGTAAATCGAATTTTTATATATCTATACATTTTTATAACTTTTACAAATATATTAAAATAGCGTTAACAATTAATCGATTTGCTTTATTTGTGCTTATATACTATTGTTTTACTGTGTTTTTTTATATTGTGTGTTTACTGTGTGTAATTTAATTGTGTGTGTTCTCTGACTTTCTAATACTCTACGTAAAAGTATCGAATATGGAGGAAATAAGATCAATTCCTCGTGAAATATTGAGCCTTATCCCTATTTTTGGAGGAGACAAAAGGCAATTAAATCTGTTTTTGAGAAAAAGTGAATATGTTATTAGCAGGTATAGAGGTAATGATGCTCAAAACTTATACGTATATCACTCTATAACCAGCCGGCTTGTAGATAATGCAGCTGCGCTGTTATCGAAATGCGAGGATGTTTTGTCTTGGTCTGAATTAAAGGCACTGCTTGAACAGCATTTTGGAGACCCCCGGAGTGAACAGTGTATAAATATCGAGTTAGAATCGGTTAAAATTAAATCTGGTGAGAGTTATTTGGAGTTTTGCAACCGAATTCAAGGTATTAGATCGCTACTGATTTCTAAAGTGAATATGTTAACCGATGCTGACTTAAAACGCGCAAAAATTGCTATATATAATAACACCTCTCTGAATGTATTTTTGTACAATTTGCCTGAGCATATGGCGCGGACAGTGCGACTACAATCTCCCGTGACTTTAGAAGATGCTCTGAGTGTAGTGCTAGAGGAGGTCAATTTTCATGACCAGTACACCATGCGTGTCTTCGCCAAAAATGAATATTACTCTATGGTATATTATAACTGTATCCGAACTCATTCCACGCACACAAACGCACAAAACGCACACTTTCAAATTTCCTCCCACAACCCCCGCATCCTAAGTACTCCGCACTTCCGAAATAGCCAGTGTCGCGCACGGTCGTGTTCGCATCTCACACGAAGTCACCCTAGTTCTCACCCCGGGGTGAACACGCGATCGTGACACCGATCCTCGAAGAAGACCTTGTGAGGAGAAGAGCAGTTCAGAAACCAGTGACCTCGTAAAGCCGTAAGTCCCTTCCTCTATCCTCACAAGTGTGGTCCACCGACCCGATACCTTTCGCACACATCTCACTTTTACTCATCTCATCACGCATATTTCTCACAAATATATATCTACTCATCTTTATTTATCATATTCACACGCATTATTACCGCATTCACGCATATATAACGCTTATTTTATGCAAATTATAATTTTTACTCATATATATCTACCCTCACATCCGCGATCTTAAATTGCATATTTTACGCTAATCCTTATATATTTTACAATTTAAACGCATTTTTACGTATTTATACACGTAATATTGTATACGTAAAATAATATTTTTATTCTAAAACTTGGTTTAGACAACTTAGCAAATTTTTCTTGTAACCGTTAACGCCCTCCTCGTACATTCCAATAATCTTTGCTTCGCTCGTCCTATTGTTTTACATTTACGATTGTATTGTGATCTAATCGCTGTCCGTTCGTTATTTATTTAAAATGACGAAGGGAAAGAAGGAGGAAAGTACATCGTCAAATATTAAAATATCGCTATTAGAAGCAAAAAAGGAAAGATTATTTGAAATAGTGCAAGAACTTTATAACCTAAGCCTAAAGGTCTCTGACCCTTTATCTAAATCGCAATTTTTAGCACGAATTCACTCGTTAGATAAAACTCGAACAGAATTCCATGAGACACTCGATTCTTTAATAACAGCTTATTTGGAAGATGATCCGACGGTTAAGCCGAACTACGCTTCTCTGAGTTCTTTTGACGAACTATATTGTTATATTAAAAGCACCGAACAAACACTTAGTGCGCAAAAGTCTGAGAGTTTTAACTCTGACGCTTACCGTCACAAGCTTCCTCCCTTATCACTCGTACAGTTTGAGGGATCACCTAGTAAATGGCCTTTGTTTTATGAGAACTTCAAAAGTGTGATTCATGAAAATCCACGGTTGAGTAACGCTGAAAAGGTTCAATATTTGATAGGTAATCTTAAAGGCAAGGCGTTGTTGGTATGCTCTGGATTCCCTGCTACAGCAGAAAATTACGAATTAATCTGGAATGCTCTTGTCTTTAAATTTCAGGACCTTAGGGTACAAACATCCCAATTACTCGATCAAATGTTAAACTTTAAACAGAATCAGAGTATAGATACATTTATTGAACAATTTTGCTCGGCCGAATGCGCCCTGCAACGCTTGAATATATCAAATCTATCTGATTTTATTATCTCTCATGTAGCCCTAAGCAAGCTTGATAAGGAGTTAGTCAATTTATTTGAACAAACTCATAGACACATAGAAATTCCCACGTTCAAACACTTATCACAATTTTTAAATGAACAAAGTAAAATTCAATCATTACGCAAACCCTCTTTAAATAAAACATATAGTGTACAAAAAGAAATAAAACCAACTCGCACTCTTCTCGTTAACAATAACAACAATAAAACTTATAACTCGCACTGTGTTGTATGCAACGGAGCCTCAATACACCCGCTATTTAAATGTCAACATTTTATACTGTTAGATCCCACACGCCGTGTTGATATTGTTAACAAAAATCGCTTTTGTAAAAATTGTTTAGGTTTCCATGATATATCGGTTTGCAAATCGCAGAATAAATGCTTTGTATGCCAACGGAACCACCACACGTTGCTTCACATAGACAATTTTAAAGAACGATCTAGAATCGAACCCCCGACTCGCCGGGCGACACCGCTCACGCACTCAGCAGGCGTAAGCGCGTCAAGCGGTATGAAGTGCGCTGCGCACGCGCCGCGCGCTGCCTCCACTGATAAGGAATGCAACGATGCGAACAATACAAATAGCGCTTTATCGCTGCATACAGCGGAGCCGTCTAATGATATAAATAACAACTCAACTGTTTTGATTCCGACCGCGATTGTAAATTTGTGTAATAAACATAATAATACACGTTCTAATATTCGAGTTTTGATCGATTCAGGCTCAATGAGTAATTTTATCACGAAACAATGTTGTGATCGCTTAAATCTCAATATTCACCCCTCTTCCTCGCCTGTCCAGGGAATAGGAAATTCCAAAAGTATGACATTAGGTTTTACCTCTTTTAAGATTCATTCTCGATTTGATAAAAGTTGCGAATACACTATCAACGCAAGGGTCATTAACACGATAACAGATAAATTACCTAACGCTCGCATAGAAACCTTGCAATTAAAACACTTCGAAAGTTTACCGCTAGCTGACAGTTGCTATTATGAGCCCGGAGACATTGATTGTTTACTCGGTTGTGAGATATTCCCCGAAATTATTGGCGGACATAAAGTTGCCTCGCCATGTTCATCAGTTGTCGCGATAGAAAGTACTTTGGGATATCTTATAATGGGAAAAGCAAACTATGCTAATGACTTAACTTTGTGTAACCTTTCACGGTCAAAGGTCACTGATAAGAATTTCTTCTGTACAACGGAAGATTCTAAAACGCTTACGCAATTAACCGAACGCTTCTGGGAACTGGAAAGTGTCCCAAATAAGATTCATATGAGCCCAGACGATGAGGCCTGTGAAAATTTTTTCGCTTCTACCTACACTCGGAATGATACCGGCAGGTTTGTGGTACAACTGCCATTCAAGTTTGATCCTTCCGAACTAGGTAACTCGTACGCTATTGCAAAACGCCGTTTACTCATTTTAGAAAAGAAACTTGATGCTTCATCGGAATTTCGCGATAACTATAACGCCACTATACAGGAATATATCGATCGAGATTATTTAACAGAAGTTAAGGATTTAAAACCCAGTCATGAATGTTGTTATCTACCTCACAGACCTGTGTATCGTCCTGACAAATCAAGTACAAAAACTCGCGTGGTAATAGACGCTAGCTGTCCCACAGAAAGCAAAAAATCTTTAAATGATTTAATTTACAAAGGCCCGAATCTTCAAAGTAATATTTTTGATCTGTTAATTAACTTGCGAATGTTCTCAACTGCGCTTACCGCTGACATCGAAAAGATGTACTTTCAAATTGAATTGATACCAAAACACCGCTCCTGTCAACGCATCTTGTACAGGTTTGATCCGAATTCAAACATACGCATATTTGAGTTTAATAGATTAAGCTTTGGTTTAACCTCCTCGCCTTTTTTATCGTTACGATCAGTTCGTCAACTCGCCGCTGATAACCAAAGCTCGTACCCTCTCGCAACTTAAGTTGCGAGAAGGTACGAGTGAAGTGAATGAATGACTTGAAGTGAAGTTCAAAACAATATGTATATGGACGATTTTATAACTTCCGTAGACGGGTTAGAAAAGGCTGAACAGATTTACCACGAAATGGTGGAGATGTTCAAGGCCGGCGGATTTAATATAACTAAATGGATCTCAAATAGCTGTGAACTCATGAGTAAGATACCGTTATCGCATAAAAATCCGGATATCATTAAGTTCGATGATGATTCACCCTCGGCAGCAAAAACAAAGATCGTAGGTTTGCAATGGAAACCGACTGAAGATAACTTTCAATTTAAAATTAACTCAGATATACCGGCATGCTCAAAACGCACTATTCTGTCGGTTACAGCTCGCTTACATGACCCTCTAGGTTTCCTAAATCCTGTGACTACCTACATGAAACTTCTCGTTCAAGAGTGCTGGACGTCTAACCTTGATTGGGACGATCCTGTACCGAGTTCAATCCATGACAAGTGGATAAAGTTTCGCGATGAACTACCTTGTCTGGAGCGAATTAAAATTCCGCGACATGTAGGTATTTATTCTAGCGCCCACGTAACAGTTATCGCTTTTACCGACGCCAGCGAGGCATGTTATGGAGCCTGCGTATATATACGAGTTGGCTCAGATGCGCACACTAACGGAGTTGTGAATTTACTTACCGCAAAGTCTAGGGTAGCTACGCTTAAAAAGATATCCCTCGCACGCTTAGAACTCTGTGCTGCCCTACTTTTAGCGAATCTTGTTAACTCGGTAGTCGAAACATTGTCGAAACGTTGTAAAATTGACAACATTTACGCATTCTCAGATTCCACAGTCACTCTCACATGGATTCACTCGCCGTCTTACAAATTTCATACGTTCGTCGCAAATCGCATATCGGAAATAAACTCGAAATTGCCCGCTCATCATTGGTATCATGTAAGAAGCCAAGAAAACGCCGCAGACAAAATCACGCGACCTAGCCCACCGAGCTCGTTACTAAACTGTGACTTCTGGTTTCACGGACCGCAGTGGCTCCGCGCACCCATCTCAGAGTGGCCCATAACACTATTTCAAGTGAACGGAAATGATTTCCTAGAATCTAAACCGGTTGCTCTGACAGTAAACATTACGCTGCCACCTGAAGCTCCAGTTCAGTCATATTCGATCGGCGAGATAGCAGAACGCGTCTCCGATTGGTTAAAATTATTACGAATAACGGTGTATGTTTTACGATTTATAAAACTATTACCTAAAAATACGGAAATTACCGTCGCAGATATAGAATTCGCCGAAAATTATGTAATACGCTATGTTCAACATAAACACTTCACCGCTGATTTTGATGCGATCAAAAATAATAAAACGTGTAGTAAACGCATTTTTAAGCTCAATCCCTTCATTGACCAGAGGAACCAAATCTTAAGGGTAGGAGGGAGGCTGAAACACTCTCAACTAAACTTTGGTCAGAAGCACCCTATGTTACTTCCCGCCAAAGAACGCGTCACAGAGTTGATCGTTGATCACTTTCATAAATCGAATTTGCACACTGGACCCTCTTTGTTGCTTCCATTACTTAGACAAAAGTTTTGGATACTATCAGCTCGAAATTTAGTCCGACAGCGCGTTCACGCCTGTAACATTTGTTTTCGACTAAACCCTAAGTTCACTACGCCGCAAATGGGTGATCTGCCTTCATTTAGGGTCTCGGAAGCGAAAGCTTTTGTTAACACAGCCGTGGATTATGCTGGTCCATTTCACATAACGCATATACGTCATCGTGGTGTCAAGAGTCAAAAGGCATATATTTGCTTATTTGTTTGTCTAACCACGAAGGCTGTGCACTTAGAATTAGTATCCGACTTAAGCTCAGACCTATTTTTAGCTGCATTTAAACGCTTTGTGAGTCGCCGCGGACCTGTATCAATGATCTATAGCGATGGAGGTACAAACTTTGCTGGCGCGAGAAGAAAACTAGACGAAATTTACAATCTTATACAGTCCACTACTTTTCACAACTATATTAATCAAGAACTCTTATCTCATCGCATTCAGTTCAAGCGCAGCCCCCCTTATGGTCCACATTTTAATGGACTCAGCGAAATAAATGTTCGCTGTGTTAAAACTCACTTAGCGAAGGTGGTTGGCCTACATACGCTAACTTATGAGGAATTTTCAACTGTACTCGTGCAGATTGAAGGTCTATTAAATAGTCGTCCTCTGTGTATACATCCGAATTCATCAGATCCATCGGATATAACCGCTTTAACGCCAAACCATTTCTTAAATGTAACGCCACTCAAATTTTTACCTTCTGAGGATTTAACTACTATAGCCGATAATCGCTTAACTCGGTTTCAACTTGTGAGTAAGTTAACACATAACTTTTGGCGCCGTTGGAGCCAAGAATACTTAACTTCTTTACAACAACGCGAAAAATGGAACACGCCTTCCAAACCCATCGAGTTAGGGTCTGTGGTCATCATCAAAGATCAAAACGCACACCCACTTTCCTGGCCGATTGGGGTGGTGGAAGAGTTATTTCCCGGTCGAGACTCCGTAATAAGAGCTTGTAAAGTGCGCACGACTACAGGAACTTATGTAAGGCCCGTAGTTCTGTTGGCGCCACTTCCAAGCCAGTAACAATATTTTAAGTTGCTATATCCGGTGTCTCCTGGATTCTAGTTTAAGTACGCATTCACTCTTATAAAATAAAATATTTTTTTTAACTATTCAACAATTTATTTCTTATCACGCTTACTCAACTTAGAGGAAACCTCTAGGCCGGCGGAGTTGTCTTCGCCAAAAATGAATATTACTCTATGGTATATTATAACTGTATCCGAACTCATTCCACGCACACAAACGCACAAAACGCACACTTTCAAATTTCCTCCCACAACCCCCGCATCCTAAGTACTCCGCACTTCCGAAATAGCCAGTGTCGCGCACGGTCGTGTTCGCATCTCACACGAAGTCACCCTAGTTCTCACCCCGGGGTGAACACGCGATCGTGACACCGATCCTCGAAGAAGACCTTGTGAGGAGAAGAGCAGTTCAGAAACCAGTGACCTCGTAAAGCCGTAAGTCCCTTCCTCTATCCTCACAATGCGGAATCGTATCCACGGCAATATCAATAGTGTACCGAAACCCGTATTACCATCGATTCAGAATCAAGGTTTTAGATTTACGGCCCCGTTACCTAATAGTGTACCGCCAAAGTTTAGCTTCGGTAATCAACCGGCACCGTATAAAATGCCCCAATTGGCGCAAGGACAGTCACCTAACTTCGGTTACCGTCCACCTCAGTTCGGTTACCGACCACCACAGTTCGGTTACCAACCCCCTCAGTTCGGTTACCGACCACCTCAGTTCGGTTACCGACCCCCTCAGTTCGGTTACCGTCCACAATTTGGTAGCAACCAGCCGCAACAACAAGGTTATAGGCCTGCCCCTAATGCAGGAATGATACCTCAGCAATTCGGGTATAAACCACCTCAAGTGCAGCCACCGCGTTTACAAACCTCTGACGTGACTATGAGGACAGCGCCGCCAAGGCCGCGTGACGGTTTTAGACTCAATGAGTTGGCCTTAAATGACAATAACGACGGACAGTATTATGACTACTACTGTGACAATGAGTTTGATTATGACGATAACGCCTTTTATGTAGATGACATTAGTGTTGACGGACCTAACAACGAAATGACGTTCGAGACAGCTCAGCCGGACATTACTCAGGGACCAACAGCTGAAAATTTTCCCACACAAGCCTTAATAAAAGACAAGAAATGATAGAACTTAATTGTGACCCCACACTTAAGTTGCCTTACATATACATCCCCGAAATAGATGCGAAACTGATGATTGACACGGGTAGCACAAGGTCATTTTTGAGCCCCCACAAAGCTTACCAGTATTTTCAACAAAATATTCAGCATGAACCTTTTGAAGTTGTCAGCACCCATGTATCTAGTAGGCATAGTGAGGTTATACAAATCCCACTTTTACCAACGTTCGAAAGTGATGATTGGCACAAGTTCTACTTGTACGATGTCGATCCGCGTTATGATGGATTAATCGGGAACGACTTATTAAAGCAATTGGATGCCATAATCGACCTTAAACACCTAGTCTTAAAGACTAAATCTACTTGCATTCCAATCACTAATAACAATCTGGATTATTTAGATTTTGAAAAGTTTCGTGAGTGTTATTATTCATAATTGATATAAAACGGCTAAGACTCACTGTAAATGTCGAAAATTACTCCGACCAGGTTTCGGACATTTTAGAAGTCCTTCTTCTGGGAGTTATGAGATCAAGCCGCGGCGTAGGTCGCGAGCGCTCGCACGTAACTGGCGGCGCGTGCGCGGCTCTGCAGACGCGGCGGGCGGCGTCGGTGGAGTTCGCGCCCGCTCGGCGATGTTCGTAAGTTCGGTGGTGGGTGAATCATCACTGCCGCTACTAATGTCTGCTGCATTAGGGTCTAAGCACACTGCACTAATTGTGTCCATTTCGCACTCGAGTAAAATCTTGGTGTTGATCATACTGAGTACCAGTTTCCACGATGGTGAAATGCTCCAGCCCTGATCCCTATTAAAAGTAGCATGCCGTCCTATTTCGATGGCCTCACGCACCTTCCTAGGGACGAAGAACTTCTCCCTGGCAAGAACGGACACCTTGTCGAAACGGATGTAATGTCGGGAGTCCGAGATGTGAGCATGCTGAGCAACCGCTGACCGATCGGTGTCCAGATTCCTGATGCTGCGTATGTGCTCCGTTATCCTAGTCGATATGTTGCGCCGGGTTTCACCTATATAAGACACCCCACAGTCGCAAGGAATCTTGTATACGCCTGGTCCGCTAAGTGGTTCCTTGTCCTTTGGAGATCGCAGAAAACGCCGGAGTTGACCTGGTGGGCGGAACCTCGTCTTGATACCATACCTCCTGTCCAGGTAGTGACCGATTTTATCGGTCACCCCCTTTACAAAAGGCAGATAGATCGGAGATCGTTCCGATCTATCTGCCTTGATCGATCGGAGACAGTAGTAGCGGCAGTGATGATTCACCCACCACCGAACTTACGAACATCGCCGAGCGGGCGCGAACTCCACCGACGCCGCCCGCCGCGTCTGCAGAGCTGCGCACGCGCCGCCAGTTACGTGCGAGCGCTCGCGACCTACGCCGCGGCTTGATCTCATAACTCCCAGAAGAAGGACTTCTAAAATGTCCGAAACCTGGTCGGAGTAATTTTCGACATTTACAGTGAGTCTTAGCCGTTTTATATCAATTATGAATCTGGATTATGTAATCGAATTACAACCACGATCGGAGCAACGCGTTAAACTACCAACAGACCAACATTCAGGCGAAGCGATCATTGACTATACAGAGTTTGGTACTGGTGTGCGAATGCCAAATGCGTAAGTGAATTGTATGAATGGATATGCCACTACAGTAATTCAGAATACTCTTGACAAGCGAATGTTACTGACTTTTACACAACCCTTGGAAGTCTCGAAATATCAAACAACCGAATGTCAAACACATTTTACGACTGACACAACAAACATAGAGTCTGACAAATTACTTAAAGACAATCTAAGTAAACTCCGACTAGACCATACGAATGACGAGGAACATGAAAAAATATACAAACTGTGTATGGAATATAGAGATATTTTTCACTGTGATCAATTACCCTTGAGTTTTACCAATCAAGTAAAACACAAAATCCGGACAAAGAACGAAGACCCGATATTTGTTAAACCTTATAGACAGGCCCCGACACAAACAGACGAAATTACCAGACAAGTCCAGAAACTTCTGACAGACAATGTAATACAAGAATCCCACTCTCCATGGAATGCCCCGGTACACCTCGTACCCAAAAAAAATGGATGCATCTGGCGAAGTAAAGTTTAGAATGGTCACCGATTACAGACGACTCAATGACTTGACAATTGACGACAAATACCCGTTACCGAATATAAACGACTTGTTTGACAAACTAGGAAAGAGCGTTTACTTTAGTACTATTGATCTAGCTAGCGGTTACCATCAGATTGAAGTAGAGGAGCAGGACAGACAGAAAACAGCGTTTACTACACAGAATGGTCATTTTGAGTTTCTCAGGATGCCATTCGGACTTAAGACAGCACCTGCAACATTTCAACGGACAATAGACAATGTACTTAGAGGACTGACAGGACTACACTGTATGGTTTACCTTGATGACGTAATTATCTTCTCTAGCAGCTTAGAGGAACACATACAGAAATTACGACTGATCTTTGACAGACTTAGAGTTACTAACTTGAAGGTACAGCTAGACAAATCCGAGTTTTTACGGCGAGAAGTACTGTATCTTGGACATACTATTACTAAAGACGGACTGAAACCCAATGATGACAAGATAAAAGCTGTGATGAATTTTCCACTACCAAAAACTACAACTGAAATTAAAAGCTTCCTTGGACTGGTAGGTTACTACAGACGATTCATACTTGACTTTGCCAAAATTACACAACCATTGACATCATGTTTGAAGAAGAGAAATAAAATTATTACTGACCAAACTTTCATCGACGCATTTAATAAATGCAAAGAGCTTCTGACCCACGCACCACTGTTACAGTACCCTGATTATGCGAAACCGTTTATACTAACAACCGACGCATCTAACGTAGCGTTAGGCGCGGTATTGTCCCAAGGACAAGTAGGCAGTGATAAGCCAGTAGCGTATGCGAGTCGTACCTTGAGCGATACGGAATCACGGTATAGCACTATAGAACGGGAGTTACTCGCAATCATTTGGGCAACGAAACATTTTCGGCCATATTTATACGGCCGGAAGTTCTATATATACACCGATCATAGACCTCTAGCATGGCTCAATTCTTTGAAAGATCCAAACAGTAAACTTACTCGTTGGCGGTTACGTCTACAAGATTTCGACTTCGAAATCATATATAAGAAGGGTAAACAAAATACCAATGCCGATGCCCTTAGTAGAATCAAGGTCAATGCTATGGACTCAGATGATGAAGGACAATCGATGAAAGTTAACGTAGACGAGAAAGAGCGAAAGCTTCAGATGGAGATGGATGATGTAGTTCAGAGCATTGTACGACTGTCAACTGAAAAGAAAGAAGAACCTGACCCACCGATAGTGAATATATCAGACTCGAGTAGTAGAACTGACTCAGTAGGCCCTATGTCTACAACAGATACCGCATCAGAAACTACTGAAATCATTTCAGAACATCCTAATGAATTTCCAGTTTTTGTTCCTTCAGAACATAGCAGCAAAACACAGACTATTCACTCAGCAAATGATTTAGAATCTACAGGAATACCAATTCTACATGAGGCTATTGACACCAAGCCAAACCAAATATTGGTATTTTCTTGGTTTAGGAATGAAATGCAAGTTAGGGATATTTCTAGGGAAAAGCATAAAATATTGGAAGTGTTTCTACCACTTAATAATCCGGAATTAATAAAAAAATTCCTAAAGGAGTATGTTAGGCCTAAAATCAAATACTTTATTTACTTTGAGGAAGATGAACATCGCAGACAGTTTAGCAATACAGTAATTGGACTTTTTCAGAAGGATATGATAAGATTTTATGAATGCACTGAACGAGTGGTATATGTTGAGGATGAAAGCGAACAGAAAGCTATAGTACTGAAATATCATGAGGGAAAGACGTGTCATCGTGGCATCAAAGAGACATTAGTAAGACTTCGGAGGAGTTATTGTTGGAGTAAAATGGAAGAGACAGTTACAGCATTAATTAATGCATGTGAAGCCTGTAGAAAAATGAAATACGACCGGAAACCTCTCAAACCAGTAATGCAACTAACACAGACGCAAGATGCCCCCTTTCAAGAGATTTTTATCGATCTCTTCTCAATAGAAGGCAAATATTATTTGACTTTGATTGACGCGTTTAGTAAGTTAGGTCAAGCCATTGAAATACCTAACAAATCCACACCAGAAGTTGTTAGAGCACTTATGAAGTACTTTTCTTTTTATGGTATTCCTAAAAAGATAAGTTCTGATCCCGGTATGGAGTTCAATAATGAGTTGATGAAGGAATTCTTGAATTTACCTAAAATCGAACGACACATAGGCACAATTAATAATCCAAATTCAATGGGCTTAATCGAACGCTTCCATTCAACAATAATTGAAATATATAGGTTAGCAAGATATGAACAAAAATGTACAGACGCAGCGTCCGTCATGACGTATTCAGTTATGAGTTACAATCATACTATTCATTCAGTGACAGGACTTACCCCGTTTGAGGTAGTTTTTGGCCATACAGACACAGATACTCCCTACAATATAGATTTTGAAAAGTCATACACCCAGCAGTTAGTAAAAGATCACGAAAAGCGTACGAAATTTTTATATGCACATTTAGCAGAAAAGATGTCAGCCAAGAAAGAAAAGATTAGGGAAAAGCGAGGTGGTGAAGCTACAATAGAACTTCCACAAGGAAAGACTGTATATGTGAAAGACGTGAATTAAAGAAAGAGTAAGGATAAAGCGAGATACAAGAAAGCAAAAGTGGTGGATGAGATTGTGAGGAATGTTGTCCCAATTAAGTTAGAACACAGAGAAACAAAGGCTCCGGTTATAAACATAAAACGCCCTCCGCAGGTGGTGCATTCTGATGCTAGCGACATCGGCAGTCGCCCTTCATCTGCGTTCACTTGAAGGGAACCCGGGAATCCTGCCAGTGAAAGAAGGTCAAGCGTATCTCCAAACAGACAGTTAGACTATTATAAAGACTTTAAATTTAGATAGAGTTTATAATGATTTGAATTTAATTATATCAAAACTTGGCCAATTTAACATTTTGATAGAACAAAACCAAAAGTTTCCTGTTGAACTTTATGGTGTACGAATACATGCAGAGCATCTACGTGACATGACTATAGATAAATATCGTCAACTGATACCGCAGCGTTTTAAGAGAGGCATTTTAAATCCGTTAGGTTCTATCATAAAACTTGTTACTGGGAATCTCGATCATGATGACGCACTTAAGTATGACAAATTAACTTCTGAAATCAGTCACGACCAAGTTATTGTTTCAAAGAAATTAACGATAATCTCTACAATGTTGGACAGCTTCATTAACACAACGTTAATAATTAATAATAACTCTATAGTTCTGGACCAACGCATTACAAAGGTTGAAAATATTATAAGACAATTGTCTAAAGAAAGTCATTGGGGTTTATCTTCATACATCTTAGGAATGTATAGCATTTTCATAAGAAGTTTTCGCACTATCTTTATAAAGCTAAGTGAACTAGAGACCGCATTAGCGTTAAGTAAAAGCTCTACATTACATCAATCTATTGTGAACTCTACAGAACTCCTAGATCATTTAAAATCAATATCTAACATTGGAACCTTAGTTTACGAGCCTATTGAATCTAATTTATTACAGTTAGAAGAAACTATTTGTGTGAAATCGTTTATAAAGAAAAACCAGATTACGTTTATAATGGAAATTCCTCTTACTGATAATTGTACGTATAACTATTTCAAAATGTATTCTTTACCTGTTTTCCATAAACCTCAAAATATAACCCTAGCTATATTTCCTAAATATCCTTACCTTTTGGCGAAAGGGATAAAGTACTTACCGATTGCAAAACCATGTCGCCCTCTCGCCGCCGGAGATCATTTCCTCTGCACCGACGGCAACATAGCCGTGTACCCTGGACTCACCTGTGTGGAACAACTTATGAAGTTTTCTAGCAACCTTACCTGTTGTAAGCAGCAACCGATTAATGTAGAAGATGTGAAGGTACAGAAGGTGAACTCTGAAAATTGGATACTCTACACGAAAATAAAGACGATAATAACTAAACAATGCGCTGACGAAGTTACCAAGTATCCTATTCTTGGAACCTACTTGATAACCCTGGACGAGCCCTGTGATTTAGAAATTGACAAAATTCGAATTCGTCACCACCGTACCTACACGGAGGTGGAAGTTACGTCACCAATCCCGATCATCAATTTGCCGCAACTACATACAAAAGTAAACCTATCGAGTGCACGCGCACTTAACATGCTGGACGTCAACCTAGATGAAGTGAAGTATATGTCATATGCGTTAAAGAATAGTGAAGTGATTGAAAGTGTTATTAATAGAGAAAGAGACTCTAGCTTCAGTGTTTTAGTTTACGCCACAATGGGCCTTGTAATATTAAGTTCATCTGTATTTTTATTATATGTGTTTAGATTAAGGATAATAAAATGTGTACGAAGTTATCGGGAAAACTCTCAAATCGAGCATTCCGATAATTTCGCTCTTAGGGAGGGAGGAGTTATGGATCCCCCTCACCCTTCTATACTAGATTAGAGAGGGCTTACTCAGCAGAAGCGTGTGACTTGCTATTACGCTGAGTAAGGCTTTCAGGGAGTTCTATGAGAACGGGCGAATTAGTTGTAAGGTTTTATTAACAGATTAAATTAAGCCTCCAAATCGGCAACAAGTATTTTAGTTTTTCATTTTAATATAATTAGTTTTTAAAAAGCTTCCAAAGTGCTCCCAAATCTTGAGTACCTACCTAACCGTTCATTTATTTATTATTATTATATCTTTTCTGTGAACAATTTATCGTTTCATCTTAATCTGAATCTGAATAAAGATATTGTACCTACTTACATTTTAAATCTTGTTTACATGTTGTATTTATTATTCTATTATTAAATACTGCTTTAGATTGGTATATGATATGGATAGCTTGAATCTGCCTATTAAAGACAAATGGGCAAACGTGGCTAACGAAGTGCTAGTCTTCTGATCTTGCCAAAGCCACGTACAAACTTTGGCAAAAATATGCTAACTTTTAAAGGGGCACAGTTGCATAGTGGAATACCCTCAAGAATAAAAATGTAAAGTCATTTAATGCATTCAAATCTCAGATAGCCCAATATCTAATCGCAGACTGTTCCCATTTATGCAACTGAATACATTGGTTGAGTACCTACCTGCGTTTTTCCTTACCGATCGGACGGAATGACGATTGTATTATTTTATATTTAAGTTGAGTATTTTTCTCAAGTTAGTGACATTTGTATTATTGAGAATAAACTTCTTTTAACCTAAACCTAATAACAATTCAATTGGGTTTGGACGCGACACAAAATATGTGTATTGCGTTTGTTTACTTTTATTATTTTATTATGAACTAAAATATTTTAATTAGGTACTTATCCATTCGTACGCTTGCACTATTTATATTGAGAAAACCATAGCTATAATAAAGGTTCACTTAAAGGCCACGCAATGAGTAAACAACAAAGGGCCACGCAATGAATAAACTACAAAGGGCCACGCAGATTTATTAAGTAACAATTTTGAGGGACTGTTTACTATGTTTAAATAACATAATCACAGAAATAGAATAAGGTCCACGCAATAAGAGTACCTACTTGTAAAAATATAATAGGGCTATGCAGTTGTGATAATGTTACTGATTTTCAGTTAAAGCCACGCAAAAATAAGAGTCAATACATTTTACTGCAGGCTGCTCTAAAATGACTCATGCATCATCCATACTTCCTAAAGTGGACCATTTTGATTGCAAAGACGACATGCAATAAGTATTTACAAAAATATAATAAGGCTATGCAGTTGTAATACTGTAACTGATTTTCAGTTAAAGCCACGCAAAAATAAGAGTCAATACATTTAACCGCAGGCTGCCCCAAAATGACTCATGCATCATCCCTGCTTCCCAACTTAGACCATTTTGATTGCGAAGGCGATACGACGTCTGTCGGCACTCGCTGAGGGAAATGGAAGAGGGCACTAAGTCGATTTTCGAAAGCCACCTTTTCACGCACGTTTTTATAATAAAATTTCAAAATGTATAACGGAGCTCACAGAAAGTGAATTCAAATTACGCGTTAAGAATGTTCTAATGAGAAAAGCATACCTACTATACTGGTCGTAATTACATACAAGACAAAGATGCTTGCAACATTCCACTTCTGCAAAGCGGCCAAATGGTACAAAAGCAAAATAATATTGTAGAAACGCAAAAAAATGTAACAAAATCTCTGAAAAAAATGCCCCTCAGTTTCTTGCCTTATCTTCTAAATAGTGGTTCTTTTTCTGATACGGTGGTAGAATCTTGTGATAATTTGACATAAGTGCGTCTGTGATGCCAAACATGAATAAAGAGATTTTGACTTTGACTTCAGACTCACTAAACAGGAGGAAGAACAATTTAAATTATTAAGCGATTACAACACATGGCATTGGTGACAAATACAAAAAAAAAGTCTTTATTGTATACCAATAACATAAAAAACGATTACAGATAAATCTTATAACTAGGGTAGTACAATGGACGGTCTTATCGCTTCGAGCGATCTCTTCCAGGCAATTTTTAAAAGAACTAAGCCAGGTGCCAGAATAGAACGCAGACCTATGGCGGTTCCATTGAAATAAATTGAAGGATATTCTGCTCAAGACGAGGAAATTTCAAAAGTCAACGATGGTATTTTTAATAATAACTGGCACAATTCTATTATCAAATCAAATAAAATTCCTTATTACCCGAATATTGTATGCAAAGATGATAAATAATAGAAAATCAAACGAACTTACCTGTAAGTGACGTTCGATGATTATTAAACGAAGTGATTCGCCCGAGAGATTACATTAATTCACTAGTAGTAGCACGCCTATGTGCTGCCATCGTACACAATTTTAGAGCAACTATAAAACAAAAAATATTATTTATTTTTCTGTTGTGGGTATTCTCATACACGTTTGACAACCTCGGCCAATAAATTTATCAGCTATTTCATGCATAGGGGGCACTATCAATAGCTTATGATCAGGGTATGGGAGGGTATGTAATCTCTCGGGCGAATCACTTCGTTTAATAATCATCGAACGTCACTTACAGGTAAGTTCGTTTGATTTTCTATTAAACTCCGTGATTCGCCCTTCGAGATTACATTAATTCACTTGTAGATGTTTAGAGATTCATGAAATAGTGTAAAATCGACACTGCTCCGGGTTCCGTGGAGTTAAAGAATAATAACTTATTTACTTTATAACTTATTTACTATATAACACTCAACACACAACGTCATAATCACTGATGCTTCTTGCACCGAAGACGCCGAGAGACTGTGCCACCGACCAACGCTTCCTTTCGACCATCCTTCAATCGCCTAGCTGCCATTGGTCCATCACCTCAACCAATCATCCGCAGAGTCATCTCCCGCCATTATTTTGGCGGGAACGCTCGGCTCTGTGATTGGTTGCCGCCATAGACAAAATGCCAGCTGAGACTTAAGTTTTATTAAAATTGTTGCCAGAATAAAATAACAATGAACTTGAATGATCGAGTCGATTAATCGATACAAATTATAATATCAATTTTTTATCGATTAACCGACACGAATTGACAAAACCTAACAATAGCAGCAGTCAATAAATATAACTTATTTTGTATTCAATTTGTTATACAAAAAACAGTAAAAATTACGACTTGTTATCTTTTTTGAAATAAAATCATGATAGAAGAATAAATCAAGAATTTCCAAAAACCAAATATCAGTATAATCAGTCAACCAAAAGAAGATGAGGCGACCCTACAAAGAGAGCGTGTAAAAGTATTAGATGAATCCACAACTACTTTTCTATTATAAAACATTGCGAATGTTTCAGAACTGCCCGTCCAGCCAACATTATTATGATGATTTTGATTATTATGATCTATGATGCGCGGTTCGCTTCTAACTCCAAGCCTGCTGGCTGTGGATGTGGCTGCATGTCTTGTACTGTGGGCACAGAATACTGATGGGTCTATCCCGTTCTCTCAGGGTGCTCTTAATGCAACGGCTCAAAGACTGAATTTACAGGTTTGAAAAGTTTTCTAAAACGAATGAAAAGGAATTCACAATTTGATATTCTTTTCACCGCCGTTACTGTTAAATAACAATCTAATGCCCTTGCTGGGCAAACAGATGGTCTCTCATAATAAATTATTTTTCAAAAAAAACTAAACCGACTTCAAAACCACAAATGGCACTCAAAAGTAAAAAATAAATTAATATAATTATCATAAGCGCTACCCACTCATATATTTGAAGTCGGTGCCAGCCAAGTCTAATAGGTAGTAGATAAATACTATGTATATAATAAGTACTACTTGTAGGTAGTAACTATCTACTACCTTTTAGACTTGGCTGGCACCGACTTCAAATATATGAGTGGGTAGCGCTTATGATAATTATATTAATTTATTTTTTACTTTTGAGTGCCATTTGTGGTTTTGAAGTCGGTTTAGTTTTTTTTGAAAAATAATTTATTATTCAAGCAACTTGCGAATAAGCCTATCTCTGGAAAATATTACAAAGGCATCGTCCGCTAGATTCCACTTAACGTCAGCGTGTAAACGGCGAGACTCAACATCCGCAATGTAATTATTGTCAACGCAGCTGTTATAGGAAGCATATATAAATAGGTATGTTTCTCAGCTCACACCATGTCCAAATTTCATGACTAATAGAATTAAGTTGGGGGTAGTGGACACGTCCCATTTTATTGATAAAAGATATGGTTGTTGCATTGTCGATCCTCAAAAGAATTCACACCTTCTGTGGGCATTTGCAAAAAATCGTAAGTCCGAAAAAATTTGAAGTTAGTTCTAAATAATGAATATGCTCCTTGAGCTCTATTACTTGACCACTGTCCATTTGCTGTCTGATGAGAGCAGCTGGCTCCCCAGCCCGTACGAGACGCTTTTGAATAAATTTCTAAATTATAAGGGCCTGTCCTGATAGGGCTAGAACATTCATCAATATTTAGAAGCCACCAGTCGAAGACTTCAATCAAGGAGTCAGGTAAATTAATAAGTTGTTCATCATCATCCTTTTGATAACAAAGGTATTTGGTCCTTTCAAAAATTTTGGTTTGTATATAACCAGCTATATTGTAACGCAAGACATAAATACAGTCTAATCTGGTGAACAAAGTTTCGAAGCTTGTATCTCTTTAGGTTTCGAAAATGTGATAGCTCAGATTTAATTCTCGATTTCTTCCCATAAGGGATACTTATCGTGTAATTAAAAGAATTCAGTACAAAACCTAAGAAGGTAATTTTCTGACTGGGAGTACCTGTACACTTCTCATAATTTACCGCGAAAGCTAATAGTTCCACAAAATTATTGAATGTAATGTAATTTTGTTTAAGTATAGGTACAGCTGACATAGGTATGTATCATTTAGTAGTAACATATCATCAAGATATATTACCAATAACAAACCTTGCTTACGTAGACATTGCATGACTGGTATTCGTAAAAATATACGGTGCAATGTTCAAAAAATTTGGAATCCATAATAGTTTTCTAACCATTGAAAGTGTAACGTAAGTACTTCTTAGATTCCTCATGAATGGAAATAGTTTTTATTTTAAATTTTTTAAACACAGATAAGAATTCATAGACGATTAGTTTTAAAACCGTTCTATAGTTTTCAAGTTTGAAATGTGGTGCGGGTATGAAACGATTCAATCGTTTTAGGTTCAAAATAAACCTATTGCCATTGCTTTTTTATAAGAAAAATGCTCGTCAGGAATTGGCATTTACAAGCCTCGCATTCACGAATAACATCTATGGCGATTAAGTCTCGTATTTCTCGTTTCTAACTCGTATTTAAAATTTTTGTTTATTACAGGGTAAATCATTCTGCACAATATTGTGAGAAATAGGTATACTAGGTATACGTAAGCCGGAAAGCCATGATAATATTACAGGATCATATCGACGTAGGAAAGCATATTTGCTGTAAGTAGACAATTGCAATTGTTCACCAGAGCCAAAAAACTTTATTAATTTTGGAAAAAAATTAATAGTGTCTGACCTATCCATGATATTGCTACCATTTTTGGAACATAGGTTTATTTAACTGCCAGTCACCATTTGCAATGTAAACTTTTTATCCAAAGTTACTATAAGTACGTGTTTGGCTAGTTACAGCAAACAGTTTTTTAAATCACATACCTTTAAAACGCTGTAACTAAGGAAGAAAAATGTACGCGTACATGGAAATATTATCAATTTACAGGCGGTCAATATGCTATATGCAGTACATTTATTTATTTGGGTACTGCAATTCAAGATGTAAGATTACATTTATAATTATAATTAGATCTAGAAATGCAGTGGGTCAGTTGGTAATGTAATGTTTGGTTGAAATAAAATGTCGTAAATGGTAAAAAAAAAATATGGTCTTTTAAATTGTTGAAACAAAATATAAAACTCTAATTATACTTCCAAAACTTCGTTTCAACAATACAATGAATTAAAAAAGTATTTTTCTCTTTATATATAAGAGATAAAACATAAAAAAATAAAATATATAAAATAAAGCCGAAGGCCCTAAAACTAGTTAGGAACGCAAGATGTAAATAAAATCATTGTATCCAATCAAAAAATATTTATTAAAAAGTAAAACACAGAAACTTAGTGGCAATTTGCCTTATTTTAGAACGAAAGATGTAACAAAATACAATTATAATTGAAACTTAACATGAAGACATTGTGTCAAATCAAAAACATATTTAAGGAAAAGTAAATAAACCAATGATATTAAAATTATGCTATCGCGAATCATTCATATATTTTTTTCAGTCATCTTCATCGGTTTCAGATAAACAGTCATTTGTTTTACAGCTGTACTTAAAATCTAAATATTCTTTGGCGTACATATTTGGAATCCCTTTGTTCTCCACAATTTTTTTTAAGTCATTATACTTTTGTTGGTATATTGGTAACTTAGTCGAATATAAATTGATATAATCTATACTTATAATAAAACTGTAACGAAGCGGTTATTGTACATTGAAGATATTTTTGAAAATCAATTTTTTTAGGAGTGTATGGTCGCAACAGAACCCAAAAATACAATTTTTAAAATTTTTGTCTGTCTGTCTGTCTGTCTGTCTGTCCGGGATAAACTCAGAAACCAGGGCACGAATTTGAATGCAATTTTTTGAAATATGTTCTGTGAAGTCCGGCGCTACACATAAGCTTTGTTTCATCAAAATCGGTCCAGTAATATTGAAGTTATGACGGAATTTAGGAAAAAATATAAGTGTCCACTATAAGTTGAACCACAAAACATACCGGATCCTTTGTGCACATGGCTCAGCTTATACTGGTTATTACTTACCTTGAGAGTTTGTAGAACTAAGGAATGGGTTGACATGATGGTATTCTAAAAAATGTTTTGTGGAGTCCTAGGCTACATAACAAACTTTGTTTTATAAATATCGGTTTACGAAAACTGGAGTTATTACGCAATATAACAACGTTGAGTACCTACCGATTAGCAATTTTAGTATGAAAGTTTTCGTGAGTTTGATTCATTATGAATATTTAATAAAACGGGTAGGACTCACGTAGTTTGTCGAATTAGTCGTCCTAGATTTCGAGCATGTCCGATGCTCTTCATCAGGGGCGAGTTTACGCTGCGAGATCGCGGCGACCATTGGCGGTGTCGGTGGTGGTGGGTGGTGGGTGGAGTGGTATAACGTTGAGTACCGTTGCAAGGCAAATTAGCTGTTTAAATTGAGCCACCCAT
>OX621215.1:7119404-7206202 GCA_951640565.1 Petrophora chlorosata
GTATTACATTGTCTGTCAGAAGTTTCTGGACTTGTCTGGTAATTTCGTCTGTTTGTGTCGGGGCCTGTCTATAAGGTTTAACAAATATCGGGTCTTCGTTCTTTGTCCGGATTTTGTGTTTTACTTGATTGGTAAAACTCAAGGGTAATTGATCACAGTGAAAAATATCTCTATATTCCATACACAGTTTGTATATTTTTTCATGTTCCTCGTCATTCGTATGGTCTAGTCGGAGTTTACTTAGATTGTCTTTAAGTAATTTGTCAGACTCTATGTTTGTTGTGTCAGTCGTAAAATGTGTTTGACATTCGGTTGTTTGATATTTCGAGACTTCCAAGGGTTGTGTAAAAGTCAGTAACATTCGCTTGTCAAGAGTATTCTGAATTACTGTAGTGGCATATCCATTCATACAATTCACTTACGCATTTGGCATTCGCACACCAGTACCAAACTCTGTATAGTCAATGATCGCTTCGCCTGAATGTTGGTCTGTTGGTAGTTTAACGCGTTGCTCCGATCGTGGTTGTAATTCGATTACATAATCCAGATTCATAATTGATATAAAACGGCTAAGACTCACTGTAAATGTCGAAAATTACTCCGACCAGGTTTCGGACATTTTAGAAGTCCTTCTTCTGGGAGTTATGAGATCAAGCCGCGGCGTAGGTCGCGAGCGCTCGCACGTAACTGGCGGCGCGTGCGCAGCTCTGCAGACGCAGCGGGCGGCGTCGGTGGAGTTCGCGCCCGCTCGGCGATGTTCGTAAGTTCGGTGGTGGGTGAATCATCACTGCCGCTACTACTGTCTCCGATCGATCAAGGCAGATAGATCGGAACGATCTCCGATCTATCTGCCTTTTGTAAAGGGGGTGACCGATAAAATCGGTCACTACCTGGACAGGAGGTATGGTATCAAGACGAGGTTCCGCCCACCAGGTCAACTCCGGCGTTTTCTGCGATCTCCAAAGGACAAGGAACCACTTAGCGGACCAGGCGTATACAAGATTCCTTGCGACTGTGGGGTGTCTTATATAGGTGAAACCCGGCGCAACATATCGACTAGGATAACGGAGCACATACGCAGCATCAGGAATCTGGACACCGATCGGTCAGCGGTTGCTCAGCATGCTCACATCTCGGACTCCCGACATTACATCCGTTTCGACAAGGTGTCCGTTCTTGCCAGGGAGAAGTTCTTCGTCCCTAGGAAGGTGCGTGAGGCCATCGAAATAGGACGGCATGCTACTTTTAATAGGGATCAGGGCTGGAGCATTTCACCATCGTGGAAACTGGTACTCAGTATGATCAACACCAAGATTTTACTCGAGTGCGAAATGGACACAATTAGTGCAGTGTGCTTAGACCCTAATGCAGCAGACATTAGTAGCGGCAGTGATGATTCACCCACCACCGAACTTACGAACATCGCCGAGCGGGCGCGAACTCCACCGACGCCGCCCGCCGCGTCTGCAGAGCCGCGCACGCGCCGCCAGTTACGTGCGAGCGCTCGCGACCTACGCCGCGGCTTGATCTCATAACTCCCAGAAGAAGGACTTCTAAAATGTCCGAAACCTGGTCGGAGTAATTTTCGACATTTACAGTGAGTCTTAGCCGTTTTATATCAATTATGAATAATAACACTCACGAAACTTTTCAAAATCTAAATAATCCAGATTGTTATTAGTGATTGGAATGCAAGTAGATTTAGTCTTTAAGACTAGGTGTTTAAGGTCGATTATGGCATCCAATTGCTTTAATAAGTCGTTCCCGATTAATCCATCATAACGCGGATCGACATCGTACAAGTAGAACTTGTGCCAATCATCACTTTCGAACGTTGGTAAAAGTGGGATTTGTATAACCTCACTATGCCTACTAGATACATGGGTGCTGACAACTTCAAAAGGTTCATGCTGAATATTTTGTTGAAAATACTGGTAAGCTTTGTGGGGGCTCAAAAATGACCTTGTGCTACCCGTGTCAATCATCAGTTTCGCATCTATTTCGGGGATGTATATGTAAGGCAACTTAAGTGTGGGGTCACAATTAAGTTCTATCATTTCTTGTCTTTTATTAAGGCTTGTGTGGGAAAATTTTCAGCTGTTGGTCCCTGAGTAATGTCCGGCTGAGCTGTCTCGAACGTCATTTCGTTGTTAGGTCCGTCAACACTAATGTCATCTACATAAAAGGCGTTATCGTCATAATCAAACTCATTGTCACAGTAGTAGTCATAATACTGTCCGTCGTTATTGTCATTTAAGGCCAACTCATTGAGTCTAAAACCGTCACGCGGCCTTGGCGGCGCTGTCCTCATAGTCACGTCAGAGGTTTGTAAACGCGGTGGCTGCACTTGAGGTGGTTTATACCCGAATTGCTGAGGTATCATTCCTGCATTAGGGGCAGGCCTATAACCTTGTTGTTGCGGCTGGTTGCTACCAAATTGTGGACGGTAACCGAACTGAGGGGGTCGGTAACCGAACTGAGGTGGTCGGTAACCGAACTGAGGGGGTTGGTAACCGAACTGTGGTGGTCGGTAACCGAACTGAGGTGGACGGTAACCGAAGTTAGGTGACTGTCCTTGCGCCAATTGGGGCATTTTATACGGTGCCGGTTGATTACCGAAGCTAAACTTTGGCGGTACACTATTAGGTAACGGGGCCGTAAATCTAAAACCTTGATTCTGAATCGATGGTAATACGGGTTTCGGTACACTATTGATATTGCCGTGGATACGATTCCGCATTGTGAGGATAGAGGAAGGGACTTACGGCTTTACGAGGTCACTGGTTTCTGAACTGCTCTTCTCCTCACAAGGTCTTCTTCGAGGATCGGTGTCACGATCGCGTGTTCACCCCGGGGTGAGAACTAGGGTGACTTCGTGTGAGATGCGAACACGACCGTGCGCGACACTGGCTATTTCGGAAGTGCGGAGTACTTAGGATGCGGGGGTTGTGGGAGGAAATTTGAAAGTGTGCGTTTTGTGCGTTTGTGTGCGTGGAATGAGTTCGGATACAGTTATAATATACCATAGAGTAATATTCATTTTTGGCGAAGACAACTCCGCCGGCCTAGAGGTTTCCTCTAAGTTGAGTAAGCGTGATAAGAAATAAATTGTTGAATAGTTAAAAAAAATATTTTATTTTATAAGAGTGAATGCGTACTTAAACTAGAATCCAGGAGACACCGGATATAGCAACTTAAAATATTGTTACTGGCTTGGAAGTGGCGCCAACAGAACTACGGGCCTTACATAAGTTCCTGTAGTCGTGCGCACTTTACAAGCTCTTATTACGGAGTCTCGACCGGGAAATAACTCTTCCACCACCCCAATCGGCCAGGAAAGTGGGTGTGCGTTTTGATCTTTGATGATGACCACAGACCCTAACTCGATGGGTTTGGAAGGCGTGTTCCATTTTTCGCGTTGTTGTAAAGAAGTTAAGTATTCTTGGCTCCAACGGCGCCAAAAGTTATGTGTTAACTTACTCACAAGTTGAAACCGAGTTAAGCGATTATCGGCTATAGTAGTTAAATCCTCAGAAGGTAAAAATTTGAGTGGCGTTACATTTAAGAAATGGTTTGGCGTTAAAGCGGTTATATCCGATGGATCTGATGAATTCGGATGTATACACAGAGGACGACTATTTAATAGACCTTCAATCTGCACGAGTACAGTTGAAAATTCCTCATAAGTTAGCGTATGTAGGCCAACCACCTTCGCTAAGTGAGTTTTAACACAGCGAACATTTATTTCGCTGAGTCCATTAAAATGTGGACCATAAGGGGGGCTGCGCTTGAACTGAATGCGATGAGATAAGAGTTCTTGATTAATATAGTTGTGAAAAGTAGTGGACTGTATAAGATTGTAAATTTCGTCTAGTTTTCTTCTCGCGCCAGCAAAGTTTGTACCTCCATCGCTATAGATCATTGATACAGGTCCGCGGCGACTCACAAAGCGTTTAAATGCAGCTAAAAATAGGTCTGAGCTTAAGTCGGATACTAATTCTAAGTGCACAGCCTTCGTGGTTAGACAAACAAATAAGCAAATATATGCCTTTTGACTCTTGACACCACGATGACGTATATGCGTTATGTGAAATGGACCAGCATAATCCACGGCTGTGTTAACAAAAGCTTTCGCTTCCGAGACCCTAAATGAAGGCAGATCACCCATTTGCGGCGTAGTGAACTTAGGGTTTAGTCGAAAACAAATGTTACAGGCGTGAACGCGCTGTCGGACTAAATTTCGAGCTGATAGTATCCAAAACTTTTGTCTAAGTAATGGAAGCAACAAAGAGGGTCCAGTGTGCAAATTCGATTTATGAAAGTGATCAACGATCAACTCTGTGACGCGTTCTTTGGCGGGAAGTAACATAGGGTGCTTCTGACCAAAGTTTAGTTGAGAGTGTTTCAGCCTCCCTCCTACCCTTAAGATTTGGTTCCTCTGGTCAATGAAGGGATTGAGCTTAAAAATGCGTTTACTACACGTTTTATTATTTTTGATCGCATCAAAATCAGCGGTGAAGTGTTTATGTTGAACATAGCGTATTACATAATTTTCGGCGAATTCTATATCTGCGACGGTAATTTCCGTATTTTTAGGTAATAGTTTTATAAATCGTAAAACATACACCGTTATTCGTAATAATTTTAACCAATCGGAGACGCGTTCTGCTATCTCGCCGATCGAATATGACTGAACTGGAGCTTCAGGTGGCAGCGTAATGTTTACTGTCAGAGCAACCGGTTTAGATTCTAGGAAATCATTTCCGTTCACTTGAAATAGTGTTATGGGCCACTCTGAGATGGGTGCGCGGAGCCACTGCGGTCCGTGAAACCAGAAGTCACAGTTTAGTAACGAGCTCGGTGGGCTAGGTCGCGTGATTTTGTCTGCGGCGTTTTCTTGGCTTCTTACATGATACCAATGATGAGCGGGCAATTTCGAGTTTATTTCCGATATGCGATTTGCGACGAACGTATGAAATTTGTAAGACGGCGAGTGAATCCATGTGAGAGTGACTGTGGAATCTGAGAATGCGTAAATGTTGTCAATTTTACAACGTTTCGACAATGTTTCGACTACCGAGTTAACAAGATTCGCTAAAAGTAGGGCAGCACAGAGTTCTAAGCGTGCGAGGGATATCTTTTTAAGCGTAGCTACCCTAGACTTTGCGGTAAGTAAATTCACAACTCCGTTAGTGTGCGCATCTGAGCCAACTCGTATATATACGCAGGCTCCATAACATGCCTCGCTGGCGTCGGTAAAAGCGATAACTGTTACGTGGGCGCTAGAATAAATACCTACATGTCGCGGAATTTTAATTCGCTCCAGACAAGGTAGTTCATCGCGAAACTTTATCCACTTGTCATGGATTGAACTCGGTACAGGATCGTCCCAATCAAGGTTAGACGTCCAGCACTCTTGAACGAGAAGTTTCATGTAGGTAGTCACAGGATTTAGGAAACCTAGAGGGTCATGTAAGCGAGCTGTAACCGACAGAATAGTGCGTTTTGAGCATGCCGGTATATCTGAGTTAATTTTAAATTGAAAGTTATCTTCAGTCGGTTTCCATTGCAAACCTACGATCTTTGTTTTTGCTGCCGAGGGTGAATCATCATCGAACTTAATGATATCCGGATTTTTATGCGATAACGGTATCTTACTCATGAGTTCACAGCTATTTGAGATCCATTTAGTTATATTAAATCCGCCGGCCTTGAACATCTCCACCATTTCGTGGTAAATCTGTTCAGCCTTTTCTAACCCGTCTACGGAAGTTATAAAATCGTCCATATACATATTGTTTTGAACTTCACTTCAAGTCATTCATTCACTTCACTCGTACCTTCTCGCAACTTAAGTTGCGAGAGGGTACGAGCTTTGGTTATCAGCGGCGAGTTGACGAACTGATCGTAACGATAAAAAAGGCGAGGAGGTTAAACCAAAGCTTAATCTATTAAACTCAAATATGCGTATGTTTGAATTCGGATCAAACCTGTACAAGATGCGTTGACAGGAGCGGTGTTTTGGTATCAATTCAATTTGAAAGTACATCTTTTCGATGTCAGCGGTAAGCGCAGTTGAGAACATTCGCAAGTTAATTAACAGATCAAAAATATTACTTTGAAGATTCGGGCCTTTGTAAATTAAATCATTTAAAGATTTTTTGCTTTCTGTGGGACAGCTAGCGTCTATTACCACGCGAGTTTTTGTACTTGATTTGTCAGGACGATACACAGGTCTGTGAGGTAGATAACAACATTCATGACTGGGTTTTAAATCCTTAACTTCTGTTAAATAATCTCGATCGATATATTCCTGTATAGTGGCGTTATAGTTATCGCGAAATTCCGATGAAGCATCAAGTTTCTTTTCTAAAATGAGTAAACGGCGTTTTGCAATAGCGTACGAGTTACCTAGTTCGGAAGGATCAAACTTGAATGGCAGTTGTACCACAAACCTGCCGGTATCATTCCGAGTGTAGGTAGAAGCGAAAAAATTTTCACAGGCCTCATCGTCTGGGCTCATATGAATCTTATTTGGGACACTTTCCAGTTCCCAGAAGCGTTCGGTTAATTGCGTAAGCGTTTTAGAATCTTCCGTTGTACAGAAGAAATTCTTATCAGTGACCTTTGACCGTGAAAGGTTACACAAAGTTAAGTCATTAGCATAGTTTGCTTTTCCCATTATAAGATATCCCAAAGTACTTTCTATCGCGACAACTGATGAACATGGCGAGGCAACTTTATGTCCGCCAATAATTTCGGGGAATATCTCACAACCGAGTAAACAATCAATGTCTCCGGGCTCATAATAGCAACTGTCAGCTAGCGGTAAACTTTCGAAGTGTTTTAATTGCAAGGTTTCTATGCGAGCGTTAGGTAATTTATCTGTTATCGTGTTAATGACCCTTGCGTTGATAGTGTATTCGCAACTTTTATCAAATCGAGAATGAATCTTAAAAGAGGTAAAACCTAATGTCATACTTTTGGAATTTCCTATTCCCTGGACAGGCGAGGAAGAGGGGTGAATATTGAGATTTAAGCGATCACAACATTGTTTCGTGATAAAATTACTCATTGAGCCTGAATCGATCAAAACTCGAATATTAGAACGTGTATTATTATGTTTATTACACAAATTTACAATCGCGGTCGGAATCAAAACAGTTGAGTTGTTATTTATATCATTAGACGGCTCCGCTGTATGCAGCGATAAAGCGCTATTTGTATTGTTCGCATCGTTGCATTCCTTATCAGTGGAGGCAGCGCGCGGCGCGTGCGCAGCGCACTTCATACCGCTTGACGCGCTTACGCCTGCTGAGTGCGTGAGCGGTGTCGCCCGGCGAGTCGGGGGTTCGATTCTAGATCGTTCTTTAAAATTGTCTATGTGAAGCAACGTGTGGTGGTTCCGTTGGCATACAAAGCATTTATTCTGCGATTTGCAAACCGATATATCATGGAAACCTAAACAATTTTTACAAAAGCGATTTTTGTTAACAATATCAACACGGCGTGTGGGATCTAACAGTATAAAATGTTGACATTTAAATAGCGGGTGTATTGAGGCTCCGTTGCATACAACACAGTGCGAGTTATAAGTTTTATTGTTGTTATTGTTAACGAGAAGAGTGCGAGTTGGTTTTATTTCTTTTTGTACACTATATGTTTTATTTAAAGAGGGTTTGCGTAATGATTGAATTTTACTTTGTTCATTTAAAAATTGTGATAAGTGTTTGAACGTGGGAATTTCTATGTGTCTATGAGTTTGTTCAAATAAATTGACTAACTCCTTATCAAGCTTGCTTAGGGCTACATGAGAGATAATAAAATCAGATAGATTTGATATATTCAAGCGTTGCAGGGCGCATTCGGCCGAGCAAAATTGTTCAATAAATGTATCTATACTCTGATTCTGTTTAAAGTTTAACATTTGATCGAGTAATTGGGATGTTTGTACCCTAAGGTCCTGAAATTTAAAGACAAGAGCATTCCAGATTAATTCGTAATTTTCTGCTGTAGCAGGGAATCCAGAGCATACCAACAACGCCTTGCCTTTAAGATTACCTATCAAATATTGAACCTTTTCAGCGTTACTCAACCGTGGATTTTCATGAATCACACTTTTGAAGTTCTCATAAAACAAAGGCCATTTACTAGGTGATCCCTCAAACTGTACGAGTGATAAGGGAGGAAGCTTGTGACGGTAAGCGTCAGAGTTAAAACTCTCAGACTTTTGCGCACTAAGTGTTTGTTCGGTGCTTTTAATATAACAATATAGTTCGTCAAAAGAACTCAGAGAAGCGTAGTTCGGCTTAACCGTCGGATCATCTTCCAAATAAGCTGTTATTAAAGAATCGAGTGTCTCATGGAATTCTGTTCGAGTTTTATCTAACGAGTGAATTCGTGCTAAAAATTGCGATTTAGATAAAGGGTCAGAGACCTTTAGGCTTAGGTTATAAAGTTCTTGCACTATTTCAAATAATCTTTCCTTTTTTGCTTCTAATAGCGATATTTTAATATTTGACGATGTACTTTCCTCCTTCTTTCCCTTCGTCATTTTAAATAAATAACGAACGGACAGCGATTAGATCACAATACAATCGTAAATGTAAAACAATAGGACGAGCGAAGCAAAGATTATTGGAATGTACGAGGAGGGCGTTAACGGTTACAAGAAAAATTTGCTAAGTTGTCTAAACCAAGTTTTAGAATAAAAATATTATTTTACGTATACAATATTACGTGTATAAATACGTAAAAATGCGTTTAAATTGTAAAATATATAAGGATTAGCGTAAAATATGCAATTTAAGATCGCGGATGTGAGGGTAGATATATATGAGTAAAAATTATAATTTGCATAAAATAAGCGTTATATATGCGTGAATGCGGTAATAATGCGTGTGAATATGATAAATAAAGATGAGTAGATATATATTTGTGAGAAATATGCGTGATGAGATGAGTAAAAGTGAGATGTGTGCGAAAGGTATCGGGTCGGTGGACCACACTTGTGAGGATAGAGGAAGGGACTTACGGCTTTACGAGGTCACTGGTTTCTGAACTGCTCTTCTCCTCACAAGGTCTTCTTCGAGGATCGGTGTCACGATCGCGTGTTCACCCCGGGGTGAGAACTAGGGTGACTTCGTGTGAGATGCGAACACGACCGTGCGCGACACTGGCTATTTCGGAAGTGCGGAGTACTTAGGATGCGGGGGTTGTGGGAGGAAATTTGAAAGTGTGCGTTTTGTGCGTTTGTGTGCGTGGAATGAGTTCGGATACAGTTATAATATACCATAGAGTAATATTCATTTTTGGCGAAGACACGCATGGTGTACTGGTCATGAAAATTGACCTCCTCTAGCACTACACTCAGAGCATCTTCTAAAGTCACGGGAGATTGTAGTCGCACTGTCCGCGCCATATGCTCAGGCAAATTGTACAAAAATACATTCAGAGAGGTGTTATTATATATAGCAATTTTTGCGCGTTTTAAGTCAGCATCGGTTAACATATTCACTTTAGAAATCAGTAGCGATCTAATACCTTGAATTCGGTTGCAAAACTCCAAATAACTCTCACCAGATTTAATTTTAACCGATTCTAACTCGATATTTATACACTGTTCACTCCGGGGGTCTCCAAAATGCTGTTCAAGCAGTGCCTTTAATTCAGACCAAGACAAAACATCCTCGCATTTCGATAACAGCGCAGCTGCATTATCTACAAGCCGGCTGGTTATAGAGTGATATACGTATAAGTTTTGAGCATCATTACCTCTATACCTGCTAATAACATATTCACTTTTTCTCAAAAACAGATTTAATTGCCTTTTGTCTCCTCCAAAAATAGGGATAAGGCTCAATATTTCACGAGGAATTGATCTTATTTCCTCCATATTCGATACTTTTACGTAGAGTATTAGAAAGTCAGAGAACACACACAATTAAATTACACACAGTAAACACACAATATAAAAAAACACAGTAAAACAATAGTATATAAGCACAAATAAAGCAAATCGATTAATTGTTAACGCTATTTTAATATATTTGTAAAAGTTATAAAAATGTATAGATATATAAAAATTCGATTTACTTTAATCGCACTTAAAATCACTTAAATTAAATATTCTGATCGATATTAGGACTTAAATACTTCACTTTACTTTAAACTTCAATAATGTCAATTAAAATATTTCACTTTTTTGTTGTCTCTATACCTTACTCTACTCTATAGTAAATTCTATTTTTAGAACACAGGTTGATTCCGTAGAATTTCATACAAGGAATACCAGTTACGTTATAATGAGAGAGGTTCGATCTCAATAATAACAAATTACTTTACTTTAACACTAATGAAAAATATAGGAGGATTAGGGGAACAAGGGAATGGCGAAAAGTTTGACTCACCAACCGTTGACCGCTATCGCTCCCATACTCAGCTTTGCTTTGACCCTGCTCGTATTATGAGAATATTTATTTGGTTCGGCGGATTTCCTCGATTCACGCGGTTTTCGTAGGAGTTTTCCAGCGAATTTGGACGCCGAAAAATCGCGAAGGGCACGGAACTATACGGAAAATCCGACACCGGCTGCGCCACTCAAGATTTGGGAGCACTTGGGAAGCTTTTTAAAAACTAATTATATTAAAATGAAAAACTAAAATACGTGTTGCTGATTTGGAGGCTTAATTTAATCTGTTAATAAAACCTTACAACTAATTCGCCCGTTCTCATAGAACTCCCTGAAAGCCTTACTCAGCGTAAAAGCAAGTCACACGCTTCTGCTGAGTAAGCCCTCTCTAATCTAATATAGAAGGGTGAGGGGGATCCATAACTAACTATTTGATATTTACATGTTGAAAAATTATCATTATAACAAAACTAAATTAGTATTTAACATAATATCTATCAAAATGTTTATATCATAAACTTTAACTATCATCAATAATATTTATACATAAAAAAAACAAATATATAGAAAAAAAAAAAACTAATTCACAATTATTTTAACATAATATCCCTCAAAATTTTATCTATCGAAGTTTATACAAAATGAATTTTAGCCATCAGTAATAATATTAACCATCAACAGTATTATCCATCAAGAATAAGAACTATCAAGAATATTAACCATCCAGTAAAAAATAACAACCATCGTCTCGAACCCATCCTTTCTCGAGATAACCATTTTATAAAACAACCATCGCCTCGAACCCATCCTTTCTCGAGGTAACCATTATAAAAGAAAATAGCGAATCCATCCATCTCGCTATCTCTTATGTATCCATCGAAAACCATAACATCGCGGAGTGTGGTCAAGCGGCGAACCCATCCATTCTCGCTCTTGACCTGAAACAATCAATAAAGTTTTATGTAGCAAAATCATTTAAAATATCCATAAAAAATAAATAAACTAGAATCCAACTTAAATTATTAGTCGTGAATTCCACCATAACTGTCATTCATAGTTTTTAAGTCATTGTCATCATTATCTAGTTCTAATGACGCTATGTGTATCCAGGATTGCATTCGGTCTGACGCTATCGTGGTCTTGCGCTTATTTTTCATCCCTTCAAATCCAGGAATAGGCGCCACTTTATAGCGATCGTTCCCCAAAACCTTTCCAACTTTAAATGGTCCTTCATACGTCGGTAGGAGCTTAGTACTCTTGCCATCATTTCGAAAAACCATTTTAGCGATTTTTACCAAATCTCCCTTACTGTAAACACGTGCTGGTCTTCGCCCTTTGTCATAGTATTGTTTTTGTTTTTCCTGTTCTCTATCAATTCTATTCTTCACTTCCTGCCGCGCCGATGACATATCGCATGGCTTACGGATTATATCAGTTATTTCATTTAAAGCTGGGTTTCGTTCACTATCCATCATAGTTCCGAACATTACTTCAGCCGGTGCCCTACCTATCGTCTTTTGCATACTATTATTAAGCCCCCATTGTATCCGTCCTAATTTATTGTCCCAGTCCTTTTCGTTGTCTTTTAGAGTCAGTGCCGTTAGAGCATCCAGAATAGTCCTATTGTACCTTTCTACCTGCCCGTTTGACCTAGGGCTCGCCACAGCGTTCAAAACATGTTTTATACCTCTGTCTAGGCAGAACCTTTTGAACGCGTGCGAAGTAAAACAAGAACCGCGATCACTTATTATACGGTCAGGGGTCCTAAATGTATCAAAAATGTCCTCCAAAATCTTAATGACATTTATCGTTTTGGTGTTCCGAACAGATTTAATAAACACAAATTTTGTAAACGAGTCGACAGTTACTAAAATATGCGTGTGGCCTCTTTTAGATTTCACAAATGGTCCGAGGTGGTCAATGTGCACGGTATGAAACGGTGCCTCGACTTTAGCAATAGGGTGAAGCAATCCTTCACGCGCAGTCGAGGTCCTTTTCGCATATGCACACTCAATGCATGACCCCACATATTTTTTTACAAAACGTGACATTTTCGGAAACCAGTACAATCTCTTTATGCGTTCCAGCGTTTTCTCATAACCAACATGCCCTATATCATCGTGGTTCATCCTGCACACTTGCCACCTTGCACCCTTAGGGACCACCCACCTAACGTTATCTTTGTCTCCGTCTATACATTTGAATAATTTATTGTCTTTTACGACATAATTTTCCTGAATATACTCAAGCCCTTTGGAATTTAGATCACTAGTTACAATGTCGCGAATCCTACCTAGCTCTGTGTCACCTAATTGCAGCGTAAGAAGCCAATCTTCGTCATTTATAGCTAAAATGGAAGGGTGTTGTACTATCTCTCCCATAGCAGTGTCAACTATAGGATTTCTTGATAGCGCATCTGCATGAGCCATTTTTGTACCGGCTCTGTACTCTACTGTACAATTAAACTCTTGTAACGCTAGCCACCAACGCGCTATACGAGGAATAAGATCCCGTTTTTGGAATGTAGAACGAAGAGCACTACAGTCGGTGACTATCGTAAACTCCTTTCCGAGCAAGAACACTCTGAACTTTTTCAAGGCACATACCACCGCCAGCGTCTCAAGCTCGTAAGAGTGAAAGTTTTTCTCTTCCGGAGTTGTTTGCCGACTATAGTACGCTACGGGATGTAACGACTCTGCACAATTAGAACGTTGCATTAGTATACCACCTATACCTAACCTACTAGCGTCTGTATGGAGCTCCGTTACTGCAGTGTGATCGTAAATGGCAAGAACTGGTCTGTCTACCAGTTTAGCCTTAAGTGCTTCGAAAGCTTATTTTTGGTCATTTGACCATTCCCATTTTACATCTTTCTTTAATAATTTTGTGAGTGGGGCAGCCAGGTTGGCGAAACCTTTGATGAATTTCCTAAAATAGCTAACCAACCCTAAAAATTGACGAACAGCGTGAACGTTTCCTGGTTGTGGAAATTCGGATACAGATCGGATTTTTGCCTGGCCTGGTCGCATACCTGTAGAACTGATTTCGTAACCTAAGTAATCTATTTGGTTTTGTAAGAAGCTACACTTAGACAAATTCAATTTGAGCTGAGCATCATCAAGCAGACTTAGTATTTCTTCAAGTCTGGTCAGAGCTTCATCGGGATCTTTGCCGTAAACCAGTACGTCATCAATGTACACTGTGGCTTTATCGAATCGCGCTGGCCCTAATACGCGATTCATCATCCGTTGGAACACAGCTGGTGCGTTTGCCAAGCCGAACGGCATACGGTTAAACTCATATTGACCGTCCGGCGTGACAAACGCAGTTAAATGTTTATGCTGTTCGGACACCGGAACTTGGTAATAGCCTGACATCAAATCTAGGGTAATAAAGCATGACTGACCTGACAAACGGGATATCTCGTCTTCTATTATCGGCATTGGGTAGCGTTCTTTTACCGTGACTGAATTAAGCATTCTGTAATCTACACACATTCGCAACTTACCGTCTTTCTTTCGTATTAGAATAATGGGGCTGGCATAGTTCGATATAGACTCCCTGACAATCCCAGCCTCTAACATTTCGCCAATCATACCTCTCACTTTGTCGCGTTCATGATGTGAAAGCCGGTACGGTCTATATACAACCGGGTGATCTGTTTGAGTTGAGAATGTTCCGCTACAGAAATTGAATCCACCTGTGTTACTACTCTATTGACTACTTCAACCCTCTCGCCCCGAGCAAACACGGAATTCTCTTGAAGCAGGCAGGGAATGGAGCAAGGTGTAACTGTAACGTTTAAATGGCCATTCCTAACTTGATAAATACCTCCGAGTACGACATACTGTTCATTGGGTTTACCTACAATCTTCGTATCTAATAAGACATTCCCATTAAGAGTAGATTCTGTTGCAGCCCTAACACTTGCTGCTCCGTACAGCCTACTACGACCTACCATCCTAACTCGTATCGACTGTCCATCATCGTTAAAGCAATGCGCGGGAATCTCTGATCCGACATCTAAGAACTGCAACTTGGTAGCATCTTTAAACACTACAATATGAGGTTGCTCAGTATATGTTTGACCGATGAACATCGTTCTGTCAAGTAAATGATCCTCTACGACTTTGCATGATACTACTGCAGCTACCCCGTCAATTATTAAATTTAGCGACACTGACCCTAAGGATAGAACTAAACCATTACCGAAACCTTTCATTGTTGATGGTACACCGTCATGAGAGGCATTTAATTTAGCGACGCTAGATCTACCTATCAGGGTGACTTCACTGCCAAAGTCTACGAAAGCTTCCATCGGCACGCCATTAATCGTTACATTTTTAATAAATTTTTCACTTGGATTAGAACTCGTAATACACATTGTCTTCGGTACCGTGGAAGTTTTCGTAGACTGGCTTTCTTGTCTTAATCGGCAGTGTTCAGTTTGGTGTCCAATTTTATGGCAGTAATCGCACTTCACTAACGGCTTATTACATTTAAGATAAGGGTGGCCTTTTTCTTTACAATTATAGCAAAACAACGCAGGATTGACGTTTGTTGGTTTGTCGGTCCTACCGTGTGGCAAGTCGGATGAAACGAAGTGCTCTGTATTTTTGTGTCTGAACGACGGTTGATACGCGCATTCTTTGTTACTTAGCAAATATTGAAGAAGTAGGTCGGGTTCAGCACATCTTAACGCCAGAGCACTAGACTTGGTAGTTCTATCAGTTAAACCATGGATGATACAGTCAACAGCTCGTTTACCAGTAATGTCACATTGATTAAGTAACGCAAGCTTTTCATAAAAGTAATTTTCGATGGGTTCGTTATACCTACTCTTTCGTCTCAACATGATCTCCAAGGACTGTCCATAATTTTGCTCATAGGGAAAAGCCTTGATAAGCTTTTCCTGCCACTCTGTCCATGAAAAAAGGATAGTATTTAAACTCTGGTACCAGGTTTTGGCCAGTCCTTGCAGTTTTTGCATTGAAAAATGTATGGTCGTCTTTTCATCCCAACCGTAAACAGAGGCACATTCGTTTACTTTTCTAAGCCAAACATCAATGCGTTGGTTTTTCAAAGAAGGGTCAAATTCCGGCAAAATATTTTTAAAATCAAGTTTATTGCTCGTTTGTGCTCTCGGTTCAACCGGTTGTGGCGTTGGATTACTTTTAAGCAATTGTAGTAATGTAAAAATGTCTTTAGTAGAAAAGGATGCACTACATGACCTTGCATGACGCCCGGAACTGGCGCCACGGTTTCGAAGATCTTGTCCCTCTCGTTCCCGCGATGACTTCTTGTTGCTGCTCTGGTGGTGTTCGGAATCTGCACGCTGTTCACGTTGCTCATTACGCAACCTCCGGACGCTGCCGTCGCGCTCCTTTTGAAGCGCCTTCTCCATCTGGTAGAGGCGCTCTCGTTCGCGCTCCAACTCTTCTTCCCGTCCGCGCAGGTATCGATCTTGACTGCTACTGCGTCCTCTGAAGCGGCTACGGCTCCGCGAGTGACTGCGCCTGTGCGAGCGACTGCGCCTGCGTGAGCGACTGTGCCTCACAGCACTTGGTTCACGACGAGGAGTCGCTAGCCGTTCTTCTTCATCACGTTCACCATCTTCCATTCTCCTGTGACTCGAGAAATATTTCTAATGTTAATATAGTAAGAATAAATGAAAGTACCTATCAGAAATTTAATTTTATAACTGTTGTTCTGTCCTTGCTCTTTTTACTATTGAGACACCTATCCGCACAATATAATTATAGTTTGCAATAAATCATACGCATTAGGGAAGGCTTATTTTAATATCATTGAATTCCAAATGTTGTGCACCATACCGGCCGATTCAGACGTTGGTATCGGAGAGTAGCCCCAATTCAACAAATTCGACCACCGACACAGCACTCAACTAATCATACCTACACGACCGGATAGTCTCGGGGTAGTCCCGACCGGCTCGTGTCAGCACAATTTTTAGATTTAAATGATTTACGCTATACCATGTCCGCAGTTTCAAACATCGTTATTGGAGAGTAGCCCCAATCAAACGAACTTGAATACAGACAGTAACTCGTATGATCAAAGTATCTGGTGGTCCTGGCTAGTACGCATCACTTTCGTATTGTATTTAAATGATCATTCAATGAAAAACAACTTTTCGTTACAGTAAAATCAAGTCAGGTAGTTTTAAAGTATCAATCAAGGTATAACCCTGATCAAACAATCTTACCACCGACAATTTATAATCAGATTAAGTAAGCGCACCCGGATAGTCTCGGAGAAATCCCGACCGGTGCACGCTAACAAAATCTTTTCAAATTCTGACTTAATTTAATGATCATTTAATAAAAGGAATCTTTCTGTTGCAATGAATCATGTCGGGAGTTTCAAATATCGATCAATAGCCTTGATCGAATGAATCTTAACACCGACACAATTTGTCTGATTAAGTTACCACACTCGGATAGTCTCGGAGAAGTCCCGACCGGTGCATGCTAACAAAATCTTTTTTTTGTGTAGTTTAATAAATTTATACGTACGTATTACTTCCTAATTTAGAATTTACATAAATTATTAAGGGCGTGTACTTACGTGAAAGTGGTTGTTGTCACTTCTGAATTATAAGCGATGGGAACTTCCTTTCAATAAAACTTCACTATTTTCACTTTTAAAAACACTTATTATTTCACACTAAAAACACACTCTTCAGCACAACCGTACAGTTCGATCACCGTCGACAGAATGCCCCAACCTCCGAGTGACTCGTCTGAAAAATACTTCCAACGGAAACGTGGCAAAGTCTTTATTTATTTATTTATTTAGAAGACCAACAGCATTATGATAAAATAAAGTACTAATATTAAAGGGTTACACTAATTCAGCCAATTAAAGGACTCCTTATATAAATACAAAAGTTATTTCCTACATACAACTTTGTTGACATAGCTAATGATTAAGTATATAGTGAGACAGAAAAGGACAATATACGATAATAATACGGGTAGGTATAGTGTTTATGTGTGTATGTATGTTACTGTAATGACTGGAATGTGAAGTATGGATGGGGGTGTGTGTAGGTGTATGTATGGTGTTTTATATATAATATTAATAAATTTATAATTAAACATGTATAATAGTTAAATTAAAACATTTATATATATATGTGTATATACATTACAATTAATAACAAATAATACAATAATTATAATTATCATATCTATTCAATTCTTCTATTTAGAAGAATTTCCAAAACTTTCGTTTTATAAGTATTTTTAGACAAATTGAATATGTCGAGATCAGAGAATCTTTTATTATAGGTTAATGTGATTCTAGATATGGGTGCGTTATGCGTGTAATTAGTGTTTTGGATCGGAGGTGCGAAGAGGGCAGTGTGGCGCGTGCGCTTTTTAGGGACTCTAAAGTTAATTGCTGCGAGTAGGGCCGGGGCGTCCAGATGACCATTCACTATTTTATATAGCAACATACAATCCAACAGGGTACGTCTGTCTTCGAGTGGCATTATTTTGTGTCGGGTACAACCAGAGATATAGTCGGAGCGTATAAAGGTTCTGTAGTTAAGGTGTTTTATGAATTTAGCCTGGATTTTCTCGATACGTTGTTTATGAATTATGTAGTGGGGAGACCAGGTACTGCTCGCGTATTCTAGGATACTGCGTACATATGCGAAGTACAGAGCTTTAATGCATGATAGGTTAGAAAAGGGTTTGCTGGTGCGTAGTACAAATCCTAGATTTTTATAAGCCTTGTCTACTATCGTATCTATATGTTCCGTCATACACAGTTTTTGGTCCAACAATACTCCTAGATCACGTACTAATTCAACTTTTTGTATAGGTATGGAGTCAAAGCTATATGTGAATTTTAGTGGATTGATTTTGCGAGTGAATGAGATTGTTTGGCATTTAGAAACATTGACATTTATTTTGTTAATTAAATAATAGTGAGAAAGCCGATCTAGTGTGTTTTGAAGAGCGATACAGTCCTGGGCATTGTTAACTTTACAGAAAACCTTTTTGTCGTCTGCATAAAGAAGATAATGTGTGGAATCGAAACATGTATATATATCGTATAAGTACGCGTTGTACAGCAATGGACCAAGATGTGATCCCTGCGGGATTCCTGAAGGGATGTTGATGACGTCAGAACTATACCCCCCGACAACAACGATCTGGGATCTATTTGTAAGATATGATTAGTAGTATGTTATTGGGCATTCTGCCTCAATTTCCGCTCCTCCAGGTTCACTGCGTTCACCTTCCGTCGCTACAATTGATGCAGAACGCCCAATAAACATAAGCGGTCCTGACGAAAATAAAATGTTCTCTATTTTCAACGCAACGCGTTCAGTTTCATAAGTCTAATTGAGAAAAAATATTTCAAAACTAACCTGAATAATAGGAAAATGCAATGTGATGTTGTCTGCGCTGATTCTATATTTTCAACGCAATGCGTTGATTTGATCGTATATTTTCAACGCAACGCGTAGATTTGGCTCTATATTTTCAACGCAGTGCGTTGATTTCATATTCTGTTGATCACTATCACACGCGTTACGCAAACTGTACTTATAAAACCTATCTTTATGTTATTGGTTCTAAGGTATTTTGATTTCAATCTTGCCTATCATTATTACAGGAGACGGTATGTCAATGAAACAATTTAGAAGGTTAATAATTAAAAATATAATTTTACTACTTTGATAAACTTATGCCGACAGATAGGACATTTGTTATTTAAAGATAGTGTACACTTTGCACAGCTTACAGCATGACCACAAGGTATAAAGCACATACAAATTTCTTCATTTAAACAAATTTTACAAGTCATGTTCTTGTAGTTGTTCATGTTTTGAGCACTCTCAAATGTTTGATTCAATTGTAATGTGTCAGAGTTTCCAGATTGATCACATTTTCCTCTGTCGTTGTTGTTTTTATTTATGTATTTCCGTCCTTTCACACATAAAACATATGGACAATGTTGAAAGACACTTGCATGCTCTTCCCATGGCATGTCTCCAGAGTTCCAATCTTTAAGACCTCCACCACAAAAGTAACAAAGAACTTTATCACTTAGTCCGGTATAAAAAAATCCTGCATCGGCCATGTCTAGAGGCTTTTGAGTTAAACCTTGAGGCCAGGAGTCAAAACTTTGCAAACGTGTTGCTTGAAGAGTATAACGAGGGTGAGCAGGCTGCTTGAGCTCCATCAAAAGTTATTAATTTTATCAGTATTAGAAATCACGCTCACAACACGTCCTGTTTACTATAGTCAACTGGCTGTTGTGTTACTCATTTACACTAACTTCATTGAATTGAGAGCACTTATTTCATAATAGGTATGTGACGAATTCAAGTATCTAACAATAAATAAAACAAACAGTACTGAAAACATCAATTTTATTATCAAAGAATACACATTTAAAACTAAATAGGTACAACACATTTCTTAAAACGTATTTCTTAAATCACATATATTTATTTTACACATTATTTTAAATTTTAATATTTTATTTTCGATTTCGTCAAGCAAAAATATATTCATATTCTCATTATACCATTTTTTAATTATAACTACATTTTTTAATGCACACACTTTTGTATGGAACATACAATTTAATAATGCCTCGTCCTTAAAATTATATTTTTTATACAACATAAATAAATTAGGACAACCTTTTTCACTAATATCTATAATAGAACAATTGTTACATATTGTTTTTACCCATTTAATTTTTTCCATGCCTTTCACGAGTATAATTTTATTTTCCAAAAAAGGTGCGATTATGCGTTTGAGCTCATGACATTCAATATATCCTTCACGCCAGCGAGTACCACGGTTTTTTTGTATCCACATTACATGCCTCTTTTCGACAGGTGTTAGATCAGAAAATGGAAATGGTGGTTTCACTAAAAACGTTTGTGTATATTCATCCGTGGCTAGTGCAAACTCGCTTACAATGAAGTTATTAGATAAATCTTTAAAACCTTGAACATCAACTATAACCAATTTTGAATTCATGATATTGACGTGACAACGTCTTAAATTAGGTTGCGGCTGGGAGTCACTTATGAAAAAGTGTAACGCTCGGTAACGTTACGATGAGTCACCGAACGAGAGAGAGGCCCGCCGAATGCCTTGCGTCTCTCTCCCACTCAACTATGATCGGTCTGCCGCGCGCGCAGCACTAGAGAATTAGGCGCATTGAATCGGCGCATGCTTGTGTCTCTGTCTTTGTCTTTCTCGAACGTTCTTGGCGTTGGAAAAACAAGAAAGCGTCATAATACAAGTTCACACGTGTGGTTAAAGTATCGTCAGCTGTGTCTGTAGTGAAAATGTGGAGTGCTTAGATTCGTCATTTACAACAACTACAACAATAAAGGTAAATAATTGTACACTGATATTTCATTATCGTAAACTATGATTGATTGATTAATTGTTAGATTGACACAAAAGTTGAGAAACTGAGTTTATAGGTTATGTCATACTATTGATAAATGTTGATAGTGTTAAGTAAATTATTAGTTTAAAATTAATTAATTAATTAATTATTATTTTACAAATTTTCATTAATTTCAAATTTATTTAGCAAAAATTTGAACCTTCGATCTGAATAAATGTTTTGATTTTCGAATTGATTCTTTAAAATTACAAATATTAAGAAAAAGTGGCAGATATAAGAAAACTTGATTTAAACTGTGTTGAGCAAGAATTTTAACATCTAATTTAAGTAAATGTTTTAATTTTCAACTTCATCATTTACAATTACAAATTTTAATTAATTTCAAATTTATTTAGCAAAAATTTGAACCTTCGATCTGAATAAGTGTTTTGATTTTCAAATTGATTCTTTAAAATTAAAAATTCATCCATTCAATTTCAAATGTTCAACAGGAATCACCACTCTCAAAACAATGGAAACGGACGAGCAAATGCCTTCAACTTCCAGTACATCAATGGAGACGGAGGATATCGTGCCGTCAACGTCTGCAGTACCTTTCGTTGTTCCACACACCACCTCTACCGCCAGAACGAATGCTCAGCGACAACGTGAGTACAGACTACGTCAAGCATTGACCAGAACTCCTGAACAAGTAAGAGCCTTTGCAAAAGCGGCTGCAGAGAGGCAACGCAGGTTCAAGCTACGTAAATCTGCTAACATAGCCCTCACCAGCGGTACGTCAGAGTCACCTGCTTCAACGTCTTGTTCTGTGGTGGAGAGAACAAGCGTTCCTGTCGTGGCGGAGAGAACGAGCGTTCCCCTAACTAACGCTCAACGGCAACGTGCATTCCGACAACGAAGAGCAGCATCTTCTCGGACTGATGTACAACCGAATACTTCTTCAACCCAAACAGCAATACAACTGGAACAATCCACCTGGTATACCAAATGGTCATCGTCAATACGGAGATTTCAATCTACATTCCTGGACAACGATTTTGGCCATGCTTGCTCGGTTTGTGACAGATTGTGGTTCAAGAATGACCTTAAAACCATCACTGCACTACAACTGAAGGTAATCTCGGATTGGTACGTTAAGGAAAATCGGCAGCTACGCAAGGAGGATTATACAAAGTCTTGCAACACCTGTAGACAATCACTGAATAAGCGTAAGCTTCCTACTCTCGCAAAGGTCAACGGCTTCTCATATCCTGACATACCTCCAGGTCTACCGCCTCTGGATCCTATCAGTGAACGTTTGGTCTCACCACGCCTTCCATTTATGCAAGTGCGTCGACTGCGTCATGATTTCTCTTATGGAATTATTGGACAAGTGATAAACGTCCCAGTCAACGTACAAGACATGGTAAAATGCTTGCCTCGCCATCTAGAAGAGGACGATGTTATCAACGTTAACATCAAAAGGAATCTTGCACACAAAACAAATTACATCAGCGGGTACATGTCTAAGCGTACGGTCAAAGAATGGTTAGATGTACTTCAAAATTCAAGTCTATATCGTTTGTACGATATCAAAATAGATTTGTCAAGACTGCAGCCTGCATTGCCATCAGATGAAGGCCTTCAAGATGATCCTGCTAATCGGATCGAAGCAATCTCCGCCGAATATACGCCCGAGTCTGAAGTTCTTGCTGCGAGACAGCACACACTACTGTGGAATGAAGAGGATTGTCTTGACATCGCACCAGGACATCGGGCAACGCCTCTTAACATCATTTATGACCGTCATGCAGAAGAACTATCATTTCCTGCGATATACTTCGGAGAGCCCCGCCGTTTCAACATGAACATTTCAGTGACACCGTACATGATGGCGACCAGTGAAATACGACGGAGTGACAGGCGTGGAGCCACGCCTCAAAAAGTCTTATACGATGCAATGAAGATTCTACGTCTGCGAATGGTCGATGGGATTTACAGCACATTCCGAAGTGTTTCGATCACAGAGAGCGTAACTCGACGCATGTTAGAGGATCCGGAGTTTCTCAAAGAATTCGTTGTGCAGAATCTCGCCTTTATGAAGTCGGTGCCAAACTCTGTCCAGTACTGGGCCTCTCGTAAACGAGATCTCTTCGCTATGCTCCGTCAACTTGGTAAGCCGACCATCTTTCTCACTCTTAGTGCAAACGAGGTACGCTGGTTAGTATTGCTGAATTTACTGCTCAAGTTGAGCAACAAATATCCTGGCAAAGTCGCCGAAGATCTCAACACATCAGAGCGGTGCAACTTGGTGAGTGACGATCCAATTACATGTTGCATATATTTCCACAAACTCGTTGGTACATTGATGAAAATGCTGAAATCAAAACAGTCATACAATCCGTTTGGCCAGTACTACGTGGAGGATTATTTCCTTCGCATTGAGTTTCAACATAGAGGAAGTCCGCACGCTCACATTTTACTGTGGTTACACGATGATCCACATGAGACTGTGTCAGAAAATATGCCGAAGACCATCGAGCTCGTGGAGAAGCTGAGTTCCGTCGCCAAAGAAGATGTGCCCAACGATACCATCTACGCCAATCAAATCCACAAGCACACTTTCACCTGCACGAAGCGAGGCGAAACGACTTGTAGATTTGGGATCCCGTACTGGCCAATGCTCACTACCCGTGTATTGATCCCAATGCCTCAAACTGATGGACGCCGCATAGCATTCCAAAAAAAGGCCAAGGAGCTACGCAACTGTCTCAGCGAACGTACATACGCTAGCATGGACGACTTTCTTAGGGAGCATAGTTTGACATTCGATGCATATCTTGACGTAGTGCGTTCAACTTTGCGCAGGCCATCTATGTTGTTCAAACGCAACTTCGACCAACTTATGACGAACACATTCAACCCTTACCTCGCTGGTGAAATCAAATCCAACATCGATATCCAGTTTATCTTGGATGAATACAGCTGCGCACAGTATGTCGTGGAATATGTGAACAAATCAGCTCGTGGAATGGGTAACTTGAATCGTGAGCTGACTAAGATGATGGAAGAGCATCCTGACCGGGACTACACGGGCCAATTGAAAGCATTGAGTGTCAAACTTCTTAATGCAGTTGAAATGTCAGCTCAAGAAGCAGCATGGTATTTACTACGGCAACCGATGAGCGAAACGAGCCGTCAAATTATGTACATACCAACAGTTTGGCCATCGGAAAGACAACGCTGTCGCAAACGTCGGAAACAAATGGATCGCGAAAACATCGAAGCAGACAGTACAGATGTATTTACCAAGAACATCATTCAGCGATATGAAGAGCGACCTCCGATCTCTGGAATCTTCATATTTGGCCGAGTTTGCTTCGTATTACGCTGATTATCATGATTTCATCGACAATGAAGATGACGTAGATGTGCAAGAAGACGAAATTGAAGAACCGGTGACCGAGGAAAGGACAGCTGTGGGAAGGACGACATCAAATGAACACCGCAGACGAAAAATTGGACGAATAATACGATACAGACGCTACGAAATAGATGAAACTGTTAATTATCAACGTGAAATGGTATTGCTGTTCTTGCCTTTCCGCAATGAAATAGCTGACATTGTTGATAGCAATAAATTTCTACAACTGTTCAATGATAACAAGGATACCATCATGGAACGCCGCCAGCTGTTCGAAAACAATCTCAACATCGACAGTGTGATGCAAGAGCTTGAAGCTATGATGATTCTACAAAATTCAGACAGCAGAGAACCACCAGAAATTGAGGAAAGGAGAGTGTTTGTCGAGCAGGTGTTAGGAGGAGAAGGTTCCGAGAACAACGATGATGTCAATCAAATCGTCCCGCGAGAAGGCTTATTATCGGTCGTAAAAAAACGTAGCAACGTGATGCCAAAACAGCAATTTTGTGAGCTGATACGAACGACGAACCCTGAACAACGTGAGCTGATTCATGAGGTCATACATCGTTTACATGGCTGCGGAGATGAGGTCGTCGTCACACTACAAGTTTTCTTCACAGGACCGGCCGGCTGTGGGAAAACTTATTCAGTTAAGTGCCTGATGGAGACGTACAATCGTTACACACAGGAACACAACTCACTGAACAACGCATACGTTGCTTGTGCAAGCACAGGCAAAGCAGCTGTCCCTATTGGCGGAACGACAGTTCACTCAGCGTTTCGTCTCACAAATTCTCGAGTGACAAAACTTCTTTCTGCTGAGAACTTGCAAGCCTACAGAAACATGTTTGTCGGCGTGAAAGTTGTTTTCATTGATGAAATCAGCATGTTGAGTGCAGCTATACTTGGAAAAATCAATTATCGACTACAGCAGATTACCGGTATTTACGATCAACCATTCGGAGGCATTCACATGATCTTATGCGGCGATTTCAGACAGCTGCCACCTGTGCGCGCTAGTCCGTGTTACACAGTACCACACAACCAACTCGGAGGACCTGTACTCTGGCAAAGCATCAACTACTTCCCATTAGTCCGTGTTGTCCGACAAACTGACGAGCTGTTTTCGACGATTCTCACCAAAATTGGAGATGGACTCAAACTAAGTGTCAATAATATCGCACTTATTGAGTCCAGGCACAAATCTGAAGTCTGGTGCAAAGAGAACGTACCCGACGCTGTCAGATTGTATTACAGCAACCATGAAGTAGATTCATACAATCGAAACGCAATTCAAAACGCACACAACTGTATCGCCACTGATATTATGCTTGGGTATTCCAGCAATTCTGAAAAGAGCCGGGAGCAAGGGAAACTTCACAAGATGTCGGTTGCAGAAACCGACGGATTGCCATACATGTTGCCATTAGCAGTAGGATATCCGTACATGATTACATCTAACATAGACGTCGCCGATGGATTGGTAAATGGGGCTATTGGAGTTTTGCTATACATCGAACGTCAGCCAGCCAATGCAGATGACCGTTCTGCTCCAGGAGGACCATCGACCAGCACAAGTTTGCCGCCAGCTAAAGATGAAATCGCCACTCTATGGTTCCAGTTTGAAGACAAAAATACGGGTACCAAAGCAAAAATCAAATGTCGACCACATGTGCACAGCAAACCAAACACCTTATCCGTCGATTGGGTGCCAGTGCACAAGAAAGTGGTAAACATTTCGTTGACAAAAACAGTGAAGTGCAAGCGAAAACAATTTCCTTGCGTGCCTGCTTGTGCAATTACGATCCACAAGGCCCAGGGTGGGACGTTTACTACAATTGTTTACAAGTACTCCTCAAAACAACCACAGCAATTGGTATATGTAGCCATGAGCCGCGTCACAAGTATCGACGGATTGTACATCATAACAGAAAAGGACTCTCCATTGGTTTTCAAACATGGCCGAGATGGAAACGACTCACAGACTACTCGAGATATTCGCAATGAATACTTACGACTTCGTGGACACACTCTAGACACAATTACCAAACAAGCCGTAAAATTCTGTGACGACGCAACCGACGCTGGACAACTTATTGTAACGAACATCAACTGTCAAAGTTTAAGTGCCCATGCCGCGGACATTGAAACAGATACAGTGATACCACGATCCGACTATTTAGTATTGACTGAAACGTGGATGCGCGACACTTGTGAACCAACTCCAATCAAGGGTTATGAGTGCGTATCCAGGGAAAATAATCGAACTAACTCAGATACCAACGCGGCTGGTGGAGTGGCGATCTATCGTAAATTATCATCGATATCTACGGCGGAAGTGGTCCAAGTTGCGATTACAGACGTAACTCGTGTCATTAAAACCAAGGGTGACATGTGCATGACTGAAGTTACTTGCTTCGCCGCTAATACTAGCTTCAAGTTTATACTCGGTGCTGTATATATTCATCCAGGAGCTAGTATGCAGGATATTGGAATGTTGCTATGGCAAGGACTCGGTCCGTACATTCACAACAGCCAGTACGTGCCACCGTTCGTGCAAGTTGATTCTAGTATACCGATTCTTCTGTGTGGTGATTTTAACAAAAACGTAAAGCCTGACAACTCGTTTCTTAATTTCATGAAAAATACGTATAATCTTGATTGCGTATCAAACGTTTCTAAGTCAACTACGTTAAAAGGAACAACTATCGACTTGACTTTCGCAAGACACATTACAGCAGAAACACTTCCTTTCATTTCATATTTCTCCTATCATCGTCCTATCCTCAACAAAATCACTCAAATAGGAATTAGTTAAGTTTAAGTTTACATGTACAATGTTTTAGTAAACAAAATATATTTCTATAGTTAAAATTTGTGCAATTCTTATTTTCATTCAATTCCTTGTTCCTATTGTGCAATTTAATTATATTCATATCAATAAATATTCTACCGAGAAAAAGACGTTGTCACGTAAAATCTTCGCCCGTAAAACCGACTTTACAGGCAACCATTTTTTTCTTAATGATATTGCTCAGAGGTTTATATTCTACAATGCAATCGTTAAGTATCAAACAATATGCAGTAGTATTTTCTGGAAAATTGGAATCGGACTCAAGTTCAACACGTACGTCTATAGGTCCTGACTTCAGATTTTCGTTTTGACGTGAACAGTCGACAACAAATAAAGGAGCTTTATTTTTAAAGTCGTCGTAACTTAACAACGGTTCTGGACGACGTCCATAATAAGACTGTTGAAATTTTGCATATTGCTCGTATAATATCGAGAATTTGTCCTCTTGAAACTTGACATTCATATTTTCATAAGGGAAATAACAAGAATTTAAAAATACTTTAACGTTACTAATATTACAGTGATCAAATTGAGACATATCAATTTCTGCTCTTCGCTTACGATTAGTTTGTAAACCAACTATTATGTATCTAGGTTTTTCTATTTGAGATGATGTTTTAATTGACCAGGTGTGTTTGGTGGTTTGTGGAAGTGCAGAATACTCATAAAGATCCCAAGTTCTAAACACTATATTAATGGAACGATCTTTTTCTAAGCATTTAAGTAAATTAATTCGTTCACGATCAGACACTTTTATATGAGGAACACGCCATGTAATTTGCTTTATTTCTATATCTTGAATAACTTCTCCAGTGTCTAACTTTAGCGAGTTGAGACTCGTATTGCTCCGAAGTAAAATAAGTTCATGTTTGCAATTCATAACAATTTTGTTATAATCTTCTGCAAATCCTAGTATTTTATTAAGAGGTATTGACACTGTAAAATTTCCCTCATGTTTGCTTGTATTACCGTTGATGTCCCACCCCCAACATTTCGCCATCTTAGACTCGTTGTCATTCATAGATAATAGAGACTTCATGATAGTAGTTATACCAGCATTTTTAATTTTATCTATTTCTACTCCATTAAGTTCATAGCGAATATCTTGGAAAAAGAAAAGCACTGGATTGTTTGTGAAATGTACTTTGCTTGCTTTGGTTTTTGTATCTTTTTTATACACATTGACACAGCCCTCCAAATACAACGTACTTGCTGAAGGTAATATATACAAATCTTGTTGATTGATTGGTATTCGTATCTCATCGTTTTCATTAAAACTAGTTACATAAGGTTTATATGAGTGATATTCAATACTTTGAATAGAATTGTCTTGAACAAGAGGTTCAACTATATTTAATATACTCATTTTAATAATCCAATTAATTTGAGAAACTTTTTGTTCTCTCTTGTTAATTTAATTTTAGGTCTGTTTTTCTTGATAATGTGTCTAGAAGTGACGGCTTTTGAGGTGGTCACCGAGTTTTTATTGAAATCAATCATTTTTTCTTGAGATGCAGATATAACTGAATGTCTTCACCGCGTAAATTAACAAGATTGTTTTTTGCGTCCACTATTCTGATCGATATAGAACTGATAGAGTTTTGACTAACAGGAAAATAAATAATATTCTTCGGAATTTCAATAATTCTATAACCTGGAGGTACATTTGGAGCGAATTCGTGAATAATATGACTAGGTTTTCCGTCTGTATAGGATCCTTTTATAATATCACATTCGATCCTTAGCACAGTTGATGATAGAATGTTGACTGGCAATCGAGATTCTGTTATTATATTAGCTTTTAAGGTTTCCTCACCGAATCCAAATATTTTTGCAAGTGATGGACTTTTTTCAAAATGTATATCTTTAGAACATATAATTGAAGTTCTCAAGGTGTTATTGTTAGAACTCAAATTGAAACTGCAATCTATAACATTCTCCCTTAAATAATCACTAATATCATTGAGCTCATATGAACCTTCAGGTATTTCTACAACTTGATCATTACCATAGTAAAATTTATTATTTTTACTATCGATATTAGGTATCGAATTAAACGTGGAGAAGTACAGCAACCCACATTCATATTCACCATCAAGTTGAAGAGCAGGTGAATAATTTGTAACCGATGTTGAAGTGCAGCTCGATATAGACAGTGTGAAAGACATGTTGCTACTGATTATTACTTATGGTGTTTTACAATATTTATACGTTTATTCCAAAAATGTCTTAAAAACTTTAAACATAAATGTCCACAATTAACAGTGTCAAAACTTTGAAACTTAGTATAGTTGTATAAAATTACCTTATTTTTCAAATATTTAATTATCTCTAAAGGAGGCTTTAGGTCACCAAAGCTATCGAAATACTCACAATATGTTTTATCTTTTACATAAGCTACCCAGTGAGTTCCTTCATTATCGCTATTATCTAAATTGACTATACCACATTCAATATTTTTAGGAAATTTCGGTAACCTGTCTCGCATGTAAACTCCTCTGAAGTACGGTATGTCACTCGCATGTTGCAAGATATCTAAATCTGTAAGGGCACGCCTGGGTAGCTTTTTATTTAGTTTTTTGAAGTCTTTAAAAACAACCCGTTTCCTTTTTTGTATGGCTTAATGTACATGCCTTTACCCAAAGCAATAGCCTCCATAGTTTTGTTATGACGTTCACATTCCTGTAGATCTTTTTGAGAAACTTTATAATCATTAACTGCTTTCGCTATACCTGCTGCACCTCCTGACAGGGCGCCTAATGCGGATAGACCCGCAAATATTGGTATTAAAGGTAATATTCCACCAATTTTTGGGATTGGTATAACTCGAGGTAAAATAACCTTCTTATTAGAAAATAACTTCTTAGCTACCATATGTGCCATTTTTATAGCTGATTTATTATTTTTTGGTTTAAATTTCTTAAGATGCTTATTTATTCTACCGATCACGGAACTAAATTTTTTTACACCTGCACCTACTTTCACTTTTGTTTTCATTACTTTATTGACTAACCAGGAAGCCAACTTTTCCCCTTTTGTAGCATTCTTTGCTTTCATCCTCCTCTTAGCCATATTCATAAGCTCTATATCAGCTTTGTGTCGATCTTCTAGATTTGAATAATTGTTGTAAGCTATATCGTGCTGCTTACAAGCTTCGTCTAGTGCGTTGACTCCTTTGTCACCACGCAATAAACGTTCCCGTAATCTAGTACCAGGTCCGCAATAATTATATCCTGGTAAATGTAGCTCAAACGGTAACTTATTAATAATTTTATCCACAAGTCCACCTCCTTCCATTGATATTAGAATAATAATAAATTCTGAAACAGTTCTTCGTTTATATAATTTTATAGAAGTGCTTTTTTATCAATCCACGAATTTTCACTGTCCTTTAAACCTAACCACTTAACAAATAACTTGTTACCGTTTTTTCTTATGACTTTTTCAACTAAATAAGCACCAGGGTGTTGTGTCTTCATTAGTTCCTGATCGTAAAACGTTCCTAGTATGTTTTGTTGTCGTTGATCTTGAATGTCATAAGTAACAGGTTTTGTATTATTTACTTTAACAATCGTGAACAGTTCAGTAGACCAGTTAGGAGTAAAACCTTTTTCGAAAATTCCCTTATATTTACTTATTCTCACTTGATCTCCTACGTTAAATTTAACTTTCGTAGGCTTCGATACCTTGTGAGATTTTATAATATTATTCAAAACCTGCATTTCATTTGAAGAATTGACATCCAAAGGCTTAAATTTTGTTATACGATGCACTGTATCATTATAATAATCTGTTATTTTATTTAATGGTTTCCCTACCCATTTATAGTTTCCGATTAAATGAAAGTATTTGTATAATTTGTTCTTTAAAGTTCTGATTAATCTTTCCACAATTGATGCCTTTTTCACCGAATATGTAGAATAATGATTAATTTTGTATCTTTTCATTAAATTATTGAAACAGTCGTTGTAAAATTCTTTTCCTAAATCAGTTTGTAAATGTTTCGGTCTACGACCAGCACTTAGTATGTTTTCAAACGCTATTGAAATTTCACTTTTAGTTTTATTTTTAACGGGAATAGTCCATGCAAACTTAGAAAATGTATCGATGACAACTAAAACAAACGTATAATTCTTATTAATTTTTTTCAAATTTTGCATATCAATTAAACCCGCTTGCCACAAATCATCAATTCCTTTTAGAATCACATGACAACGTTTAAAGTTTTTTCGGGCTTGTCGGTGAATTTCATTTACTATCGCTTCTTTGCTCATTTTTATATCAATTGGTTAACGGTATAGGTTTGCTCGTGTTTCTTGTGAACCGTGTTTGGCGACTGATGCAATAATGCTTGAATTTGACTTTTTATAATTTCAAACTGCATATCTATTTCAGATTTTGAATAAAAATCTGTAATAATATTATCAACATACTGTTTATTTATGACATCATCACTAGAAAATGGTATTTTAGAAATTTTAAGACTATTCAATTTCAGATCACATTCACCATTCAAAAGTTTTACCAATTTTTTATCAAGCAAGTCAGACGTTTCTGCTGATCGCATTCGTTTGTGAACGTGATGTCCAAACTTGTCAATATTCATAATGTGTGTTTATCAGTTGACAACTCATACAGAACTGAGAAGAAATTTCTTTTTACTTAATTTATATCTAATGAATTACACCCGCTTCACGTAATTCTTCGATAATGGAAATTATTTCATTATCCAACCCGGTGTTTCCAGCATCGTGCGAGGCAATTAATAGTTTTAGCCTTTCAACTAGTTCATTCGGATCATCCCAATAAACAAAGTCTACGTTAGGTTTTACTTGTTTTAGTAATGACAATCCAGAACCTTGCACTAGGCTTTCAGTACTTGTATGTTCTTTACAATGTTTAAATAACGGTTTAATAATGTAGAGGTATTTTGTACCTTTATTACTTTTTATAGCTTTTTTTGGACTGAATTCTCGTCGGTGAGCATTAGTATCTAATAAAATTTGTTTATAATTATTCAAATCGCTTTCAGATATCACATTTAAATCTGGAACCTTTTTAAATAACAGTTCGTGTAAACCCACCGTTTTATTATACATGGAATTAGCAACAGTAATTGTATCAGAAGTTAGAGCAATACGTGCGTTTCCAACTTTCAGTTTCCCCCGATCTAATCTAACGCCATAGGGAATATTATAAACTTCCGAAGATAATGACCAAGAATAATCATTAGAGTCTAATGATTTAAAGGAAATTTCACTCTCGTTTAGATTTTCATTACTGCTCTTCGAATCTTCAGAACTTTCTTCTTCTATGTCTATGTTGTCGCTAGGAGTTTCATTATTTTTGCTAGCTTTAACATTCATATCAAAATAATTTGACGACTGCAATTTGACATCATCTTTTTCTACTTTTTTTGTACACAAATCATGTAGATTCTGATTTTTATCATTATTGGGTCTTAGTGGAACGTTTCTTGCCGCCATTTTTTGTAGTGGTTCTGTAATTGGCTTCAACATTGTCTCAATGACATTATTGCTATCGATTTCTAAATTTCGCATCTGCTTAACTTTTCTTTTAACGCATTCAGCAGATTTTATAATTTGTTCTTTTAATTCTTTTTCGGTACTCATTTTGTTTTAAAGACTATACTCGTTGACGTCAGAATTAAAAATGATCATATAAGACCCCTGTTTCTCTATTAGTACTAACAAACAGACTATTAGTTACTAAATACAACAAATGTGTCAAAGTTCTTTCTATAGCATCCCATACTTTTCTCGCAGTCCTTATTTATAACCAAAAAGTTATATGGAACTTTCCATATTTCTGTACATAACATTCGGAATTCTTTCCAGGTCATATCAGTATTTACATGCTCATCATATACATGACGTAAATTTATATCATCTTGTTTGAAAAGAATTATAAGATTTGCATTATCTCTAATGAGTTGTTTTGGTATTTTGCTATATGTTTGATTTAAATAAAAACTATCTATATTTTTATGTCTTCCCATGCAAAAATAGTCTCGTATGTTGTTCTGCTTTTCACAAGACACGTCGTCAAAAATTATAATAGAATTAGGTTTAGCTTCTACAGAACTTAACACGTGCTCATTTTCTTTAAATTTTGAGAATGTTACCTTAGGCACCAACTTCAACACATTTTCTAAAAAAATATATTTAGGTTGATATAAAGTTTTAGAATAGACATAGATATTTTTAAATTTCAGACCATTTTCATGTATTAACAAACCTATCAATAGATTTGTTTTACCACAGTTGGAAGGGCCGCATATTAAACATCGTATCGTATTTGGCAAAAGCTTTCCATGTCTGAACCCATCGTGTTTTTTAGATGCAATGCTAATATTTGGTAAGTGCAGTGAAAGAGATTGCTTAACAAATAGCATGTTTAGACTGTATAAGATAACAATAAAAAATAAACATTTTCTCTTATGTACATGACTTATATAGCCCTAGGAAATATTATAATAACTTATTCCATTTATTTTTCTATACGACTAATACGAAAATGATAGATGCTAGGTACATAACATTAACCTACATACTTAAGTAACATAGGAAGCTTACTTGGATGATTTAATGAAAACAAGTAAATTGAATATTTAAATTCTTAGTTTATTATAATATAATAATTTATTTACATTTTGCTTATATATCTTATATTACTATTCAAATAAGTTTCTTAAGCTTTCTATTCTTCACATAGTTTTTTAGAAACTTTGCCAATAAGGCTTTCGGCTAGGTTTAAGACTTCATCAAGAAAAGGATTTACAACTACATGTTGTACTCTGACAGTTTCACAATACGCATTAGCACTTTGATCAAAGTCATAAACTTGAAGTTTTATAACTTTGTGTCCTCTATGTTGTGATTTACTAATAACGAATGATGCACTTTCCATGTTGCTCCTTTTTCTTCCTTTTTTTGCACCAGATGATTTTTCAACTGATGTGCTCGTTCCAGCTGTTTCATTACTTTGTTCAGCTCTCATTTTTGTTTCAAATTCATCCCATCCAGCCAAAGGATCTTGTGCGCATTGAAGAAAATACGGGTCTGAATCCAACTGAGCGTTCATTATTTAGCTGTGAACAAAAAAATAAACAAGTTTTAATTACAACATATTAAGCAGGTATGTAGTATGTATGTAGGTACCTAATTATAATAATAACAAAAAATCACACTTACCAGGTAGTGGAAATTGAATATAGACGACAAAGCACTTAAGTTATAAAGAGATTGTTAAATCACTGAAGCAATGTGTTTTATCTGAATGAAATATGTTCTTATTAACACAACCTTCTTTCACGAATTATTCCTTTATAATGATTACTTGATATAATTATAATGAATAATTTTCAAACTGTAAGCTACTGAGACATGTAATTCAATACTATTTGCATGTGTTGCCGCCGCCACCGCCACCTCATGTTCGAACAAGTTCAAACATGTGACAATACTTACTTATATTACAATCATTCCCCTGCATCATCGTTTTGATCAAGTTTAAACCTGCCTTGTTATTAATTTAAAAGGTTATTATATATAATTGAAAATAAAACACCATGACTTTGGTTCATACATAATTTATTTTCATATCTACATCTTATATACTAAGTATACATATGAGTAGGTACTAATTATTGTTTAAAACAATTTAATCCGAACACCTTACTTTTCTAAGTTTCAATACATTTTATTATACATTAACATAAGTCATAACTATTATAGGTATCTAGCACAACAAGTTGTCTAAATAAACTGTTAAAATAGAGATTTATGTCCCCAAGCCTTTGTAGACATCTTATCGGGGGATATATAACGCTTATCATCAGTGTTTGAGAGCGCAATTTTATTCACAGACTGCGTAAATATTTCATGTTTTATTGATTGAAACAAAACGTTCTTTTTACGTACAACCTTATTATTTAACAATACTTCGCGATAATCGTCTCCAGATAAATCTCGAATTACACATTTTTTGGTACCTTTGGCTTTTTTTATGATATCATTTTCTGTTCTGATACAATATAATTTACAACGCAATCCAATGAACTCTGTTACAATCTGTCCCTGCATCTCGTCTTTGAATAATCCAGGAATCTTTTTGTTAATTAAAGGAATGTTAAATCGATTTTTCGGAACATAGTTACTTGTATCAAAGTATTGTATCAATGATTGTTTCATGTCTTGATAAAAGTCTTCCGTTGCGATATCATAAACAAAACTATCGGTGTCAGTATAACATAGTTTGACCCTGTCGCCATATTTAGGTTTAATAACAGCATAATGAAAGTCATACATTAAATTTTTAGATAGCTCTAACACTGCAAATCCTACATATATCGGTTTATCTAATAACACTCTCTCGGGTTTCATTTGAATAGCAACGAGATTTTCAGAAAAAATCGAAACGCTATGAAAGTTTGGCCGTGCAATTAATCGGTCTGCACTACCGCTCTTTTTTGTTTTGTTTTTGGTATCACTCCACTCGTTTATTATCTTGACATTAACTCGTTTTTCTGTATCTTCCAAAGTTTTGCCAAAAATTGAATTATTAAACAACTTGAAAAGATCTTGTTGAACTGGTGTCACAGCCTGTTTCCTCAGCTCGGTATTTAGTTCAATGTACTCTTTTAAAAAAGCTCTCTGCCTAAACGTAATAACACGATGGATCTTGCTCAGTATTAATCCATGACTTAAGCACGTTTTTAAATGTACATAGTGGATAACATATTCATATTTGTCGTATAAATTTGGAATCAACTTACAAGTGCGCCCTCCTGGCGGCAAAGACTTTTCAGCACAAAACGGAAAGTCGTTGTGATCGTCATGCAAGTATTTCGGGTATAATAAATCAACCTCTAGAATAAACCCATATTCAGCATCATTTGAAACATCTGCAATATTTTAATATAGCGATTTCGTCGGCATTTAACAACCTGAAATCTGATGTTGGTAAAGGCTGACACATACTATATCCATATAGATTGTTACAATCTATATACATAAGGTATGATGTTGGTTCAGAGGCGTCATATGTTTCCATATATTTGTTGTTAGCTTTCGCATATCTATTTGAACACAAACAAATCCCCCCTCGTATTCCACTTTGTATCATTCGAATGATTTCAAGATTATTTATAAGTTCCAATTTAATATCTGTCTTCAATAACATCGCATCGAAGGAGAGGCTTGGAGCTGTCAAATAAAATGCAGGATCCAACAGATAATGCAACTTACAAACTTTTCTAAAATTTTCGAAAATATCAGTCAGTAAAAGTACGTCCGTTTTATTGTACAAGTCTGTATATTCACCCATATTTTTTATATCAAAAGTTGACCAAACATTTTGAGCATGTTTGTATTCTGCATCGGTTATATTTAGATCAGTTAATGAACTGTAAAACATTTCTTTAGCCGGAAGTTCATTTTCTAAATATGACTTCCAGCTGGACATATGTTCGTATGGATACACTCCTTTACGAGCCATTAACTCTTGTTCGGTTTTATTTGGGAAGTGTTTTGTCAAATTGACAAAGTCGGCTTTTTGTAACCCGTTTGCTAATTTCTCCAAACTAGAACCTAAGAATTTAAAAGAGTCAACAAAACGTATCTGAGCGCATTGATCGTCACTAATCCAAAAAAAATTTGTAAATGATATATAGTTTTCTTTATTTTTTGGTATAACTTTAATCTGGCCAGGGTAGTTACCCAACTCCTTTATGAATAAATGACAATCATAACCGGATAGGTTATGAAAAAATATCGGTATACGTTTAGGAACACGATATTGTAAGTTGCAAATTTGATGTGCAGGTCCTCTATAGCGTCCTGTTAGGTGACAATGATCTTTTACTTTCTCGAATATTATAAAATGATCACAAATGTGGCAACGATCCGACCTTGCATGAGTCATTGCATCATCGTCAGTAAATATCATTGGCACTTCATGATTAAGAGTTTTATAAATTTCTTTTATATCATTAATAAGTAATTCGATAAATTTAGTAACGCAATCAGTCCCACGATACTGTACGAAACGATTCAATTTACTATCGAATGAACAAACAATATTGTATGCAAATGCTGCAGGCACATGTTTTTGTTGATTTTGAGTAAAACTCTTATCTAGATTTGGTTCACAGCCCTGATACGGCAAAAGGAGTGTTTCAAAGTCTGCATAAACAACAAACGGCACATCCTGCTTGCGTTCAAAGTTTTTAAATTCTAGAGTCGAACCTTCTTTCGGAAGTTCCGTTAGCACCCCGCTACATAAATGAGCATCAAGAGAATCCACTGAAGTAAAAAAAAGAAGACAATCTTCACAAAAATATAGCATTCCATGATGTTTTGTAATCTGACTACGAACAAGACGCGTTAAGTTTTTAATTAGACAAAAATGAGTCCTATTACCCTGCTCCAATAGTAGCAAATTGATTCGTATCCCTTCCTTATTCTCTGATTTGTAAATCGGACCTGAGATAGATTTATTATTTTTTAATGAGTAAATATTTACGCAAATGGTTTTGTTATTGCGCTCGAATATTTGAATGTCGGATAAATTAACGGGAAAGTTTAAATCGTTAAGGTTTAACACTTTACTGAAATGAGGATATGAATTCGTTCGGTCGCTATTTTTGTTAACAGGATAAAGAGCGGCTACTATACTCCATAAGAAACAATACTCATCTTCGTTTTTTATATTAATACAAGCTTTTTTGTTTTTAATAACTGACGGTAAATTGATATATGAAGATCCATTCAAGGGATTATATTTATTGATATTTACTTCGAAGTGTAAGTTAGATATATAAGCCCATCCGCTATCACGGCTCTGAAATTCTTCTAACTTTTTCTTCATATTGGCTATGATCTTTTCAAATAATTCATCAAAATTAAAATTCTGATGTAAGACTCTATTTTTAGTGGCAAATGACTTGATTTCCTGACTATCATCCTTGAACTTTAAGAACTGACAAAAGTGTTCAAAATTAACTTTGATACTTATGTGTTTCTCAATTGAGGTTCGCAAAAGATCTTCTATCTTATGCTTTATGCTACACAGGAAGGTTTCAGGCAAACAAGTTTCATAATCATCTATTGCTAATATCTTGTAAGAAACGATACGGTTTTTAAACGCGGATGCTATCTTAACAATACCATCTTGTATAGGAATGTTGCAGTTATTTTTATGAGCATTGCTTCGTAAATGACCCATCCATTTCCTTCCGACTACATCAACTGAACACGAAGTACAGAACGGCATATTTAAGGTTTGTAAATAAGTTTTATCTAAGAACGAGCTAAATTAAAGTCGTTGCTGGAGAAAGTGTACAAGCAAATTAAAACTGTTTACCTATCGTATTTAATTCTTAAATACAATTCATTACTGAGGCATTTTACTTTAGATTTAATTTAATTTGATTTTAACTAACTATTACCCGCGCAAGGACTGATTATATAGTTGAGTGCTAAGACAAGGTAATGATTATAGTCACTAACTATGTAGCACAATTATCTTGACCTAAGTAAATAGTATTCCTAATTAAGTAATGATACCTAAGTAAATGATATGCACCTCACCTACCTAATAATAAAAATAATGATTAAAGTCAATTATGTAAGAACCTTTATTTAAATCTTACTTAAAATTAATAAAATTACTGTAAAATTTTGGATCTGCCTCCCGCAAATATTTTTTAGTTATATTTATAACTTGTTGTAGGTGTTCCCATTGAGGGGAACCAGTATTTATGTGTGTTTTCACACAAATAACAGCATTTTTCCAGCGATCAGCGGCCTTGGATGCAGCGTCAGCGGCAGTGTAGACGCGGAACTCTGCGTAGTATTCCCCGTCTGAATTTAGCGCGCGTCGAACTACACCGTTGGCCACGCGACTGGATATACTGGTAACGAGCTTCGTATTCTGACGTGTATTTGTTGCAGCACTGCTCTCGTCTTTCTCGGATAAAATTCCGAACACGTCGTAGTTCCCCGTAGCCAAAGCTTCTTTTTTGGGTTCAGAACTGAAATAAAAAAAAGTTTTAATAAAAAAAAAATGTAATACCATAATGCTCTCAAACAACAACTACTCTCAGAAAAACGAATAATTTCAAATATATTTTTTTCTTAAGAGGACGTTATTGATAGTATTTTCATCATCCATTTTAAACACTCTTTATATTCAGTTAAGTTAATAACTATTTTTATAAGAAATTGTAAATTTAAAACAAAAACACAAAGGGAACACACAAGAGTAAAGCATACATTACATACATATACAAACATGGTGGTACAGACCATCAAAGTATTATTAAACTTCAGAAGTTATGGGGTAAAATACGAGTATTTTGTACTACTCACCTCGGCGGCGACGTCTTAATTTTTTTTGGCGCGCTTTTTTTCTTGTACGTCTTTGGTTCCTCGCAGCGAACTTCGTTTTCAGAATCAGAACTAAAATGTAAAAAAAAAATTCAACATTAGTACATATTAATGCTTATAATATAATATGCTTATAATCTATTAATTAAGACTCCCCAGCATGATACCACTGTTTATGGTAAGTCGTTCACCGTTCAAGCGGTGCGATTGTGGAACTCTCTTCCCATAGAAATTAGACAAGCGAAGACACTTCAAATATTTAAGCTTCGTATGAAAAACTTTTACCTGCCATCATGAAAGTCTGCTGTTTTTATGTATTTATATACTTAATATATATATATTATGTACATGTGTTGCGTATATATTGGAATTATATAATATGTATATGTTTTATAGTATGTATAGACAATATAGATGTATTTATGTATAAATGTATCTATATATATTTGTATATCTATATATATATGTATATATATATATATGTGTATATCATATTTTAACCATTTTAGTTTAAAAGCATTTTCTACTTATTATCTACTGCACACTATCCTCTTTTATGTGTTGTTTTCCTTACCCTATGGTTGTCTGGAAGAGATCGCTGCTTAGCGATAAGACCGCCTATTGTGCTTATTGATTATGTGTTACCAACTGTATATTATGTTTTCTTTTTTTAAGTGCAATAAAGTGTTATCTATCTATCTATCTATAATAAATATTTACGAAGGTACCTAACGTCCATTGTTAAACCATTGTAAACATTTAACTTGTACTCAATTTCTATTTGTAAGGTGAATAATAAAGTGTTTATTTATCTATTTAACGAAAGAGGACACGATCATCTGTGCAATAATATAGATTGTATATTTCACATAAACCTATGTAAGTGCTTTTGTATCACATTAACTGTTAATTTGGCCTATATATATATACTACTCACCGATATATTTCAGAACATTTCCTTTTCTTTTGAGTGGCTTTTTTCTCCTCACAGCGTTGAACGTCGGTCTCAGAATCAGACCTATAACGATAAACAAAATAATTTATTTTTGTAATCACTTGTGACAAACGTGATAACACAACGTAATACAAGAAACAATTCCTGAATTATTTTTTTATTGAATGGAAATCGTATTTAATGTCAAAAAATAGTAATAGTGAGTATAAACATAAATTTGAGAAAGTCTTACACGCAATTCGAATTCTGTTCAGCGCGATAACTATAACAACAATGGCTTTACGATTGTGCATAACACTTTAAGAAACATTATGAAGTTAATTACATTATATTCATAACACTTTTCAGGAACCAGTTAGAATATCGAAGTAAAAAAAAAAACTTACTTACGTACATAATATCAGAAGTTTAATTAAAACACTTTAACTTTCGAAGTATCTTGATCACACCAACACACTATGGAGCGCGGAGGATAGGTGAAGAGCAGTAGAAAAACCGAATACTTATGACGCAACTGAGCGAGTAAAATGATTTTATATGGATCAAATATGTTTCATCATCAAGTCTTGTTAGGGATGTCACATGACGTTTAACAAGCAGTTTTTGTATGTTAAAATTATTGAACTAAGCAAAGCTTTTTGTTTTACCTACATAGAGGGACGCTAACGATCGAGCTCATTCATGATCACTATTTTATTTAAGGACAGGTATGTCAAAAAAAAAAATGGTTGCCTGTAAAGTCGGTTTTACGGGCGAAGATTTTACGTGACAACGTCTTTTTCTCGGTAGAATATTTATTGATATGAATATAATTAAATTGCACAATAGGAACAAGGAATTGAATGAAAATAAGAATTGCACAAATTTTAACTATAGAAATATATTTTGTTTACTAAAACATTGTACATGTAAACTTAAACTTAACTAATTCCTATTTGAGTGATTTTGTTGAGGATAGGACGATGATAGGAGAAATATGAAATGAAAGGAAGTGTTTCTGCTGTAATGTGTCTTGCGAAAGTCAAGTCGATAGTTGTTCCTTTTAACGTAGTTGACTTAGAAACGTTTGATACGCAATCAAGATTATACGTATTTTTCATGAAATTAAGAAACGAGTTGTCAGGCTTTACGTTTTTGTTAAAATCACCACACAGAAGAATCGGTATACTAGAATCAACTTGCACGAACGGTGGCACGTACTGGCTGTTGTGAATGTACGGACCGAGTCCTTGCCATAGCAACATTCCAATATCCTGCATACTAGCTCCTGGATGAATATATACAGCACCGAGTATAAACTTGAAGCTAGTATTAGCGGCGAAGCAAGTAACTTCAGTCATGCACATGTCACCCTTGGTTTTAATGACACGAGTTACGTCTGTAATCGCAACTTGGACCACTCATAATTTTTTTTCTTTTTTTTTTTTTTTTTTTTTTTTTTTTTTTTTTTTTTTTTTTTTTTTTTTTTTCGGCGGGTAGGTGTATAAGGAAACACCACTTTAAAAACTCGAAACTTTAAATTTAATTTAAAAATAGTAAAACTAATTTTTACACTAAAGCTTATATGCTAAATTAAAGTTAAGGACACCCTACCTGCCAGTTTGTGTTATCTCCTCAATCACATAAGCACTTCACTACATTATTGGCATTATCAAACTACCATGGAAGAAATCAAGGAGTCGTTGTCTCAAATGCAACACCTCTTTATGCAGAGGTTAGAAAGTATTGAGACGGACCTGCAGAAGCCATCCAGTGCAGCTACCACTTCCAGTTTAGCTTCTGACTTTGCTGCATTCAAGACTTTTGTCCTTACTGCGCTTCAGGCCCTTCAAACACAGGTGCAGTGTATTGCTCAAAGCCAGGACAACATGGAGATGCAGAGTCGACGCAAAATATTGCTCTTCCATGGCTTGCCGGAGACGAAGACAGAAGATGTCGCTGCAGTAGTAGTCAAGGCAGTTACGGAGAAACTGAAGGTAATGGACTTCTCGACTTGTAGCATCAGTCGCTGTCATAGAATGGGTCGCATAGCATCCCCAGACAAACCTAGGCCTGTTTTAGTCAAGATCCGTGACTTGGCCCTTCGCAATAAGCTCTGGAACGCCAAGTCTACTCTCAAGAGCTCAGGCATCACGCTGTCGGAGTTCCTGACGAAGGCGCGACATGAGGTATTCATGGCTGCGCGTCAGCGATTTGGCATATCGAAGACATGGACTAGAGAAGGAACGGTATTTGTGCTGGCGCATGACGGAACGCGCCACCGAGTGACCGGCCTCCCGGAGTTGGACAGGATTGGTGAGCTGGCTGCTAGCAAGCATTCCAAACAACCCACTACCGCTCCAAAGGACGCCGTTCCGGTGAGAAGCCGGCGGGCGGTTGCTGTTGCTGCCAGCAAAAAGTAGTGTCCCGTCTTTCTTTATCCGGTACTTATTGTTTTCCATTGTAAAGATTAGTTAACTTCACTCTTTTATATACCCGCTTTAGTCGCTATTTATTATATATATTTTTTTTCACTTTTTGGAGGTAATCTATATTAGTTTTTCGTCTCCGTCTTTTATAATTTGAGGAAGAAATAGATTTTATTTTTGTTTTTTTTCCATAGAGAATTAAGTTAACTTTTATGTCAAATAGTTGTCAAATCAAATTAATGTCAAAACTGTCATTATTACGTTTCGATTCAGCAGTTTACAATTCTGTGTTACGACTTTACAAGTTGTCTTTATGCACTTGCTCTGTTCAATGTACAAATTTATTCTTCTTTATTTTAATTTTTTATATTGTTTGTTTTAATTTACTTTATTGTTGAACTTACAATAAGCTTAAGTATCGTTATTGTATATTAATGTTTTAGCACAATCTGGCGGGTGGAGAGATTTTCGGAGTTTTAAATCGTACACTGATATTTTGACATTTATTAATATTACATATATATTAGTATTATACTTTTATATTATAAGTTATTTTTTTTATATTATTAGTTACATACTTTTTTTTTATTTTATTTTATTATATACTTATATTATTATTTACTTTATTATTATGTTAAACATATTCGATAGCAATGACGATAGTGAAGAATATATTTCATTTACGTCCTCTTCTGATAGCAGCAGTGAAGACAGTTTTTCCAGCATACCAACTCTCTCTGATACTCTGGAAAATGAATTTTCTGATGTCCCTAAAAATTTTAATGTTATCCATATTAATGCGCAAAGTATTCCGGCACATTTCCCTGATATGCTGGCATCTTTCAATCTCAAAACCTTACATGCTATATTAGTCTCCGAATCATGGCTTAAACCCTGTCTCCCATCTACTTGTTACCCTTTACCCGGCTTTCGTCTCATTCGTAATGATCGAACAGGCGGTGGAGGAGGCGGCGTGGCTATTTACCTCCGTGCTCATATTCCTTTCTCGGTAATTAGTATGTCAGCACAGCCACCTCCGCCAAATGCCGGTGAACATCTTTTCATCGAAGTAATTCTTTCCCATACTAAAGTTCTACTCGGAGTCTATTATAGCCCATCCCTACGTGTAAACTTCTTTTCCTCTTTTGAAACAATCTTAGAAAATATAGTCCCCTCTTACAATCATTCCATTATAATGGGTGATTTTAACACTTGTCTCCTCAAAAATGATTTTCGGTCCCTAAAATTCAAATCCATCATTGCGTCGTGCAACATGCATATCCTTCCACTTAACGCGACGCATCATTTTCCAAACTCAACTCCATCTCTTCTTGACCTTATCTTTGTGTCTTCGTCACAAAATGTTGCTAAGCACGGCCAATATCCCGCTGATGCCTTTTCGTACCATGATGTAATATTTCTTTCATATAAAATCCGTCCTCCGAAACCTAAACCGAAAATCATTCTTCAGCGTAACTTTAGTGGCATAAATGAGGAGCAATTTTATAAAGATGCGCAGAACATTGATTGGACACCGGTTGCAAACGCTGTGATGGTAGACGACCAAGTTGCTATATTTAACGCTTTGATCACACAACTGTACGACACCCATGCTCCATTGAGGGCTATTAAAATTAAACATCTCCCCGCACCATGGCTCACTGATGACCTGAAAGCCTTGATGCACAAAAAAGCCGTTGCGAAAACACGGTTCAAATGTTGTCCTACTGAAGAAAATAAGGCTAAATACGCTCGTAGTCGTAATCGTTGCAATACAGTGCTTAGGGACGCTCAACGTCGCTACATCCATCAATCCGTTGAAAATGGCGATCCAGCCAAAGTTTGGAAATTTCTTCGGTCAATAGGAGTTGGTAAATCTCGTCAAGACTCAATTCCTAATGATCTGGACATTGACGCCATTAATAAACACTTCTCCTCTGCATCGAACATTAATGATTTAAACAAAATTACCTCATTGCATTATCTTTCTACGATACCAACTCCTGACTATGATCCTTTTGTTTTTAATGAATTCACTGCTTGTGATGTCAAAAAGAGCGTATTGTCGATTACCTCGAATGCAGTAGGAGGCGACGGTATTAGCCGCAACATGTTGATCCCTATCCTAGATTCAGTTCTTCCAATCCTTTGTCACATTTATAACACTTGTTTGTCAAACAGTGTCTTTCCTTCTCTATGGAAGGAAGCTCATATTATCCCGTTACCTAAAAAACCTAACCCGAAATCCTTTTCCGAATACCGCCCTATCTCCATACTACCTTTCCTATCTAAAGTCCTCGAACGCCTTATCCACAATCAGCTTTGCAAATTCCTCACTACACATAACCTTTTCAATCCCATGCAATCCGGTTTCCGTTCTGGCCACAGTACGGTTACTGCTCTCCTCAAAATTACAGACGACATACGTTACGGCATGGAAAATGGACAGCTAACTGTACTGACGTTGCTGGATTTTAGCAATGCTTTCAATACCGTTGACTTCGATATTCTTCTCGCAACCCTACGCTCAATTAACATATCTCCAACAGTGGTTGATTTGTTTCGCAGTTATTTGCAAGGTCGCCGGCAGCGGGTACGCATTGAAGAAACATTTTCTTCTTGGTGTGTCACGTCAGCCGGAGTACCACAAGGCGGCGTCCTATCTCCTCTTTTGTTCGCAATTTTTATTAATTCTATATCCCTTAACATTACTTCTCCCTATCACTTGTATGCAGACGACCTTCAGATTTACTCCCAAGCCCCATTTAGCGATCTCTATAGTGCAATAGAAACCACAAACTCTGATTTACGCCACATAGCTAAATGGAGCGAAGATTATGGACTGCAAGTAAATCCATTAAAGACACAAGTAATGATTCTTGGCAGCTCTCGAATGATATCTAAAGTAGATTGGTCAACGCTACCGAAGGTTGTATTTGATGGTGTCACTATCCAATATAGTAAACAAGTTAAAAACTTGGGTTTAATACTAGACCAGTGCCTCACATGGGGTCCTCAGTTGGAAGCCGCCAGTCGCAAATTATTTGCGTCTGCGGGTTCCCTTAGAAGACTCCGTAATTTTCTTCCCACAGCCACCAAAGTTGCGCTCGCGCAGGCTCTTCTGCTTCCAGTTCTTGACTATGCCGATGCCTGTTATCTTGACCTCACGGAGGACCAGCTAAACAAACTTGAGCGACTTCAAAACTTCTGCATAAGATTTATATTTGGTTTACGCAAATATGATCATGTTTCCCAACATCGTAAAAAGCTCAAGTGGCTCCCTATACGTCTTCGCCGGAATACTCACATACTCTCTCTTCTATACACTATTCTGTTTAATCCCTCCTCCCCGCGCTATCTTAAGGAACGCTTTGATTTCCTTCACCTTTCAAACACTTATTCTCTTAGGTCATCAGAAAATCTGTCGCTTCAAACCCCTCCACATGGCAGCTCCTTCTATGACAATTCTTTCACTGTCCAAGCAGTTCGCCTGTGGAACGCATTGCCTGTCAAGATTAGGCGTGCACAGTCAATTTCTACTTTTAAAAAACAAGTCAAAGAATTGTATCTGTCTAGCTAATTGTTTATTATTTTATTGCTATATTTTATTAATGGTAAGTATTTGTGTATATCTATATGTATATATTTATTGTTTATATATATATATATATATATATGTATTATAATTGTTTATGTATATATATATATTATAATACTATGTATGTATTATACTCATATGATATTATATGATTTTACTAATAATAATTATTATATAAGTACACCACCGTCTTTTGTCGTTTCACAAATCCTCTCCATCCCAAGGTTGTCTGGAAGAGATCGCTTATTAGCGATAAGACCGCCCATTGTACTAATTAAATTTTTAAGCTCTATGTCTATTTGTTCTTGTTATGTTTTTGGTGTACAATAAAGTGTTATCAATCAATCAATCAAACCCTTGATTGGAGTTGGTTCACAAGTGTCGCGCATCCACGTTTCAGTCAATACTAAATAGTCGGATCGTGGTATCACTGTATCTGTTTCAATGTCCGCGGCATGGGCACTTAAACTTTGACAGTTGATGTTCGTTACAATAAGTTGTCCAGCGTCGGTTGCGTCGTCACAGAATTTTACGGCTTGTTTGGTAATTGTGTCTAGAGTGTGTCCACGAAGTCGTAAGTATTCATTGCGAATATCTCGAGTAGTCTGTGAGTCGTTTCCATCTCGGCCATGTTTGAAAACCAATGGAGAGTCCTTTTCTGTTATGATGTACAATCCGTCGATACTTGTGACGCGGCTCATGGCTACATATACCAATTGCTGTGGTTGTTTTGAGGAGTACTTGTAAACAATTGTAGTAAACGTCCCACCCTGGGCCTTGTGGATCGTAATTGCACAAGCAGGCACGCAAGGAAATTGTTTTCGCTTGCACTTCACTGTTTTTGTCAACGAAATGTTTACCACTTTCTTGTGCACTGGCACCCAATCGACGGATAAGGTGTTTGGTTTGCTGTGCACATGTGGTCGACATTTGATTTTTGCTTTGGTACCCGTATTTTTGTCTTCAAACTGGAACCATAGAGTGGCGATTTCATCTTTAGCTGGCGGCAAACTTGTGCTGGTCGATGGTCCTCCTGGAGCAGAACGGTCATCTGCATTGGCTGGCTGACGTTCGATGTATAGCAAAACTCCAATAGCCCCATTTACCAATCCATCGGCGACGTCTATGTTAGATGTAATCATGTACGGATATCCTACTGCTAATGGCAACATGTATGGCAATCCGTCGGTTTCTGCAACCGACATCTTGTGAAGTTTCCCTTGCTCCCGGCTCTTTTCAGAATTGCTGGAATACCCAAGCATAATATCAGTGGCGATACAGTTGTGTGCGTTTTGAATTGCGTTTCGATTGTATGAATCTACTTCATGGTTGCTGTAATACAATCTGACAGCGTCGGGTACGTTCTCTTTGCACCAGACTTCAGATTTGTGCCTGGACTCAATAAGTGCGATATTATTGACACTTAGTTTGAGTCCATCTCCAATTTTGGTGAGAATCGTCGAAAACAGCTCGTCAGTTTGTCGGACAACACGGACTAATGGGAAGTAGTTGATGCTTTGCCAGAGTACAGGTCCTCCGAGTTGGTTGTGTGGTACTGTGTAACACGGACTAGCGCGCACAGGTGGCAGCTGTCTGAAATCGCCGCATAAGATCATGTGAATGCCTCCGAATGGTTGATCGTAAATACCGGTAATCTGCTGTAGTCGATAATTGATTTTTCCAAGTATAGCTGCACTCAACATGCTGATTTCATCAATGAAAACAACTTTCACGCCGACAAACATGTTTCTGTAGGCTTGCAAGTTCTCAGCAGAAAGAAGTTTTGTCACTCGAGAATTTGTGAGACGAAACGCTGAGTGAACTGTCGTTCCGCCAATAGGGACAGCTGCTTTGCCTGTGCTTGCACAAGCAACGTATGCGTTGTTCAGTGAGTTGTGTTCCTGTGTGTAACGATTGTACGTCTCCATCAGGCACTTAACTGAATAAGTTTTCCCACAGCCGGCCGGTCCTGTGAAGAAAACTTGTAGTGTGACGACGACCTCATCTCCGCAGCCATGTAAACGATGTATGACCTCATGAATCAGCTCACGTTGTTCAGGGTTCGTCGTTCGTATCAGCTCACAAAATTGCTGTTTTGGCATCACGTTGCTACGTTTTTTTACGACCGATAATAAGCCTTCTCGCGGGACGATTTGATTGACATCATCGTTGTTCTCGGAACCTTCTCCTCCTAACACCTGCTCGACAAACACTCTCCTTTCCTCAATTTCTGGTGGTTCTCTGCTGTCTGAATTTTGTAGAATCATCATAGCTTCAAGCTCTTGCATCACACTGTCGATGTTGAGATTGTTTTCGAACAGCTGGCGGCGTTCCATGATGGTATCCTTGTTATCATTGAACAGTTGTAGAAATTTATTGCTATCAACAATGTCAGCTATTTCATTGCGGAAAGGCAAGAACAGCAATACCATTTCACGTTGATAATTAACAGTTTCATCTATTTCGTAGCGTCTGTATCGTATTATTCGTCCAATTTTTCGTCTGCGGTGTTCATTTGATGTCGTCCTTCCCACAGCTGTCCTTTCCTCGGTCACCGGTTCTTCAATTTCGTCTTCTTGCACATCTACGTCATCTTCATTGTCGATGAAATCATGATAATCAGCGTAATACGAAGCAAACTCGGCCAAATATGAAGATTCCAGAGATCGGAGGTCGCTCTTCATATCGCTGAATGATGTTCTTGGTAAATACATCTGTACTGTCTGCTTCGATGTTTTCGCGATCCATTTGTTTCCGACGTTTGCGACAGCGTTGTCTTTCCGATGGCCAAACTGTTGGTATGTACATAATTTGACGGCTCGTTTCGCTCATCGGTTGCCGTAGTAAATACCATGCTGCTTCTTGAGCTGACATTTCAACTGCATTAAGAAGTTTGACACTCAATGCTTTCAATTGGCCCGTGTAGTCCCGGTCAGGATGCTCTTCCATCATCTTAGTCAGCTCACGATTCAAGTTACCCATTCCACGAGCTGATTTGTTCACATATTCCACGACATACTGTGCGCAGCTGTATTCATCCAAGATAAACTGGATATCGATGTTGGATTTGATTTCACCAGCGAGGTAAGGGTTGAATGTGTTCGTCATAAGTTGGTCGAAGTTGCGTTTGAACAACATAGATGGCCTGCGCAAAGTTGAACGCACTACGTCAAGATATGCATCGAATGTCAAACTATGCTCCCTAAGAAAGTCGTCCATGCTAGCGTATGTACGTTCGCTGAGACAGTTGCGTAGCTCCTTGGCCTTTTTTTGGAATGCTATGCGGCGTCCATCAGTTTGAGGCATTGGGATCAATACACGGGTAGTGAGCATTGGCCAGTACGGGATCCCAAATCTACAAGTCGTTTCGCCTCGCTTCGTGCAGGTGAAAGTGTGCTTGTGGATTTGATTGGCGTAGATGGTATCGTTGGGCACATCTTCTTTGGCGACGGAACTCAGCTTCTCCACGAGCTCGATGGTCTTCGGCATATTTTCTGACACAGTCTCATGTGGATCATCGTGTAACCACAGTAAAATGTGAGCGTGCGGACTTCCTCTATGTTGAAACTCAATGCGAAGGAAATAATCCTCCACGTAGTACTGGCCAAACGGATTGTATGACTGTTTTGATTTCAGCATTTTCATCAATGTACCAACGAGTTTGTGGAAATATATGCAACATGTAATTGGATCGTCACTCACCAAGTTGCACCGCTCTGATGTGTTGAGATCTTCGGCGACTTTGCCAGGATATTTGTTGCTCAACTTGAGCAGTAAATTCAGCAATACTAACCAGCGTACCTCGTTTGCACTAAGAGTGAGAAAGATGGTCGGCTTACCAAGTTGACGGAGCATAGCGAAGAGATCTCGTTTACGAGAGGCCCAGTACTGGACAGAGTTTGGCACCGACTTCATAAAGGCGAGATTCTGCACAACGAATTCTTTGAGAAACTCCGGATCCTCTAACATGCGTCGAGTTACGCTCTCTGTGATCGAAACACTTCGGAATGTGCTGTAAATCCCATCGACCATTCGCAGACGTAGAATCTTCATTGCATCGTATAAGACTTTTTGAGGCGTGGCTCCACGCCTGTCACTCCGTCGTATTTCACTGGTCGCCATCATGTACGGTGTCACTGAAATGTTCATGTTGAAACGGCGGGGCTCTCCGAAGTATATCGCAGGAAATGATAGTTCTTCTGCATGACGGTCATAAATGATGTTAAGAGGCGTTGCCCGATGTCCTGGTGCGATGTCAAGACAATCCTCTTCATTCCACAGTAGTGTGTGCTGTCTCGCAGCAAGAACTTCAGACTCGGGCGTATATTCGGCGGAGATTGCTTCGATCCGATTAGCAGGATCATCTTGAAGGCCTTCATCTGATGGCAATGCAGGCTGCAGTCTTGACAAATCTATTTTGATATCGTACAAACGATATAGACTTGAATTTTGAAGTACATCTAACCATTCTTTGACCGTACGCTTAGACATGTACCCGCTGATGTAATTTGTTTTGTGTGCAAGATTCCTTTTGATGTTAACGTTGATAACATCGTCCTCTTCTAGATGGCGAGGCAAGCATTTTACCATGTCTTGTACGTTGACTGGGACGTTTATCACTTGTCCAATAATTCCATAAGAGAAATCATGACGCAGTCGACGCACTTGCATAAATGGAAGGCGTGGTGAGACCAAACGTTCACTGATAGGATCCAGAGGCGGTAGACCTGGAGGTATGTCAGGATATGAGAAGCCGTTGACCTTTGCGAGAGTAGGAAGCTTACGCTTATTCAGTGATTGTCTACAGGTGTTGCAAGACTTTGTATAATCCTCCTTGCGTAGCTGCCGATTTTCCTTAACGTACCAATCCGAGATTACCTTCAGTTGTAGTGCAGTGATGGTTTTAAGGTCATTCTTGAACCACAATCTGTCACAAACCGAGCAAGCATGGCCAAAATCGTTGTCCAGGAATGTAGATTGAAATCTCCGTATTGACGATGACCATTTGGTATACCAGGTGGATTGTTCCAGTTGTATTGCTGTTTGGGTTGAAGAAGTATTCGGTTGTACATCAGTCCGAGAAGATGCTGCTCTTCGTTGTCGGAATGCACGTTGCCGTTGAGCGTTAGTTAGGGGAACGCTCGTTCTCTCCGCCACGACAGGAACGCTTGTTCTCTCCACCACAGAACAAGACGTTGAAGCAGGTGACTCTGACGTACCGCTGGTGAGGGCTATGTTAGCAGATTTACGTAGCTTGAACCTGCGTTGCCTCTCTGCAGCCGCTTTTGCAAAGGCTCTTACTTGTTCAGGAGTTCTGGTCAATGCTTGACGTAGTCTGTACTCACGTTGTCGCTGAGCATTCGTTCTGGCGGTAGAGGTGGTGTGTGGAACAACGAAAGGTACTGCAGACGTTGACGGCACGATATCCTCCGTCTCCATTGATGTACTGGAAGTTGAAGGCATTTGCTCGTCCGTTTCCATTGTTTTGAGAGTGGTGATTCCTGTTGAACATTTGAAATTGAATGGATGAATTTTTAATTTTAAAGAATCAATTTGAAAATCAAAACACTTATTCAGATCGAAGGTTCAAATTTTTGCTAAATAAATTTGAAATTAATTAAAATTTGTAATTGTAAATGATGAAGTTGAAAATTAAAACATTTACTTAAATTAGATGTTAAAATTCTTGCTCAACACAGTTTAAATCAAGTTTTCTTATATCTGCCACTTTTTCTTAATATTTGTAATTTTAAAGAATCAATTCGAAAATCAAAACATTTATTCAGATCGAAGGTTCAAATTTTTGCTAAATAAATTTGAAATTAATGAAAATTTGTAAAATAATAATTAATTAATTAATTAATTTTAAACTAATAATTTACTTAACACTATCAACATTTATCAATAGTATGACATAACCTATAAACTCAGTTTCTCAACTTTTGTGTCAATCTAACAATTAATCAATCAATCATAGTTTACGATAATGAAATATCAGTGTACAATTATTTACCTTTATTGTTGTAGTTGTTGTAAATGACGAATCTAAGCACTCCACATTTTCACTACAGACACAGCTGACGATACTTTAACCACACGTGTGAACTTGTATTATGACGCTTTCTTGTTTTTCCAACGCCAAGAACGTTCGAGAAAGACAAAGACAGAGACACAAGCATGCGCCGATTCAATGCGCCTAATTCTCTAGTGCTGCGCGCGCGGCAGACCGATCATAGTTGAGTGGGAGAGAGACGCAAGGCATTCGGCGGGCCTCTCTCTCGTTCGGTGACTCATCGTAACGTTACCGAGCGTTACACTTTTTCATAAGTGACTCCCAGCCGCAACCTAATTTAAGACGTTGTCACGTCAAAAAACTTACTATTTTTAAGATAGTTATACTTTTTAAGGATAATAAAAAGTATATACATATAAAAAATACTTATTAAATTAATCAGAAAACCAGTTCATATTAGCATAATATATAATTGCATTACAAAGTTTTTGGGCACCCCTAGATGTTAGTGAAATACAGTAAGATTTTTTTTGTTTTCTATTAAGAATTTCGGGTTATTATGTATTATAGTTGTAATAACATTTATTTTTCTGAGATGATAAAACAATCTTTTACATCAACTGATATTATAATTTTCTAATATATTCACTACACAAATATTATATACCACCTCTATTTAGGCTTGGTGTGTTCGCTACGCTCTCGATTTGACATCAAGTGAAAGTATTGATGTAAAAGTTAAAAATACAACAAATAAAATGTATGTTAGTAGGTACTACATACTACGTTATAATCGAGCGAAAATACTTTTATATATATCTAACAGGTTAAGGTTTTGACTAAAACTACTAGAATTTAGATATTATACATTAATTTAAACATTCTGTATAATATATTTCATTTTGACGACTTTGTCTATGCACAAATTATATATATTGCAAAGACATAAAAAATGTTTGTTGGTATGTAAATATGTTTTGTAAGGCATATAAGTATGTATGTAGATTGCAAAATTGTTGGTAAAACCGAAAGCCATTTGCATTTTATTACAATATGAAATAGTCCTTTATACGTTATTATTATATATTGGGGCATTTAATTGAGAAAACAAACTTAAACTTAATTAATAAGTAATTATTCACTTAGTTAAAAGGAAATTTAATACTAATTTGATAAATATAATAATAAAAAGTACAATAACAAGTAAAACTGAGGCGTAATACTAGCGAGCTAAAATATCATATTCCAGTTCTCACGCCTGGAATACCTAGAAGCATTGTGCTAATTCGTCATTTCTTAGCGACACTGTGTTCAACTCAACTGATTTGACACAGCTAAAAAGTATAACAGAAGTTTTGCTTTATACAAAACCTCGCTTACGTTAATATACCATTATGTTAATATGATAATTCTTTATAATTACCTACGTAATAATGAAATTACATCAAATTTTATGTTTTGGTATCTTTTGTAATATTTGACATTGCATGTTCAATTTTGTTATAGTTACAAAATATGAACTTAGGATTAAACTAACCGTCTGAGTAGTATCGAATATTACGACACAAACCTCATTTAAAAAAATTAGCTTACGAGTTATCGAAAATGTGGAACCTATTTCAAATGTGTGTACATACTCTTCTTTCCTTTGGTAATTGTACTGTGGTCTTGCCACTATACGAACACTCCGCAAACTAAACTGGTCCCCATAGTCAGTATCTACAAGCTAGGAGTTAGGTCGCTGTAAAACATGTCATTCATAACCTCGTGGTTAATTTACAATATTTTATAATATGGTATCTACATATAATGAGACCTTGAATTTTAGATTAGTAGTCTTTAAGTCTATGAACGTTTTATCACAGTCAAACTTTCATACTCGATTATATATAATATTATCTTGTAAAGATGGTTTTGTGATGTCGACATGACACAATCTAAAATCATCCTCATTGAGATATCAAATAAATAATTGAAAAATAAACCATCAAGTTATGTTTAATAAGATTTGATGTTTTTGCAATTATGAAATGGAGATTTGTAGTCTATAAATATCTATGAGCGTTTATCACATACATGCACTCGTTGTAATAACTTATGTAATTGTTGTGAGCCGATCGACACAATCTCATTCATAATCAAGAAATCGTCTTAATTATTCGATCGTCAATCTAAAGTTATATCAAATTAATTTAACGCGTGTAATAGTGATTAACAGAATATGAAATCAACGCACTGCGTTGAAAATATAGAGCCAAATCTACGCGTTGCGTTGAAAATATACGATCAAATCAACGCATTGCGTTGAAAATATAGAATCAGCGCAGACAACATCACATTGCATTTTCCTATTATTCAGGTTAGTTTTGAAATATTTTTTCTCAATTAGACTTATGAAACTGAACGCGTTGCGTTGAAAATAGAGAACATTTTATTTCCGTCAGGACCGCTTATGTTTATTGGGCGTTCTGCATCAATTGTAGCGACGGAAGGTGAACGCAGTGAACCTGGAGGAGCGGAAATTGAGGCAGAATGCCCAATAACATACTACTTATAATAGACATTTTGCGTTGTCTAATTCTAATGTGGCTAACCATCTATGGATTTGAATGAATTGAGCCCAAATCAAGAATTTGTAACTCTGATTTGGAACAAGCTGGCATACTTTATTCCTGAGTAAGTATACTACCGGTTTGAAGAGCTTAGAAAAGATGATTGGCACTGACGGCTGAGCAATCCATTTGACATTGACATTCGAATATCTGAACCTCAAATTTTAATCACTGATTCTTAACTGCCATATTTTTATTAGGCATTAACGCATAATTAACAAAATGCTCACATTAAGTTTTTTGAAAAAACAAAGTACAGCCACTGAGACTTGAACCCGCATCTAAACATTAATTAGAAGGGAAGGGTTCTTCCCAATTAAACTACAGTGATCACAAAGTCGAGTTCAGAATTTATTTAAAAATATTACCTATTTTCATATTAGTCATTTTGACGTCTTAGGGCTAACTTGTACGTTGTCTATCAAACAACAGAGTTTTTTAGATAGAAATGATCAGGTAAATCATTGCATGGTACTTATCACAACAGCTGCAGCAATTGGACGATTTGATTGGTTCTATTTCTAAATTTATATCTATTAGTTTTGAATCAGATAAGTTTTGCATTGTTGGGTATTATTAGATCGTATATTATATCGTGAAAAAACTGGTTTCGGTAATGATATTTTATAAGCATTTTACACCACAGTTCAACTGTACTGATAGATAAAGGGGTCTTTCGAAATTGATTTCCATTTTTGGAAAAATCTCTAACGAGTTTTGGATTGTAGCGTAGACTGTGACCTCCATGAATCCTGGCAACGACGCCGGTGCAGTCCGCGTTGTAATATAGGATACTCCGGTGTATTCCGATACCCTTGGCTACTTTGCTTGTTTGGTTTTCTGGCTGACCAACGATTAACTTCGACATCAAAGCATTCATCATTTTAGCCTTCTTAACCTGAAGGCCACATTTCTAAACCGATTCACAAGCCTCAATATTATAACTGCAAGGTTTTTTGTTTTTTGTTTTTTAAGAAAATAATTTGTTTAGCGTAATATATGTAAAATTCGGTTCCTTCGATTTATTGTGTTTGCAAGGCGTAGACTTAATATAATAAATTGATCAAATTTTTGAGCTTTTCCATATCCTTCCTAATATGATAGGATGACCGACGAAATCTGAAACATAGGTTTATGTGTTCTCTAGCTGGTGCTGGTTTTTAATTGAAGAGTCAACTTAGATGGTTTTATACTCTTTAACTGAAAATTTATACAAGAACATTTTCAGTAAAAGCCTTTTTCAGGTCTTTATTTATGTTACTATATAGGATAGATACGCCCCCAACGTTTAGAGATTTCCTCCTCAATCTTCGATCCAAAAACTTCTTGTTAACCTTTCGTCACCCAACAGTAGGCTGCATAAAGCTTAATATAATTTGCATCAGGAACGTTCGTGGTCTACTGGTTAAAGTAGCTTGATCAAGAAGAAGCCACCGCAGAACGCGGTGACGTCACCATAAGTAACTAGTATGCCACTGGAATCTACTCATTGTGAATATTAACTTGTTGTAAGTTCAGTGGAGTGAACATTATATGCATACGTTAAAACCTGCCATTTTACGGCTGGAAAGTTTTTTCCATAGTGGGTGTATACTGGGCCTCTGCTGCTGTGGGCGTCTCATGAAGGAACAAACGTCATAATCGTGTTAGGACTCCTAACTGCATGACTACGACCAAATCGTACCGCTAAAAATGCACCACTATGATCGCATCATAGTTCCAAGGCACACAATTTGTTGTAGGTATTAGGTTATAAGAAACGCGTCAAATGTGGGCGTCGCATGAACCCCGAAGTCATGACAGTGTTATGACTCTTAACTGCTTGACTACGACGAAGTCTTAATGCTTAAATATACATATCTGAGACAATGTGAAATATCAAAAGATGAAAAAATTGAATTAGGTATATTTAGAACTAAAAATATGCATGACTATGATCGCATCATAGTTCCAAGGCACTCAATTTTATGTTGTGCACGACTATGATCGCGTCATAGTTCCAAGGCACTCAATTTGATGTGTATATGACTATGATCGCATCATAGTTCCAAGGCACTCGATTTGTTGCATTAGGCTATAAAATATATCAATTGTAGCTGGACGAAAACAAGATAACGCAAAAGTCATGATCATATTATAACTCTTAATTTCTTGACTACGACGAAGTCGTAACTCTTAAAATATAACAATTATGAGCGCATCAGTGTTTCAAGGCACTTAATTACATGTTGTGCACGTCTATGATTGCTTCATAGTTCCAAGGCACTTAATTTGATCTGTGAACGACTATGATCGCGTCATAGTTCCAAGGTACTCAATTTTAGCATTAGGCAATAAAAAAAAAATATCATGTACGGGCGTGACATGAAGGAAAGGCAACGCAAAATTCATGAACGTGTTATGACTCCATGACTACGACTAAGTCATGGCTGTGTACGACTATGACCATATCTCAATTCCAAGGCACTCAATTTATTGCATTAGGCTATGAAAATAGATCAAATGTGACCGTTGCAAAAATAAAGGCAACGAAAATGTTATGACCGTATAACTCTTAACTCCTTGACTACGAACAAGTCGTGGCGCTAAAAATGACCGTGTACGACTATGACCGCATCATAGTTCCAAGGCACTCAATTTTTGTATAGGACTTTAAAAAAGCATTATAATACACCTCGATGTGATGTCGATGTCGATGTCATGATATTGTCTTAGCAGAATATCTATTTTTAAGTGCTGTAGTTACATATTTAGTCGCATAAAAATTTATAACTGAGGGTAGTTGTAAAATTATTCAGTCTGGTTACTAAACCCAGTAAATTTATTACTTAGTCAGTATTTTATTATACATATTTTTTAAAGATGTAGTTATTTTTCTTTTTCTCTTTTATCAAATTTATAAGAATGCATAGGGTAGATTAATAGCAGTTTCAGAGAAATTAGCAAATAGCGTATTTTTCAAAATTTTAATATTTCAAAAATTCATAACAAATCGAAATTTTGGTCTATCGTTTCAGGAATTAGTGTTCTGTGCTCCTGGAGAGCTCCCGCGTCGAGCCCCATCATTAAAACGTTGAAATTCAGCAAAACTGTTCGAACTTTTTCTTTGTTTACATCGAAAAATCTACATAGGTGGGTGCAGTCGAAAGTAATCGAACGTTTTAAAATCAAAATAGTTATACTTACATAGGCTTGCCGCACCATTTTGGAAGCGCAGCCGCGACCGCTACAGGACCTGAAAAAGAAAGTACACAGATTAATAGTAGTTTCAGAGAAATTAGCAAATAGCGTATTTTTCAAAATTTTAATACTTCAAAAATTCATAACAAATCGAAATTTTGGTCTATCGTTTCAGGAATTAGTGTTCTGTGCTCCGGGAGAGCTCCCGCGTCGAGCCCCATCGTTAAAACGCTGAAATTCAGCAAAACTGTTCGAACTTTTTCTTTGTTTACATCGAAACATCCATATAGCTGGGTGAATTCGAAAGTAATCGACCGTTTCAAAATCAAAATAGTTATACTTACATAGGCTTGCCGCACCATTTTGGAAGCGCAGCCGCGACCGCTACAGGACCTGAAAAAGAAAGTACACAGATTAATAGTAGTTTCAGAGAAATTAGCAAATAGCGTATTTTTCAAAATTTTAATACTTCAAAAATTCATAACAAATCGAAATTTTGGTCTATCGTTTCAGGAATTAGTGTTCTGTGCTCCGGGAGAGCTCCCGCGTCGAGCCTCATCGTTAAAACGCTGAAATTCAGCAAAACTGTTCGAACTTTTTCTTTGTTTACATCGAAACATCCATATAGCTGGGTGAATTCGAAAGTAATCGACCGTTTCAAAATCAAAATAGTTATACTTACATAGGCTTGCCGCACCATTTTGGAAGCGCAGCCGCGACCGCTACAGGACCTGAAAAAGAAAGTACACAGATTAATAGTAGTTTCAGAGAAATTAGCAAATAGCGTATTTTTCAAAATTTTAATACTTCAAAAATTCATAACAAATCGAAATTTTGGTCTATCGTTTCAGGAATTAGTGTTCTGTGCTCCGGGAGAGCTCCCGCGTCGAGCCCCATCGTTAAAACGCTGAAATTCAGCAAAACTGTTCGAACTTTTTCTTTGTTTACATCGAAACGTCCATATAGCTGGGTGAATTCGAAAGTAATCGACCGTTTCAAAATCAAAATAGTTATACTTACATAGGCTTGCCGCACCATTTTGGAAGCGCAGCCGCGACCGCTACAGGACCTGAAAAAGAAAGTACACAGATTAATAGTAGTTTCAGAGAAATTAGCAAATAGCGTATTTTTCAAAATTTTAATACTTCAAAAATTCATAACAAATCGAAATTTTGGTCTATCGTTTCAGGAATTAGTGTTCTGTGCTCCGGGAGAGCTCCCGCGTCGAGCCCCATCGTTAAAACGCTGAAATTCAGCAAAAATGTTCGAACTTTTTCTTTGTTTACATCGAAAAATCTACATAGGTGGGTGCAGTCGAAAGTAATCGAACGTTTTAAAATCAAAATAGTTATACTTACATAGGCTTGCCGCACCATTTTGGAAGCGCAGCCGCGACCGCTACAGGACCTGAAAACGAAAGTACACAGATTAATAGAAGTTTCAGAGAAATTAGCAAATAGCGTATTTTTCAAAATTTTAATACTTCAAAAATTCATAACAAATCGAAATTTTGGTCTATCGTTTCAGGAATTAGTGTTCTGTGCTCCGGGAGAGCTCCCGCGTCGAGCCTCATCGTTAAAACGCTGAAATTCAGCAAAACTGTTCGAACTTTTTCTTTGTTTACATCGAAACATCCATATAGCTGGGTGAATTAGAAAGTAATCGACCGTTTCAAAATCAAAATAGTTATACTTACATAGGCTTGCCGCACCATTTTGGAAGCGCAGCCGTGACCGCTACAGGATCTGAAAAAGAAAGTACACAGATTAATAGTAGTTTCAGAGAAATTAGCAAATAGCGTATTTTTCAAAATTTTAATACTTCAAAAATTCATAACAAATCGAAATTTTGGTCTATCGTTTCAGGAATTAGTGTTCTGTGCTCCGGGAGAGCTCACGCGTCGAGCCTCATCGTTAAAACGCTGAAATTCAGCAAAACTGTTCGAACTTTTTCTTTGTTTACATCGAAACATCCATATAGCTGGGTGAATTCGAAAGTAATCGACCGTTTCAAAATCAAAATAGTTATACTTACATAGGCTTGCCGCACCATTTTGAAAGCGCAGCCGCGACCGCTACAGGACCTGAAAAAGAAAGTACACAGATTAATAGTAGTTTCAGAGAAATTAGCAAATAGCGTATTTTTCAAAATTTTAATACTTCAAAAATTCATAACAAATCGAAATTTTGGTCTATCGTTTCAGGAATTAGTGTTCTGTGCTCCGGGAGAGCTCCCGCGTCGAGCCCCATCGTTAAAACGCTGAAATTCAGCAAAACTGTTCGAACTTTTTCTTTGTTTACATCGAAACATCCATATAGCTGGGTGAATTCGAAAGTAATCGACCGTTTCAAAATCAAAATAGTTATACTTACATAGGCTTGCCGCACCATTTTGGAAGCGCAGCCGCGACCGCTACAGGACCTGAAAACGAAAGTACACAGATTAATAGTAGTTTCAGAGAAATTAGCAAATAGCGTATTTTTCAAAATTTTAATACTTCAAAAATTCATAACAAATCGAAATTTTGGTCTATCGTTTCAGGAATTAGTGTTCTGTGCTCCGGGAGAGCTCCCGCGTCGAGCCCCATCATTAAAACGCTGATATTCAGCAAAACTGTTCGAACTTTTTCTTTGTTTTTTACATCGAAACATCCATATAGCTGGGTGAATTCGAAAGTAATCGACCGTTTCAAAATCAAAATAGTTATACTTACATAGGCTTGCCGCACCATTTTGGAAGCGCAGCCGCGATCGCTACAGGACCTGAAAACGAAAGTACACAGATTAATAGTAGTTTCAGAGAAATTAGCAAATAGCGTATTTTTCAAAATTTTAATACTTCAAAAATTCATAACAAATCGAAATTTTGGTCTATCGTTTCAGGAATTAGTGTTCTGTGCTCCGGGAGAGCTCCCGCGTCGAGCCCCATCGTTAAAACGCTGAAATTCAGCAAAACTGTTCGAACTTTTTCTTTGTTTACATCGAAACATCCATATAGCTGGGTGAATTCGAAAGTAATCGACCGTTTCAAAATCAAAATAGTTATACTTACATAGGCTTGCCGCACCATTTTGGAAGCGCAGCCGCGACCGCTACAGGACCTGAAAAAGAAAGTACACAGATTAATAGTAGTTTCAGAGAAATTAGCAAATAGCGTATTTTTCAAAATTTTAATACTTCAAAAATTCATAACAAATCGAAATTTTGGTCTATCGTTTCAGGAATTAGTGTTCTGTGCTCCGGGAGAGCTCCCGCGTCGAGTTCCATCGTTAAAACGCTGAAATTCAGCAAAACTGTTCGAACTTTTTCTTTGTTTACATCGAAACATCCATATAGCTGGGTGAATTCGAAAGTAATCGACCGTTTCAAAATCAAAATAGTTATACTTACATAGGCTTGCCGCACCATTTTGGAAGCGCAGCCGCGACCGCTACAGGACCTGAAAAAGAAAGTACACAGATTAATAGTAGTTTCAGAGAAATTAGCAAATAGCGTATTTTTCAAAATTTTAATACTTCAAAAATTCATAACAAATCGAAATTTTGGTCTATCGTTTCAGGAATTAGTGTTCTGTGCTCCGGGAGAGCTCCCGCGTCGAGCCCCATCGTTAAAACGCTGAAATTCAGCAAAACTGTTCGAACTTTTTCTTTGTTTACATCGAAACATCCATATAGCTGGGTGAATTCGAAAGTAATCGACCGTTTCAAAATCAAAATAGTTATACTTACATAGGCTTCCCGCACCATTTTGGAAGCGCAGCCGCGACCGCTACAGGACCTGAAAAAGAAAGTACACAGATTAATAGTAGTTTCAGAGAAATTAGCAAATAGCGTATTTTTCAAAATTTTAATACTTCAAAAATTCATAACAAATCGAAATTTTGGTCTATCGTTTCAGGAATTAGTGTTCTGTGCTCCGGGAGAGCTCCCGCGTCGAGCCCCATCGTTAGAACGCTGAAATTCAGCAAAACTGTTCGAACTTTTTCTTTGTTTACATCGAAACATCCATATAGCTGGGTGAATTCGAAAGTAATCGACCGTTTCAAAATCAAAATAGTTATACTTACATAGGCTTGCCGCACCATTTTGGAAGCGCAGCCGCGACCGCTACAGGACCTGAAAAAGAAAGTACACAGATTAATAGTAGTTTCAGAGAAATTAGCAAATAGCGTATTTTTCAAACTTTTAATACTTCAAAAATTCATAACAAATCGAAATTTTGGTCTATCGTTTCAGGAATTAGTGTTCTGTGCTCCGGGAGAGCTCCCGCGTCGAGCCCCATCATTAAAACGCTGAAATTCAGCAAAACTGTTCGAACTTTTTCTTTGTTTTTTACATCGAAACATCCATATAGCTGGGTGAATTCGAAAGTAATCGACCGTTTCAAAATCAAAATAGTTATACTTACATAGGCTTGCCGCACCAATTTGGAAGCGCAGCCGCGACCGCTACAGGACCTGAAAAAGAAAGTACACAGATTAATAGTAGTTTCAGAGAAATTAGCAAATAGCGTATTTTTCAAAATTTTAATACTTCAAAAATTCATAACAAATCGAAATTTTGGTCTATCGTTTCAGGAATTAGTGTTCTGTGCTCCGGGAGAGCTCCCGCGTCGAGCCCCATCGTTAAAACGCTGAAATTCAGCAAAACTGTTCGAACTTTTTCTTTGTTTACATCGAAACATCCATATAGCTGGGTGAATTCGAAAGAAATCGACCGTTTCAAAATCAAAATAGTTATACTTACATAGGCTTGCCGCACCATTTTGGAAGCGAAGCCGCGACCGCTACAGGACCTGTAAAAGAAAGTACACAGATTAATAGTAGTTTCAGAGAAATTAGCAAATAGCGTATTTTTCAAAATTTTAATACTTCAAAAATTCATAACAAATCGAAATTTTGGTCTATCGTTTCAGGAATTAGTGTTCTGTGCTCCGGGAGAGCTCCCGCGTCGAGCCCCATCGTTAAAACGCTGAAATTCAGCAAAACTGTTCGAACTTTTTCTTTGTTTACATCGAAAAATCTACATAGGTGGGTGCAGTCGAAAGTAATCGAACGTTTTAAAATCAAAATAGTTATACTTACATAGGCTTGCCGCACCATTTTGGAAGCGCAGCCGCGACCGCTACAGGACCTGTAAAAGAAAGTACACAGATTAATAGTAGTTTCAGAGAAATTAGCAAATAGCGTATTTTTCAAAATTTTAATACTTCAAAAATTCATAACAAATCGAAATTTTGGTCTATCGTTTAAGGAATTAGTGTTCTGTGCTCCGGGAGAGCTCCCGCGTCGAGCCCCATCGTTAAAACGCTGAAATTCAGCAAAACTGTTCGAACTTTTTCTTTGTTTACATCGAAACATCCATATAGCTGGGTGAATTCGAAAGTAATCGACCGTTTCAAAATCAAAATAGTTATACTTACATAGGCTTGCCGCACCATTTTGGAAGCGCAGCCGCGACCGCTACAGGACCTGAAAACGAAAGTACACAGATTAATAGTAGTTTCAGAGAAATTAGCAAATAGCGTATTTTTCAAAATTTTAATACTTCAAAAATTCATAACAAATCGAAATTTTGGTCTATCGTTTCAGGAATTAGTGTTCTGTGCTCCGGGAGAGCTCCCGCGTCGAGCCCCATCGTTAAAACGCTGAAATTCAGCAAAACTGTTCGAACTTTTTCTTTGTTTACATCGAAACATCCATATAGCTGGGTGAATTCGAAAGTAATCGACCGTTTCAAAATCAAAATAGTTATACTTACATAGGCTTGCCGCACCATTTTGGAAGCGCAGCCGCGACCGCTACAGGACCTGAAAAAGAAAGTACACAGATTAATAGTAGTTTCAGAGAAATTAGCAAATAGCGTATTTTTCAAAATTTTAATACTTCAAAAATTCATAACAAATCGAAATTTTGGTCTATCGTTTCAGGAATTAGTGTTCTGTGCTCCGGGAGAGCTCCCGCGTCGAGCCCCATCGTAAAAACGCTGAAATTCAGCAAAACTGTTCGAACTTTTTCTTTGTTTACATCGAAAAATCTACATAGGTGGGTGCAGTCGAAAGTAATCGAACGTTTTAAAATCAAAATAGTTATACTTACATAGGCTTGCCGCACCATTTTGGAAGCGCAGCCGCGACCGCTACAGGACCTGAAAAAGAAAAAAACAGATTAATAGTAGTTTCAGAGAAATTAGCAAATAGCGTATTTTTCAAAATTTTAATACTTCAAAAATTCATAACAAATCGAAATTTTGGTCTATCGTTTCAGGAATTAGTGTTCTGTGCTCCGGGAGAGCTCCCGCGTCGAGCCCCATCGTTAAAACGCTGAAATTCAGCAAAACTGTTCGAACTTTTTCTTTGTTTACATCGAAAAATCTACATAGGTGGGTGCAGTCGAAAGTAATCGAACGTTTTAAAATCAAAATAGTTATACTTACATAGGCTTGCCGCACCATTTTGGAAGCGCAGCCGCGACCGCTACAGGACCTGAAAACGAAAGTACACAGATTAATAGTAGTTTCAGAGAAATTAGCAAATAGCGTATTTTTCAAAATTTTAATACTTCAAAAATTCATAACAAATCGAAATTTTGGTCTATCGTTTCAGGAATTAGTGTTCTGTGCTCCGGGAGAGCTCCCGCGTCGAGCCTCATCGTTAAAACGCTGAAATTCAGCAAAACTGTTCGAACTTTTTCTTTGTTTACATCGAAACATCCATATAGCTGGGTGAATTCGAAAGTAATCGACCGTTTCAAAATCAAAATAGTTATACTTACATAGGCTTGCCGCACCATTTTGGAAGCGCAGCCGCGACCGCTACAGGACCTGAAAAAGAAAGTACACAGATTAATAGTAGTTTCAGAGAAATTAGCAAATAGCGTATTTTTCAAAATTTTAATACTTCAAAAATTCATAACAAATCGAAATTTTGGTCTATCGTTTAAGGAATTAGTGTTCTGTGCTCCGGGAGAGCTCCCGCGTCGAGCCCCATCGTTAAAACGCTGAAATTCAGCAAAACTGTTCGAACTTTTTCTTTGTTTACATCGAAACATCCATATAGCTGGGTGAATTCGAAAGTAATCGACCGTTTCAAAATCAAAATAGTTATACTTACATAGGCTTGCCGCACCATTTTGGAAGCGCAGCCGCGACCGCTACAGGACCTGAAAAAGAAAGTACACAGATTAATAGTAGTTTCAGAGAAATTAGCAAATAGCGTATTTTTCAAAATTTTAATACTTCAAAAATTCATAACAAATCGAAATTTTGGTCTATCGTTTCAGGAATTAGTGTTCTGTGCTCCGGGAGAGCTCCCGCGTCGAGCCCCATCGTTAAAACGCTGAAATTCAGCAAAACTGTTCGAACTTTTTCTTTGTTTACATCGAAAAATCTACATAGGTGGGTGCAGTCGAAAGTAATCGAACGTTTTAAAATCAAAATAGTTATACTTACATAGGCTTGCCGCACCATTTTGGAAGCGCAGCCGCGACCGCTACAGGACCTGAATACGAAAGTACACAGATTAATAGTAGTTTCAGAGAAATTAGCAAATAGCGTATTTTTCAAAATTTTAATACTTCAAAAATTCATAACAAATCGAAATTTTGGTCTATCGTTTCAGGAATTAGTGTTCTGTGCTCCGGGAGAGCTCCCGCGTCGAGCCTCATCGTTAAAACGCTGAAATTCAGCAAAACTGTTCGAACTTTTTCTTTGTTTACATCGAAACATCCATATAGCTGGGTGAATTCGAAAGTAATCGACCGTTTCAAAATCAAAATAGTTATACTTACATAGGCTTGCCGCACCATTTTGGAAGCGCAGCCGCGACCGCTACAGGACCTGAAAAAGAAAGTACACAGATTAATAGTAGTTTCAGAGAAATTAGCAAATAGCGTATTTTTCAAAATTTTAATACTTCAAAAATTCATAACAAATCGAAATTTTGGTCTATCGTTTCAGGAATTAGTGTTCTGTGCTCCGGGAGAGCTCCCGCGTCGAGTTCCATCGTTAAAACGCTGAAATTCAGCAAAACTGTTCGAACTTTTTCTTTGTTTACATCGAAACATCCATATAGCTGGGTGAATTCGAAAGTAATCGACCGTTTCAAAATCAAAATAGTTATACTTACATAGGCTTGCCGCACCATTTTGGAAGCGCAGCCGCGACCGCTACAGGACCTGAAAAAGAAAGTACACAGATTAATAGTAGTTTCAGAGAAATTAGCAAATAGCGTATTTTTCAAAATTTTAATACTTCAAAAATTCATAACAAATCGAAATTTTGGTCTATCGTTTCAGGAATTAGTGTTCTGTGCTCCGGGAGAGCTTCCGCGTCGAGCCCCATCGTTAAAACGCTGAAATTCAGCAAAACTGTTCGAACTTTTTCTTTGTTTACATCGAAACATCCATATAGCTGGGTGAATTCGAAAGTAATCGACCGTTTCAAAATCAAAATAGTTATACTTACATAGGCTTGCCGCACCATTTTGGAAGCGCAGCCGCGACCGCTACAGGACCTGAAAAAGAAAGTACACAGATTAATAGTAGTTTCAGAGAAATTAGCAAATAGCGTATTTTTCAAAATTTTAATACTTCAAAAATTCATAACAAATCGAAATTTTGGTCTATCGTTTCAGGAATTAGTGTTCTGTGCTCCGGGAGAGCTCCCGCGTCGAGTTCCATCGTTAAAACGCTGAAATTCAGCAAAACTGTTCGAACTTTTTCTTTGTTTACATCGAAACATCCATATAGCTGGGTGAATTCGAAAGTAATCGACCGTTTCAAAATCAAAATAGTTATACTTACATAGGCTTGCCGCACCATTTTGGAAGCGCAGCCGCGACCGCTACAGGACCTGAAAAAGAAAGTACACAGATTAATAGTAGTTTCAGAGAAATTAGCAAATAGCGTATTTTTCAAAATTTTAATACTTCAAAAATTCATAACAAATCGAAATTTTGGTCTATCGTTTCAGGAATTAGTGTTCTGTGCTCCGGGAGAGCTCCCGCGTCGAGCCCCATCGTTAAAACGCTGAAATTCAGCAAAACTGTTCGAACTTTTTCTTTGTTTACATCGAAAAATCTACATAGGTGGGTGCAGTCGAAAGTAATCGAACGTTTTAAAATCAAAATAGTTATACTTACATAGGCTTGCCGCACCATTTTGGAAGCGCAGCCGCGACCGCTACAGGACCTGAAAAAGAAAGTACACAGATTAATAGTAGTTTCAGAGAAATTAGCAAATAGCGTATTTTTCAAAATTTTAATACTTCAAAAATTCATAACAAATCGAAATTTTGGTCTATCGTTTCAGGAATTAGTTTTCTGTGCTCCGGGAGAGCTTCCGCGTCGAGCCCCATCGTTAAAACGCTGAAATTCAGCAAAACTGTTCGAACTTTTTCTTTGTTTTTTACATCGAAACATCCATATAGCTGGGTGTATTCGAAAGTAATCGACCGTTTCAAAATCAAAATAGTTATACTTACATAGGCTTGCCGCATCATTTTGGAAGCGCAGCCGCGACCGCTACAGGACCTGAAAAAGAAAGTACACAGATTAATAGTAGTTTCAGAGAAATTAGCAAATAGCGTATTTTTCAAAATTTTAATACTTCAAAAATTCATAACAAATCGAAATTTTGGTCTATCGTTTCAGGAATTAGTGTTCTGTGCTCCGGGAGAGCTCCCGCGTCGAGCCCCATCGTTAAAACGCTGAAATTCAGCAAAACTGTTCGAACTTTTTCTTTGTTTACATCGAAACATCCATATAGCTGGGTGAATTCGAAAGTAATCGACCGTTTCAAAATCAAAATAGTTATACTTACATAGGCTTGCCGCACCATTTTGGAAGCGCAGCCGCGACCGCTACAGGACCTGAAAAAGAAAGTACACAGATTAATAGTAGTTTCAGAGAAATTAGCAAATAGCGTATTTTTCAAAATTTTAATACTTCAAAAATTCATAAAAAATCGAAATTTTGGTCTATCGTTTCAGGAATTAGTGTTCTGTGCTCCGGGAGAGCTCCCGCGTCGAGCCCCATCGTTTAAACGCTGAAATTCAGCAAAACTGTTCGAACTTTTTCTTTGTTTACATCGAAAAATCTACATAGGTGGGTGCAGTCGAAAGTAATCGAACGTTTTAAAATCAAAATAGTTATACTTACATAGGCTTGCCGCACCATTTTGGAAGCGCAGCCGCGACCGCTACAGGACCTGTAAAAGAAAGTTCACAGATTAATAGTAGTTTCAGAGAAATTAGCAAATAGCGTATTTTCCAAAATTTTAATACTTCAAAAATTCATAACAAATCGAAATTTTGGTCTATCGTTTCAGGAATTAGTGTTCTGTGCTCCGGGAGAGCTCCCGCGTCGAGCCCTATCGTTAAAACGCTGAAATTCAGCAAAACTGTTCGAACTTTTTCTTTGTTTACATCGAAAAATCTACATAGGTGGGTGCAGTCGAAAGTAATCGAACGTTTTAAAATCAAAATAGTTATACTTACATAGGCTTGCCGCACCATTTTGGAAGCGCAGCCGCGACCGCTACAGGACCTGAAAAAGAAAGTACACAGATTAATAGTAGTTTCAGAGAAATTAGCAAATAGCGTATTTTTCAAAATTTTAATACTTCAAAAATTCATAACATATCGAAATTTTGGTCTATCGTTTCAGGAATTAGTGTTCTGTGCTCCGGGAGAGCTCCCGCGTCGAGCCCCATCATTAAAACGCTGAAATTCAGCAAAACTGTTCGAACTTTTTCTTTGTTTTTTACATCGAAACATCCATATAGCTGGGTGAATTCGAAAGTAATCGACCGTTTCAAAATCAAAATAGTTATACTTACATAGGCTTGCCGCATCATTTTGGAAGCGCAGCCGCGACCGCTACAGGACCTGAAAAAGAAAGTACACAGATTAATAGTAGTTTCAGAGAAATTAGCAAATAGCGTATTTTTCAAAATTTTAATACTTCAAAAATTCATAACAAATCGAAATTTTGGTCTATCGTTTCAGGAATTAGTGTTCTGTGCTCCGGGAGAGCTCCCGCGTCGAGCCCCATCGTTAAAACGCTGAAATTCAGCAAAACTGTTCGAACTTTTTCTTTGTTTACATCGAAAAATCTACATAGGTGGGTGCAGTCGAAAGTAATCGAACGTTTTAAAATCAAAATAGTTATACTTACATAGGCTTGCCGCACCATTTTGGAAGCGCAGCCGCGACCGCTACAGGACCTGAAAAAGAAAGTACACAGATTAATAGTAGTTTCAGAGAAATTAGCAAATAGCGTATTTTTCAAAATTTTAATACTTCAAAAATTCATAACATATCGAAATTTTGGTCTATCGTTTCAGGAATTAGTGTTCTGTGCTCCGGGAGAGCTCCCGCGTCGAGCCCCATCGTTAAAACGCTGAAATTCAGCAAAACTGTTCGAACTTTTTCTTTGTTTTTTACATCGAAACATCCATATAGCTGGGTGAATTCGAAAGTAATCGACCGTTTCAAAATCAAAATAGTTATACTTACATAGGCTTGCCGCATCATTTTGGACGCGCAGCCGCAACCGCTACAGGACCTGAAAAAGAAAGTACACAGATTAATAGTAGTTTCAGAGAAATTAGCAAATAGCGTATTTTTCAAAATTTTAATACTTCAAAAATTCATAACAAATCGAAATTTTGGTCTATCGTTTCAGGAATTAGTGTTCTGTGCTCCGGGAGAGCTCCCGCGTCGAGCCCCATCGTTAAAACGCTGAAATTCAGCAAAACTGTTCGAACTTTTTCTTTGTTTACATCGAAACATCCATATAGCTGGGTGAATTCGAAAGTAATCGACCGTTTCAAAATCAAAATAGTTATACTTACATAGGCTTGCCGCACCATTTTGGAAGCGCAGCCGCGACCGCTACAGGACCTGAAAAAGAAAGTACACAGATTAATAGTAGTTTCAGAGAAATTAGCAAATAGCGTATTTTTCAAAATTTTAATACTTCAAAAATTCATAACAAATCGAAATTTTGGTCTATCGTTTCAGGAATTAGTGTTCTGTGCTCCGGGAGAGCTCCCGCGTCGAGCCCCATCGTAAAAACGCTGAAATTCAGCAAAACTGTTCGAACTTTTTCTTTGTTTACATCGAAAAATCTACATAGGTGGGTGCAGTCGAAAGTAATCGAACGTTTTAAAATCAAAATAGTTATACTTACATAGGCTTGCCGCACCATTTTGGAAGCGCAGCCGCGACCGCTACAGGACCTGAAAAAGAAAGTACACAGATTAATAGTAGTTTCAGAGAAATTAGCAAATAGCGTATTTTCCAAAATTTTAATACTTCAAAAATTCATAACAAATCGAAATTTTGGTCTATCGTTTCAGGAATTAGTGTTCTGTGCTCCGGGAGAGCTCCCGCGTCGAGCCCTATCGTTAAAACGCTGAAATTCAGCAAAACTGTTCGAACTTTTTCTTTGTTTACATCGAAAAATCTACATAGGTGGGTGCAGTCGAAAGTAATCGAACGTTTTAAAATCAAAATAGTTATACTTACATAGGCTTGCCGCACCATTTTGGAAGCGCAGCCGCGACCGCTACAGGACCTGAAAAAGAAAGTACACAGATTAATAGTAGTTTCAGAGAAATTAGCAAATAGCGTATTTTTCAAAATTTTAATACTTCAAAAATTCATAACATATCGAAATTTTGGTCTATCGTTTCAGGAATTAGTGTTCTGTGCTCCGGGAGAGCTCCCGCGTCGAGCCCCATCATTAAAACGCTGAAATTCAGCAAAACTGTTCGAACTTTTTCTTTGTTTTTTACATCGAAACATCCATATAGCTGGGTGAATTCGAAAGTAATCGACCGTTTCAAAATCAAAATAGTTATACTTACATAGGCTTGCCGCATCATTTTGGAAGCGCAGCCGCGACCGCTACAGGACCTGAAAAAGAAAGTACACAGATTAATAGTAGTTTCAGAGAAATTAGCAAATAGCGTATTTTTCAAAATTTTAATACTTCAAAAATTCATAACAAATCGAAATTTTGGTCTATCGTTTCAGGAATTAGTGTTCTGTGCTCCGGGAGAGCTCCCGCGTCGAGCCCCATCGTTAAAACGCTGAAATTCAGCAAAACTGTTCGAACTTTTTCTTTGTTTACATCGAAAAATCTACATAGGTGGGTGCAGTCGAAAGTAATCGAACGTTTTAAAATCAAAATAGTTATACTTACATAGGCTTGCCGCACCATTTTGGAAGCGCAGCCGCGACCGCTACAGGACCTGAAAAAGAAAGTACACAGATTAATAGTAGTTTCAGAGAAATTAGCAAATAGCGTATTTTTCAAAATTTTAATACTTCAAAAATTCATAACAAATCGAAATTTTGGTCTATCGTTTCAGGAATTAGTGTTCTGTGCTCCGGGAGAGCTCCCGCGTCGAGCCTCATCGTTAAAACGCTGAAATTCAGCAAAACTGTTCGAACTTTTTCTTTGTTTACATCGAAACATCCATATAGCTGGGTGAATTCGAAAGTAATCGACCGTTTCAAAATCAAAATAGTTATACTTACATAGGCTTGCCGCACCATTTTGGAAGCGCAGCCGCGACCGCTACAGGACCTGAAAAAGAAAGTACACAGATTAATAGTAGTTTCAGAGAAATTAGCAAATAGCGTATTTTTCAAAATTTTAATACTTCAAAAATTCATAACAAATCGAAATTTTGGTCTATCGTTTCAGGAATTAGTGTTCTGTGCTCCGGGAGAGCTCCCGCGTCGAGTCCCATCGTTAAAACGCTGAAATTCAGCAAAACTGTTCGAACTTTTTCTTTGTTTACATCGAAACATCCATATAGCTGGGTGAATTCGAAAGTAATCGACCGTTTCAAAATCAAAATAGTTATACTTACATAGGCTTGCCGCACCATTTTGGAAGCGCAGCCGCGACCGCTACAGGACCTGAAAAAGAAAGTACACAGATTAATAGTAGTTTCAGAGAAATTAGCAAATAGCGTATTTTTCAAAATTTTAATACTTCAAAAATTCATAACAAATCGAAATTTTGGTCTATCGTTTCAGGAATTAGTGTTCTGTGCTCCGGGAGAGCTCCCGCGTCGAGTTCCATCGTTAAAACGCTGAAATTCAGCAAAACTGTTCGAACTTTTTCTTTGTTTACATCGAAACATCCATATAGCTGGGTGAATTCGAAAGTAATCGACCGTTTCAAAATCAAAATAGTTATACTTACATAGGCTTGCCGCACCATTTTGGAAGCGCAGCCGCGACCGCTACAGGACCTGAAAAAGAAAGTACACAGATTAATAGTAGTTTCAGAGAAATTAGCAAATAGCGTATTTTTCAAAATTTTAATACTTCAAAAATTCATAACAAATCGAAATTTTGGTCTATCGTTTCAGGAATTAGTGTTCTGTGCTCCGGGAGAGCTCCCGCGTCGAGTTCCATCGTTAAAACGCTGAAATTCAGCAAAACTGTTCGAACTTTTTCTTTGTTTACATCGAAACATCCATATAGCTGGGTGAATTCGAAAGTAATCGACCGTTTCAAAATCAAAATAGTTATACTTACATAGGCTTGCCGCACCATTTTGGAAGCGCAGCCGCGACCGCTACAGGACCTGAAAAAGAAAGTACACAGATTAATAGTAGTTTCAGAGAAATTAGCAAATAGCGTATTTTTCAAAATTTTAATACTTCAAAAATTCATAACAAATCGAAATTTTGGTCTATCGTTTCAGGAATTAGTGTTCTGTGCTCCGGGAGAGCTCCCGCGTCGAGCCCCATCGTTAAAACGCTGAAATTCAGCAAAACTGTTCGAACTTTTTCTTTGTTTACATCGAAAAATCTACATAGGTGGGTGCAGTCGAAAGTAATCGAACGTTTTAAAATCAAAATAGTTATACTTACATAGGCTTGCCGCACCATTTTGGAAGCGCAGCCGCGACCGCTACAGGACCTGAAAAAGAAAGTACACAGATTAATAGTAGTTTCAGAGAAATTAGCAAATAGCGTATTTTTCAAAATTTTAATACTTCAAAAATTCATAACAAATCGAAATTTTGGTCTATCGTTTCAGGAATTAGTGTTCTGTGCTCCGGGAGAGCTCCCGCGTCGAGCCCCATCGTTTAAACGCTGAAATTCAGCAAAACTTTTCGAACTTTTTCTTTGTTTACATCGAATAATCTACATAGGTGGGTGCAGTCGAAAGTAATCGAACGTTTTAAAATCAAAATAGTTATACTTACATAGGCTTGCCGCACCATTTTGGAAGCGCAGCCGCGACCGCTACAGGACCTGTAAAAGAAAGTACACAGATTAATAGTAGTTTCAGAGAAATTAGCAAATAGCGTATTTTTCAAAATTTTAATACTTCAAAAATTCATAACAAATCGAAATTTTGGTCTATCGTTTCAGGAATTAGTGTTCTGTGCTCCGGGAGAGCTCCCGCGTCGAGCCTCATCGTTAAAACGCTGAAATTCAGCAAAACTGTTCGAACTTTTTCTTTGTTTACATCGAAACATCCATATAGCTGGGTGAATTCGAAAGTAATCGACCGTTTCAAAATCAAAATAGTTATACTTACATAGGCTTGCCGCACCATTTTGGAAGCGCAGCCGCGACCGCTACAGGACCTGAAAAAGAAAGTACACAGATTAATAGTAGTTTCAGAGAAATTAGCAAATAGCGTATTTTTCAAAATTTTAATCACGAAGGGGGAACTCAAAATCACGAAGGGGGAACCACAGCGCATAGTATGTTTAAATTCCCTCTAGACATTGTAGACTACCTTGGCTACTGGAACATTACGAATGGAACACAAAGAGCTGAATTAATATATCACGCAAATGTCATTATATATGACGAAGCTCCTATGGCGCATAAATATTTAATTCATATGCTCGATAGATCATTACGGGATCTCATGAAAAACGACAAAATATTTGGTGGCAAAATTATAATCTTTGCAGGAGATTTTAGACAAATTCCTCCTGTAGTTGTCAACGCAAAAACTAATTCAGACATTTTAAATGCTTCCGTCAAAACATCTCCTATTTGGCAAAAATTAAAATGTTTTTCATTAGTAACATCACAGAGATGTAAAGACGATGAAGAACTTGCCCAATTTATACTTGATTTAGGCTCAATCAAATTACCTCATTGTGCGATAAAAGTTGGCAGACATACTCAACATTTAGTCGATTTAAATTGCATAGAAATAGTATCTGAGTTAGAAGAGTTAATAGATTTCGTTTTCCCGTACTTTGATGAACCTATTGCTTGCATTCACAGGTCAATTTTATGTACACGCAACGACGCCGTTAGAGAAATTAATAATATTATATTAGAAAAAGTATCAGGTGACACATTGCACTTTTATTCTATTGATAAAGTCGAAAACGATAGTGCAGATGAACTATTTTTAGGACCTGACGCATTGAACAGAATGCAACCAAGAGGTGTTCCTGAGCATGATCTTAAATTAAAAATAGGATGCGTTTGCATGATCATGCGCAACCTAAGCTTTATAGACGGCCTGATAAACGGCACTAAAGTCATTGTCACAGCTACCTCACCAAGATTAATTACTGTACAAAAATCTGATAGTACCAATGAATATTTAATACCGCGAATCACTTTTAAAGCTCCCATAGATCCCAAAAGTCCGTTTGAAATGTGTCGTCGTCAGTTTCCATTACAACTATGTTATGCAATGACTATTCACAAAAGTCAAGGCCAAACAATTAGTCGCGTTGGGTTGGACCTCAGGTCGGACGTATTTAGTCACGGGCAATTATACGTCGCATTAGGTCGAGTAACAGAAAAACGGCATATTAAAATCTTGGTACACAAAGATCGGATTTTAGATGGCAAACCATATGCAAATAATGTAATAATACCAGAGTTACTTTAAATTATTAGTGTCATATAATTTACATAACCCGCACTTACGTATGATGTATGCTACTTATTTTACATTGTTTTAATAATAATGTGATCTAAAACAAGTGAGTATATTAAAACTGCCACTATAAGACTTATGTTTACTTAATATTACAATTGTATACAATGAATGACACAGCAGTGCACTTGTATTTAGACATTTTTTAAGAAATTATGCGTGTGCGGGTTCATAAATCGTTTAAGTAATTCAAACATTGATATCACACAAGTTAATTTATTTTGTTACAAATTAGTTATCTACAAGCTATAATTATCATCTATTATTAACCTTAAATTAAAGCAATTGTAAACAAAACGTATTGAAACATTATAATGTTTACCAAACTTATTGTGACTTATACAAGAAATTTATAATTATATGGCAGTATATGATTGTAGCACTTTATAACAGAATGTATTAAAATAACAAATTAAACAAAACACATTTTTACTATTAACAGATTTGTTGTAATCATGTCGAGATAGCACTGTGAATTATGAAAAAATAAATTATCAATATTTGTTTAATTATATTTATAAGCGGTGAAGGAAAACATCGTGAGGAAACCCACATGTCTAAAAACATGTTGTCACATTCACCAACCCGCATCGGGCCAGCGTGGTGAATTATGGCCCTAAATTACTATTTTATAAACGGTGAAGGAAAACATCGTGAGGAAACCCGCATGTCTAAAAACATGTGACATCCACCAATCCGCATCGGGCCAGCGTGGTGGATTATGGCCCTAAATTATAATCTTATAAACGGTGAAGGAAAACATCGTGAGGAAACCCATGAGAACGTTTCCCAACAATGGGTACGTAAAGATCATCATGATGATCTAATGTGGATTAGGCCTAAGTTTCACACGAGGGGATACCACAATAAAAAAAGCGCGCCTCGAGTCACACCTCCTGGGTGGCGTGGAAGATGACTCTATAATAAAATACATTAAGTCCCTATTTATAAAAATTATAAATTTTATCTTGAACAATATTTATAGGAGCTGTCGCTGCGTTAGCCTCAACAACCGTAAACCGCGCCGCGCGCCATCGGCGTCGCTTGCTGCAAATAAAGAAGACGCCCACCCTACGAGTAGCACGCTAAAGGAATACAATTTGCCGCCGCCGTTGGTGTCACCGATGGCCGACACAACATTATAATATATTGACTTTGAGGTTGGAAATTTAATTAGTAACTATATTGGTGAAAGTGTCTTAATGTAATAATATGAATATAAAATAATAATCAATTATTTATTTATTTAATGCATTCCTTAATGTAGGGTAGGTATAACAGATAGTCAATTTGTAGTCAGTTTACTGAGAACCCTGTCGGGTACGCATTTAAAACAGAGGAAGACTGCTTCTAAGTATAAAAATTATGTAACAAAAATTATCAAATTAATAAAAGTTGTGAGGATAGAGGAAGGGACTTACGGCTTTACGAGGTCACTGGTTTCTGAACTGCTCTTCTCCTCACAAGGTCTTCTTTGAGGATCGGTGTCACGATCGCGTGTTCACCCCGGGGTGAGAACTAGGGTGACTTCGTGTGAGTTGCGAGAACGTCCGTGCGCGCCACTGGCTATTTCGGAAGTGCGGAGTACTTAGGATGCGGGGGTTGTGGGAGGAAATTTGAAAGTGTGCGTTTTGTGCGTTTGTGTGCGTGGAATGAGTTCGGATACAGTTATAATATACCATAGAGTAATATTCATTTTTGGCGAAGACAACTCCGCCGGCCTAGAGGTTTCCTCTAAGTTGAGTAGGCGTGATAAGAAATAAATTGTTGCATAGTTAAAAAAATATTTTATTTTATAAGAGTGAATGCGTACTTAAACTAGAATCCAGGAGACACCGGATATAGCAACTTAAAATATTGTTACTGGCTTGGAAGTGGCGCCAACCGAACTACGGGCCTTACATAAGTTCCTGTAGTCGTGCGCACTTTACAAGCTCTTATTACGGAGTCTCGACCGGGAAATAACTCTTCCACCACCCCAATCGGCCAGGAAAGTGGGTGTGCGTTTTGATCTTTGATGATGACCACAGACCCTAACTCGATGGGTTTGGAAGGCGTGTTCCATTTTTCGCGTTGTTGTAAAGAAGTTAAGTATTCTTGGCTCCAACGGCGCCAAAAGTTATGTGTTAACTTACTCACAAGTTGAAACCGAGTTAAGCGATTATCGGCTATAGTAGTTAAATCCTCAGAAGGTAAAAATTTGAGTGGCGTTACATTTAAGAAATGGTTTGGCGTTAAAGCGGTTATATCCGATGGATCTGATGAATTCGGATGTATACACAGAGGACGACTATTTAATAGACCTTCAATCTGCACGAGTACAGTTGAAAATTCCTCATAAGTTAGAGTATGTAGGCCAACCACCTTCGCTAAGTGAGTTTTAACACAGCGAACATTTATTTCGCTGAGTCCATTAAAATGTGGACCATAAGGGGGGCTGCGCTTGAACTGAATGCGATGAGATAAGAGTTCTTGATTAATATAGTTGCGAAAAGTAGTGGACTGTATAAGATTGTAAATTTCGTCTAGTTTTCTTCTCGCGCCAGCAAAGTTTGTACCTCCATCGCTATAGATCATTGATACAGGTCCGCGGCGACTCACAAAGCGTTTAAATGCAGCTAAAAATAGGTCTGAGCTTAAGTCGGATACTAATTCTAAGTGCACAGCCTTCGTGGTTAGACAAACAAATAAGCAAATATATGCCTTTTGGCTCTTGACACCACGATGACGTATATGCGTTATGTGAAATGGACCAGCATAATCCACGGCTGTGTTAACAAAAGCTTTCGCTTCCGAGACCCTAAATGAAGGCAGATCACCCATTTGCGGCGTAGTGAACTTAGGGTTTAGTCGAAAACAAATGTTACACGCGTGAACGCGCTGTCGGACTAAATTTCGAGCTGATAGTATCCAAAACTTTTGTCTAAGTAATGGAAGCAACAAAGAGGGTCCAGTGTGCAAATTCGATTTATGAAAGTGATCAACGATCAACTCTGTGACGCGTTCTTTGGCGGGAAGTAACATAGGGTGCTTCTGACCAAAGTTTAGTTGAGAGTGTTTCAGCCTCCCTCCTACCCTTAAGATTTGGTTCCTCTGGTCAATGAAGGGATTGAGCTTAAAAATGCGTTTACTACACGTTTTATTATTTTTGATCGCATCAAAATCAGCGGTGAAGTGTTTATGTTGAACATAGCGTATTACATAATTTTCGGCGAATTCTATATCTGCGACGGTAATTTCCGTATTTTTAGGTAATAGTTTTATAAATCGTAAAACATACACCGTTATTCGTAATAATTTTAACCAATCGGAGACGCGTTCTGCTATCTCGCCGATCGAATATGACTGAACTGGAGCTTCAGGTGGTAGCGTAATGTTTACTGTCAGAGCAACCGGTTTAGATTCTAGGAAATCATTTCCGTTCACTTGAAATAGTGTTATGGGCCACTCTGAGATGGGTGCGCGGAGCCACTGCGGTCCGTGAAACCAGAAGTCACAGTTTAGTAACGAGCTCGGTGGGCTAGGTCGCGTGATTTTGTCTGCGGCGTTTTCTTGGCTTCTTACATGATACCAATGATGAGCGGGCAATTTCGAGTTTATTTCCGATATGCGATTTGCGACGAACGTATGAAATTTGTAAGACGGCGAGTGAATCCATGTGAGAGTGACTGTGGAATCTGAGAATGCGTAAATGTTGTCAATTTTACAACGTTTCGACAATGTTTCGACTACCGAGTTAACAAGATTCGCTAAAAGTAGGGCAGCACAGAGTTCTAAGCGTGCGAGGGATATCTTTTTAAGCGTAGCTACCCTAGACTTTGCGGTAAGTAAATTCACAACTCCGTTAGTGTGCGCATCTGAGCCAACTCGTATATACACGCAGGCTCCATAACATGCCTCGCTGGCGTCGGCAAAAGCGATAACTGTTACGTGGGCGCTAGAATAAATACCTACATGCCGCGGAATTTTAATTCGCTCCAGACAAGGTAGTTCATCGCGAAACTTTATCCACTTGTCATGGATTGAACTCGGTACAGGATCGTCCCAATCAAGGTTAGACGTCCAGCACTCTTGAACGAGAAGTTTCATGTAGGTAGTCACAGGATTTAGGAAACCTAGAGGGTCATGTAAGCGAGCTGTAACCGACAGAATAGTGCGTTTTGAGCATGCCGGTATATCTGAGTTAATTTTAAATTGAAAGTTATCTTCAGTCGGTTTCCATTGCAAACCTACGATCTTTGTTTTTGCTGCCGAGGGTGAATCATCATCGAACTTAATGATATCCGGATTTTTATGCGATAACGGTATCTTACTCATGAGTTCAGAGCTATTTGAGATCCATTTAGTTATATTAAATCCGCCGGCCTTGAACATCTCCACCATTTCGTGGTAAATCTGTTCAGCCTTTTCTAACCCGTCTACGGAAGTTATAAAATCGTCCATATACATATTGTTTTGAACTTCATAAGTTGCGAGAGGGTACGAGCTTTGGTTATCAGCGGCGAGTTGACGAACTGATCGTAACGATAAAAAAGGCGAGGAGGTTAAACCAAAGCTTAATCTATTAAACTCAAATATGCGTATGTTTGAATTCGGATCAAACCTGTACAAGATGCGTTGAAAGGAGCGGTGTTTTGGTATCAATTCAATTTGAAAGTACATCTTTTCGATGTCAGCGGTAAGCGCAGTTGAGAACATTCGCAAGTTAATTAACAGATCAAAAATATTACTTTGAAGATTCGGGCCTTTGTAAAGTAAATCATTTAAAGATTTTTTGCTTTCTGTGGGACAGCTAGCGTCTATTACCACGCGAGTTTTTGTACTAGATTTGTCAGGACGATACACAGGTCTGTGAGGTAGATAACAACATTCATGACTGGGTTTTAAATCCTTAACTTCTGTTAAATAATCTCGATCGATATATTCCTGTATAGTAGCGTTATAGTTATCGCGAAATTCCGATGAAGCATCAAGTTTCTTTTCTAAAATGAGTAAACGGCGTTTTGCAATAGCGTACGAGTTACCTAGTTCGGAAGGATCAAACTTGAATGGCAGTTGTACCACAAACCTGCCGGTATCATTCCGAGTGTAGGTAGAAGCGAAAAGATTTTCACAGGCCTCATCGTCTGGGCTCATATGAATCTTATTTGGGACACTTTCCAGTTCCCAGAAGCGTTCGGTTAATTGCGTAAGCGTTTTAGAATCTTCCGTTGTACAGAAGAAATTCTTATCACTGACCTTTGACCGTGAAAGGTTACACAAAGTTAAGTCATTAGCATAGTTTGCTTTTCCCATTATAAGATATCCCAAAGTACTTTCTATCGCGACAACTGATGAACATGGCGAGGCAACTTTATGTCCGCCAATAATTTCGGGGAATATCTCACAACCGAGTAAACAATCAATGTCTCCGGGCTCATAATAGCAACTGTCAGCTAGCGGTAAACTTTCGAAGTGTTTTAATTGCAAGGTTTCTATGCGAACGTTAGGTAATTTATCTGTTATCGTGTTAATGACCCTTGCGTTGATAGTGTATTCGCAACTTTTATCAAATCGAGAATGAATCTTAAAGAGGTAAAACCTAATGTCATACTTTTGGAATTTCCTATTCCCTGGACAGGCGAAGAAGAGGGGTGAATATTGAGATTTAAGCGATCACAACATTGTTTCGTGATAAAATTACTCATTGAGCCTGAATCGATCAAAACTCGAATATTAGAACGTGTATTATTATGTTTATTATACAAATTTACAATCGCGGTCGGAATCAAAACAGTTGAGTTGTTATTTATATCATTAGACGGCTCCGCTGTATGCAGCGATAAAGCGCTATTTGTATTGTTCGCATCGTTGCATTCCTTATCAGTGGAGGCAGCGCGCGGCGCGTGCGCAGCGCACTTCATACCGCTTGACGCGCTTACGCCAGCTGAGTGCGTGAGCGGTGTCGCCCGGCGAGTCGGGGGTTCGATTCTAGATCGTTCTTTAAAATTGTCTATGTGAAGCAACGTGTGGTGGTTCCGTTGGCATACAAAGCATTTATTCTGCGATTTGCAAACCGATATATCATGGAAACCTAAACAATTTTTACAAAAGCGATTTTTGTTAACAATATCAACACGGCGTGTGGGATCTAACAGTATAAAATGTTGACATTTAAATAGCGGGTGTATTGAGGCTCCGTTGCATACAACACAGTGCGAGTTATAAGTTTTATTGTTGTTATTGTTAACGAGAAGAGTGCGAGTTGGTTTTATTTCTTTTTGTACACTATATGTTTTATTTAAAGAGGGTTTGCGTAATGATTGAATTTTACTTTGTTCATTTAAAAATTGTGATAAGTGTTTGAACGTGGGAATTTCTATGTGTCTATGAGTTTGTTCAAATAAATTGACTAACTCCTTATCAAGCTTGCTTAGGGCTACATGAGAGATAATAAAATCAGATAGATTTGATATATTCAAGCGTTGCAGGGCGCATTCGGCCGAGCAAAATTGTTCAATAAATGTATCTATACTCTGATTCTGTTTAAAGTTTAACATTTGATCGAGTAATTGGGATGCTTGTACCCTAAGGTCCTGAAATTTAAAGACAAGAGCATTCCAGATTAATTCGTAATTTTCTGCTGTAGCAGGGAATCCAGAGCATACCAACAACGCCTTGCCTTTAAGATTACCTATCAAATATTGAACCTTTTCAGCGTTACTCAACCGTGGATTTTCATGAATCACACTTTTGAAGTTCTCATAAAACAAAGGCCATTTACTAGGTGATCCCTCAAACTGTACGAGTGATAAGGGAGGAAGCTTGTGACGGTAAGCGTCAGAGTTAAAACTCTCAGACTTTTGCGCACTAAGTGTTTGTTCGGTGCTTTTAATATAACAATATAGTTCGTCAAAAGAACTCAGAGGAGCGTAGTTCGGCTTAACCGTCGGATCATCTTCCAAATAAGCTGTTATTAAAGAATCGAGTGTCTCATGGAATTCTGTTCGAGTTTTATCTAACGAGTGAATTCGTGCTAAAAATTGCGATTTAGATAAAGGGTCAGAGACCTTTAGGCTTAGGTCATAAAGTTCTTGCACTATTTCAAATAATCTTTCCTTTTTTGCTTCTAATAGCGATATTTTAATATTTGACGATGTACTTTCCTCCTTCTTTCCCTTCGTCATTTTAAATAAATAACGAACGGACAGCGATTAGATCACAATACAATCGTAAATGTAAAACAATAGGACGCGCGAAGCAAAGATTATTGGAATGTACGAGGAGGGCGTTAACGGTTACAAGAAAAATTTGCTAAGTTGTCTAAACCAAGTTTTAGAATAAAAATATTATTTTACGTATACAATATTACGTGTATAAATACGTAAAAATGCGTTTAAATTGTAAAATATATAAGGATTAGCGTAAAATATGCAATTTAAGATCGCGGATGTGAGGGTAGATATATATGAGTAAAAATTATAATTTGCATAAAATAAGCGTTATATATGCGTGAATGCGGTAATAATGCGTGTGAATATGATAAATAAAGATGAGTAGATATATATTTGTGAGAAATATGCGTGATGAGATGAGTAAAAGTGAGATGTGTGCGAAAGGTATCGGGTCGGTGGACCACACTTGTGAGGATAGAGGAAGGGACTTACGGCTTTACGAGGTCACTGGTTTCTGAACTGCTCTTCTCCTCACAAGGTCTTCTTTGAGGATCGGTGTCACGATCGCGTGTTCACCCCGGGGTGAGAACTAGGGTGACTTCGTGTGAGTTGCGAGAACGTCCGTGCGCGCCACTGGCTATTTCGGAAGTGCGGAGTACTTAGGATGCGGGGGTTGTGGGAGGAAATTTGAAAGTGTGCGTTTTGTGCGTTTGTGTGCGTGGAATGAGTTCGGATACAGTTATAATATACCATAGAGTAATATTCATTTTTGGCGAAGACAAAAGTAATACTAATTATAACAATTGCATTTTTTTAAAAGTCTTAGCATATTTTATTTGCATTACAATTTGTTATTTAATTATATAATCATCGATGTATATTATGTATTTATTATTGTATATACGTCATAAAGGTAATTTTTTATTTATTTATTATGTTATTGTGTTAACAGATTAATTATCATGACATGGATGCGAGGCAAAAGAAATAACAAAATCACAATGCAAGACATGTAAGCAGACACCACAACTAACGATCGGCGCGCGGTGAAAACTAACGGCTGCACTGCAACGGCTGCTACCTGAGCCGCCCGCGCCGCCGTCTTCACAACACCGGAAGAAATAATATAATGTTAACACAGGTCAGCACTACCTATACTCATACATTTACACTTCTATTGAATAACATAATAACAACATAACATGCACCTAATCAACACTATTTCCTATTAGGAATGTTTCGTAATGGAAACTATAAATGCAAAATAATAATAGATTATTTTAAATCTTATCATTACCTTTTTTAAGAATATACAAAACAGCTTTTTCAGTATATATAAAGTAAATTTTATTTGAATTACCGTCACATCTTTCATAGCTGAAACTACTTAATTATTTTACCTCGTAATTAATAAGTAGGTATATAATATTTTGAAATAACTTAAAAACAAACTGAAGATCGATTAAAACATGATTTTTTTTTGAAAATTCATTACTAACCATAGTCTGCCTTATTCAAAAATAAAGACGTAATTTTTATTTTCTTCTAAATTCACATTATTGCTCCTAAAAACATTACGAAAACTACTTAGAAACATTGCAAATGTAATTGTAAATGCATATTATTTCAATGATGGAATGAACATTATTAAAACTACATTTTAAGTATGTGTAAAAACATTAAACATTTTGTGTATTTACCTAACTTATTTTTATTTTAACAGTCTCAAGAAAAAGAAGAGCGCAACAAACAATATAGAAGAAAACCTCATCAAGTTAACTGATCTGAGCCATTCAGTGGGACCAATGTATCTACAATGCTATCCAACATATCCTACTTGTACTTTTTCAACAACACTGAAATAGTAACTAAAGAAATTAGCATTCTTCAAATGATTAAATTCATACCACAACATGAATTTGATTGATTCATAATGAATATACAAATTCAGTTTTATTAAAATTTTTATGAATGAAAATATTGTAAATAAAAGGTATCATATTATAGTTTTTCAGAAAGTGACCGTAAAATAAATTGTACGGCATTAACAAAATGTACGTTATCCATTCAATCATTAATTATTTTATGAAAGATTACTAAATATATATATATAGGAAAATTTGAGTTTAATTTGAAACTAATACAGTATAAAATACTTTTTTATATATTATTGTACATTTTGGTATATATTATTATAAAACTAACATTTTGTATAAAAAAAATCAATAAGAATGTTTCAATAACTGCTTTATTGTATTGTATTTTAACTTTGTATTTCAAAATAGACACTATCACTTCGCTTTTAAAGACGATAGTTAATAACTACCTACAAAATTAATTATGTTTATAGTCCTTAATGTTAAACTAGCAACCGACCGCGTTCGCGTCGTCGTAATGAAGTATAGTGTAAGAGCACTCAGGAATAATGTAACTTGTGAATGTCAAAATGGAGGGACCATGTGGATCGGCTGCTTTCAAGATGTCCTATTTCGTGTTATAGTACCATAATTCTACCATAAAAATATTGAATTTGATTGTTCCTAAAATGAATCGATTAAGAAATATTGACCATAAACGATGATCCATCCAAATGGATGATTGAAACTTTTTATGCGATATATTAATGGGGTTTTCGAAGTATTTTGATATGTAATACTCAATTAATACCTTAAGGTTTCATAATGCAATTCATAAATATTATAGTGTGTACGTTTGATGTTTGTATGCTACTTTTTTGTGATTTACCCAAAACATTTTATTTTAATTTATGTTCAACATATAATATAAGATAAAACTATATATTCAAATAAGATTTTCTAATAAGCATGTAAATATTCGAAAAACTAAAATAAATACATTTTGAAACTATTTCCATTTTACCAAATTTAAAATACATTTAAACTTTCGTTGATATTCAGTTAGCCTATGTTCCTACAAATTTGTTTATGTAATAAAGACATTTCTATATATATATTTTTAATTGATTTTATAGTTTATATACGATTAATTTATTTCTACAATGTCGTCGTTCTCTTTACTCATGATTGTATGAAAAAAATCACTGCTTAACGATAAGACCGTCTATTATAAGAAAATAATATATTACTATATTTTTGAAATGAAATAAAATGTTTTCTATCTTTTAATGTATTTTTTCTATCTCCACACATCTACTTATAAATTATCAGTACAAAACAAAAAATTTGATTTGATTTGAAGTAGATAGTATCCTTTTTTTTATTAAAAATACATAATCAACTTCAATAATAATAAACTATCAAGTAATGTACTGACATTTATTAAATAATAAACTATTTGTTAATTATAATATACTAATACTATTACTATATTAATATACTATTTGTTTTAACATTTCATAATAATAAAATTTCTGTTGATACCTCTATCTCTTAGTTTCAGTATTTAGGTCCTCTCCATCCAATTGTTGTCAGAAAGATATCGCTTTGAACAATAAAACCGCTCATTGTAACACTAATTTTTAAGTTTATTATTTTTCTTTTTGTTGTTATGTTTTCTGGTAGTAAAACAAAGAGTTATCTAATTTAATCTAACATAGTACAGCGCCATCTGTTGACTAGGATACGATAATTTTTATTTAAACTTAATGTTTATATATTGACTAGCTATTGTCCGCGACTTCGTTCGCATGGGCAATAGTTTAACGTCGACGTAAACACTTATTTCACATATACAACACATGTTATTTACAAAATTTTCCTACTTCCTCGGACCAATGACGATTTATTAACCACGCTTGGACTGTAATTTAACGCTGATCTTTTAAAACTTTTTTCAGAATTCGCCAAGGCGTTTCAGAAATACATACCGACCATTTACTCGTAGGCAGGTCTGTCGTATGCGGAAAGCCATCTGGGTAGGTATCATCACTAACACCGCTTTAGCAATTATTTTCTTCCAAATAGTAGTGTGCTGTGTTCCAGTTAAAAGACCATTGTAACCAACGAAATTACTGGGCATATGAAATTTAAAATGGAATGTCTCGGCATGATGAGCGCAATGCAGTGCAATACAGTACTTTTTATAGTATAAGGTTATGGATGATTATGGTGCTTGATCACAAGCGTAGCGCTTAAGGTCAGGCGAACAACCAGGTTATTTTCTGAGACTAAAAACGCTAAAATAATAGTACCTTTATGTTAACGTAAATTAAATTTTCATGTATGTATTTCATCCGTTTTCATAATCTTTACATACCAATTTTATGTTCTCACTGCTTAAAGAAGCTTCAAATTTAAGCATTATTAAAAAAATACTAGAATCCGTATTTGTTAACTTGTAATTATAGTAAAGTATTAATCCTGAGTATCTATACATTTTTATAATGTATCAAACTCACGAAAAATTTTATATTATAAAAAAAAATCTGTGTTTCAAGATTATATGACAATCTAATC
>OX621215.1:7206402-7287836 GCA_951640565.1 Petrophora chlorosata
CAGACAGACAGATAGACAAAAATTCTAAAAATTGTAATTTTGGGTTCTGTTGCTACCATATACTCTTAAAAAAGTTGATTTTCAAAAATATCTTAAATGTACAGTAACCGCTTCGTTACAGTTTTATTATAAGTACAGATTGGGGCATTTAATTGAGAAAACAAACTTAAACTTAATTAATAAGTAATTATTCACTTAGTTAAAAGGAAATTTAATACTAATTTGATAAATATAATAATAAAAAGTACAATAACAAGTAAAACTGAGGCGTAATACTAGCGAGCTAAAATATCATATTCCAGTTCTCACGCCTGGAATACCTAGAAGCATTGTGCTAATTCGTCATTTCTTAGCGACACTGTGTTCAACTCAACTGATTTGACACAGCTAAAAAGTATAACAGAAGTTTTGCTTTATACAAAACCTCGCTTACGTTAATATACCATTATGTTAATATGATAATTCTTTATAATTACCTACGTAATAATGAAATTACATCAAATTTTATGTTTTGGTATCTTTTGTAATATTTGACATTGCATGTTCAATTTTGTTATAGTTACAAAATATGAACTTAGGATTAAACTAACCGTCTGAGTAGTATCGAATATTACGACACAAACCTCATTTAAAAAAATTAGCTTACGAGTTATCGAAAATGTGGAACCTATTTCAAATGTGTGTACATACTCTTCTTTCCTTTGGTAATTGTACTGTGGTCTTGCCACTATACGAACACTCCGCAAACTAAACTGGTCCCCATAGTCAGTATCTACAAGCTAGGAGTTAGGTCGCTGTAAAACATGTCATTCATAACCTCGTGGTTAATTTACAATATTTTATAATATGGTATCTACATATAATGAGACCTTGAATTTTAGATTAGTAGTCTTTAAGTCTATGAACGTTTTATCACAGTCAAACTTTCATACTCGATTATATATAATATTATCTTGTAAAGATGGTTTTGTGATGTCGACATGACACAATCTAAAATCATCCTCATTGAGATATCAAATAAATAATTGAAAAATAAACCATCAAGTTATGTTTAATAAGATTTGATGTTTTTGCAATTATGAAATGGAGATTTGTAGTCTATAAATATCTATGAGCGTTTATCACATACATGCACTCGTTGTAATAACTTATGTAATTGTTGTGAGCCGATCGACACAATCTCATTCATAATCAAGAAATCGTCTTAATTATTCGATCGTCAATCTAAAGTTATATCAAATTAATTTAACGCGTGTAATAGTGATTAACAGAATATGAAATCAACGCACTGCGTTGAAAATATAGAGCCAAATCTACGCGTTGCGTTGAAAATATACGATCAAATCAACGCATTGCGTTGAAAATATAGAATCAGCGCAGACAACATCACATTGCATTTTCCTATTATTCAGGTTAGTTTTGAAATATTTTTTCTCAATTAGACTTATGAAACTGAACGCGTTGCGTTGAAAATAGAGAACATTTTATTTCCGTCAGGACCGCTTATGTTTATTGGGCGTTCTGCATCAATTGTAGCGACGGAAGGTGAACGCAGTGAACCTGGAGGAGCGGAAATTGAGGCAGAATGCCCAATAACATACTACTATGATTTTATCCATCGCAGTAGATCCCCGTGTATACCCAGCTTTTCTAACTTCGCAAGCAGGATGACGTGGTCAACACGATCGAATGCTTTTTCGAAGTCTGTGTAGACCACGTCAACCTGCCCCCCACGATCCATGCTAGTCAGAACGAACTGAAGAAACTCAGTAAGATTGGAGACCGTCGACCGTCGCCGCAAGAAACCGTGTTGAGCCCGACTAATACCATTAGCAATTGTACGGTATATCTGATCGTATACAATTTTTTCGAAAATTTTACTGAATATATTTAAAATAGAAATAGGACGATAATTTTCAATTTTGGACTTAGAGGATTTTTTGTGTATTGGCACTACGTTTGCCTCCTTCCATTTAGCAGGAAACCTTGATTCGAGTAGAGATCTATCAAATAGCAGTCTAAGTGGTTTTACAAGACTTTGAGCACAGTTTCTAATGAATATCGGGGGAATGTTATCTGGGCCAGCCGATTTATTTGCGTCAGTCAATTTGAGAAGTTTTAATATATTGTTATCAGAGATTGAAATTTTACTAATAATATCAGAGTCACTACAGTTAGGCAAACATAGGCTGGACAGGTCGTAGCTAGGTGAGGGCGCAGCGAACACACTTTCAAAAAACCTATTGAATCCGTTACATATGTCTGGACCGTTATTGTAAGTTTCTGAGCCATAGGTTAAAGTTTTTGGATAGTTTGATTTACCTCTTAAAGATTTCACATAGGTCCACATTTTTTTAGGGCAAGCTTTTATTTGGTTTTGAATATTTTATGCAGCATTTAACATACGAGAAGAAGACAATGTATGACTTGATGTTTATTATTTTGTCAGGCCGTTCATGCTTGTTTAGTCGTTTATGCTTGATACTCTGAAGAAGATTGAAAATTCATTATTAAAAAATTGGCCCTAGTTAGAAAATGTACTCTGTTCTTAGGTTAGTACGTATTGAACTAAATCAATATTTTTATATTTACAGACCAGGGAAAGATACTGTGATCCGGACTACACAGAAATGTGGTAAGTACACAATAATTTACTTTTTTAACGCGATGAGAGAGAATTTTTGGATGTACAAATATTAATCTAAATATAAGAAAAATGTTACAGAAAGAATTTTTAATAACCATTTTAGAAAAATAAAAATAAAAAATATAGTTCAATTATTGTAGGTCGCTATTAGTTATTTGACTTGACCGCTTAGCGCGTGATGTCACATCGTTTGGGGAATATTGAAAATTAAAGGCCATACAATAGGGAATATGCATATATTTTTATTAATACATGAATCGATTCATTATTAGATAATATTAATGAAAAAAATGTTTGAACATTTTACGGCATCATCTATTTAATAAAAGAGCAGGGTTTTTTTCTACAATCATCGCACAGCCAAAACCGCTTAACATGGAAACCTGAAATTTGGACCACGTATTCTACAAGTAGTGAAGGCGTCATTTAAGAACGGATTTTTCGAAATTTGACCTTTAAGTGGGTCAAATGGGGTCATATAAGATGTATGGGGAAAAAAAATTATTTTGTCGCACCGTCACTAAACTTTGGCAGTATATTATACAAAAGAAATAAAAGACCACATGTATCACAGTTTTTTGAAAATCAACCCTTAAGGGGGGTTTAGTGTGGTTTTTTAGATTGGAATGCGGAAACTATAATGTATGCTACAGTGATTGTTTCTTGACCAGTAGTTATCAAATTTTGTGTGAGCATTAGGCATGTAAATACTAGGAACTCGTTTTCGGCAATTTACGAAATTCAACCCCTAAGGTCATTTATTGGGGTCGCAAAGTTTCCACGGTGTAAGTTTTTTTAGTAAACTTATGAAACTTAGTAAATTGACTAAACATTCAAATATATAAATATAATTTCAGTAACTTTTCAAAAATTAACCCCTAAGGTAATTAAATAGGGCTGCAAAGTTTGTATGGAGTAGGATTTTTCATTAATGCGACACTGTAGTTACAGTAAAGAAACAGGGTAAATAATATAATTTTGATCATGTTTTAAAATAAGTTTTCAGCAATTTTCAAAAATCAACCCCTTACTGGGTTAAACGAGGTGGTAAAGTTTACATAAAAAAAAACTTTGTTTATAGCGATGAAACTTGGTATATACCTAACAAAACATTACTAAAATGTGATTTACCATTTTTTTAAATCATCCCTTAATAGGGTTAAACAGGGTGGAAAGTAAAGATTATTTGTAGGGGTTGTAAGCCCTTACACTAGAAATGATAACCGGGGAAAGTAATGATATAGAGCGGCGTAAATGAAACCACCCGAGTTCATCGTCGAAAGCGAACTGATTTATTAATATAGAAAATATGATAGGTACAGACACCGGCGCACGCGGTTTTGCGGCGTCGGCATTTTGTTACAATGCATGTACTTCGTACATCTTGCCCACTCAAATAGGCCTAAGATGAATTGATAAGCTAAACAATAAGGAAAATGAAAAATAAGTGCTAAATGATATAATGCTAAAGTATTAGATGATACAATGATGATTAACAATGTTAGGTGTTAGTAAGTACACATGAAAGGTGATTATAAAACGAGTCTAATTCTCTTGAGACACACATGTATTATATACTATTCACTTATACCGAAACGAGCCCTGATAGGCATAGGCGACGTGCCTATATTGACACCTTCTACACTTCGCGCACTTTGCACACATTCACTAACACTGACACGTGAGTCGCAGAGCCGCGCACGTGGCTGCGGCCGGGCACATGCCGGCTCCGGCAGCGCCAAGAGCGCCCTGCCCTTGAACTTGCGGTAGGCGGCGACAGCGCCTCCGACGAGCACCAACCCGATGATGATGTATGATGTAGTGTAATGATGGACGTCATGTATGCTGAGATTCCCTGAAGACTGTTCCTTTGCATTGTCGATCTTGGCCTTCAGTTTGTTCCAAGCTGGCTCTGATATAGGCTCGAGGTCTGTCTCAGAGAGCCGAGTGTTTACCATTTTATTTAGCATCGAAATCTCTGGGGCTGTGACAGTCTGGGGTTTGTAGTTAATTTTATTTTGTAAATTATTGTGTGCATAAATTGAATAACTTTCTCCCATTAGAGTGCATCCATTATTTAATGATATGATTCCAGTGTTGTTTATCTCTTCTATTGACATCCCAGCTGGGCAGTGAATGCGGACGTGGCATTCCGCGCAGCACGTGAATAGCCACTGGTTGTTGCCATGTAACCTGATCCACTGATCCCGGCAGGTTGTTATTGTTGTAGAACAAGCCTTATCAGCGGCGGTGTTTACTAATTGAATGTCACATAATGATTGTTTTAATTTAATATTGTATAACGGCATGTCTAATTGGCATAATATTTTGTTTTTAGAGATATAGGTGCATGTCATTAGGTCGTTTTCGGACATCAATGCCGCGACGTCCTTTTTAAGGTTGTAGGCAATGTAAGGCACAATGGGTATTATATGATAGGTATTGTTGTCTTTCTGTTGTGGTAAGGAGATAATTTTATCAAGTTCGAATACATCGTTACTAAGAAGTGGAATCTTAACCTCTATAATTAGGTAGTCAGTGATTACCCTCGCTGATACTTTAAGTAACTTGTATAGCTCCGTGATATCATTGTCCATGGGTAGCATCAAGTTTCCGTGTAGTTGGCCTGATATTATGTTCATCTGCTGTTCTAGTTGCTCCGGAAGTAATAAATGCGTGTCAATGTGGCCGTGGTAGATGTCTGTGACGGTGTCGATTAGAGTTTGTTGTATGTGTCTCAGATTTGATAGAATGAAACTGGCTGCTAGTGCTGATGATGTGATATACATCGAGTTTTCGTTGTCAAATTGTATGCGATTAATTTTTATGGACATGTTATTTAACCGCTCATTGATAAATTGAAATTGCTTAGTCATTATGTTTTCGTGTCTTCTTAAAATATTATATTCTGATTCAATGATTGACGTTTGATTTTTTAACAATTCTTGTAGATGATTTTCGTTCTTCTCTATCTTCTTTATATCTTCTTTGTAGTTCTCCGCAAATGTGCTATCTAATACCCCAAATAATGAGTTTGCAATATTGCCGATTCCGTTTATAAATCCTCTCTTTTGTCTTCTAGTTTTCTGTCCCTTTAGCAGAGTGTTGTAATGCTCAATTTCATTCAGATCTTGTTTTAACTGTAACGTGATACCTTTTAAATGCGGTTCTTGTTTCTGTGATATGATTTGAAGGTGGTTAACATAGTTTTCGATAGTTGTCATTCCTTGCCAATATGTAGATAAGTTGTAATAAACGACGAGTTTCCAATTGTCTTTGACGTAATACAGGTCGGCTACTTTGTCGAAAAATAGCCCTTGTGTACTGTTCAAAATAGTTTTATTATAGAGTGATTGATCGACGTTTTGTGAGCTTGGTGATATTATAGTCATCAGCATGATAATCATGAAAAAGTTCTTGATGTTCCTGACGTTAAATACTCCCCGTCTCTGTCTTTGTGGCAAAGGGGTTGTATTTTGAGGTGATGGTGATGATGCTTGATCATTAGGCTGAGTTGGTGCCTGCTGATTAATGTTCTGATCTTCTTCTCGGACGGGTAGAGAGATCAATTTGCTGACTGGCCTTTTGATGATGTTGTTGCTTGTCTTTAAGGACACGACGCGTACGATTCCGTCTTGTCCTGGGAAAGTGTCTTGGACTCTGCCTAGCGCCCATTTTCCAGGCGGTAGGTTGTCCTCTTTAATGATGACGACATCGTCGACTTCCAAATTCTTTTTCTGACTTCTCCACTTTGACCTGGTCTGAAGTTGTTGTAAATATTCAGACGACCATCTTTTCCAAAAGCTGTTATTCATAGCCTGAACGAGTTGCCAACGTCTTGATAAGGTTACAGATTCGGGAACTGTCTGCGGGCGTGTTATCAGTGGCCCACCGACCAGAAAGTGTCCTGGAGAAAGATAACTGTCAGTACTGTCTTCAACCATCTCTGTGAGTTGACATAGAGGCCTGGAGTTCATGCAGGCTTCGATTTGATGAAGAAGAGTAGAGAACTCTTCATATGTCAGTTTCTGATCACCTAATACCCTCTTAAGATGATGTTTCATTCCCTTGACGGCAGCTTCCCATAAGCCGCCCGCACTGGGCCATGCTGGAGCATTGAAGTGCCATTCAATATTATACTCCTGAATGTCATTGAAGAATTCGGCGTTGATATTGTGTGCAATTTCTCTGTACTCCTTTTGCAGAAGGCGATGTCCGCCACAGAAATTGATGCCATTGTCACTATAACAGGCGCGAGGTATTGACCTTCGCGCACAAAATCGTCTAAATGCTGCCAAAAATGTCGGAGTACTCAAATCCGACACCAATTCTAGGTGTACTGCCTTTGTCGCTAGGCAAACAAATACTGCGATATATCCCTTGCATGTCTTTACTCCTCGTCCTTTGTTGATTTTTAATTCAACGAATCCTGTAAAATCCACTCCTGTATGCGTGAAAGGGCGAGAGGGAGTGACCCTTGGCTGCGGGAGGTCTCCCATTATATTTTGTGAGTTTTCGCTACTGAACCTTCTACAGCGAACACACTGCCTCAGCTGACGTTTTACTGTGCGCATTCCACTAATAATCCAAAACTTATTTCTGATATATGATAGCGTCAGCCGAGCTCCGCCGTGAAGTGTCGTCAGATGCGCTTGATGAATGACGAGGTCTGTGAGCCGACCGTGGGCTGATAATATCATGGGATATTTTTCTGAATCTGATATATTTGCGTTTCTCAGTCTTCCGCCGACTCTTAACAAACCCTGTTTGTCAATGAAGGGATTCAAAGACGCGATCTTGCTCTTTGAACTGACATGTCCTTGTTGTCTGATGTGGTCTAGGTCGTCCTTGAACTCCTGTTGCTGACACTCCTTGATAATGATGTTGTAAGAATTATTTAGTTCCGATGACGATAGCGTTTCGCTTCTCGATGCACCTTGCTTATCGCGTACACAGCTGATGAAACGTAACACCCAGCCGAGTACCTTTGCAGTACGAGTGAGCGAGCTGTGTTGCATAAGTAATTCGTTTACAAGTGATGACTTATTATTCTGTAAAGTAGCGTGTACACATGCTTTTTTTAACTCTAGTCCTGGACTTTCATAAGTGATGTTCGTGTCGGTTGATTTGAATGAAGGTAACCATTGAGGACCTTCCCACCATAATGTATACTCTGATAACTGCTTTTTCGTCAATCCACGTGTTGCGCAGTCCGCGGGATTCTCCTCCGAATTTACATGACCCCAACACGAGGGCGGAATGACGTCATTTATTTGCTGCACTCGATTTGCAACAAATTGTTTCCAGCGTGATATGTCTCCGTTAAGCCATCCCAAAACGATCATTGAGTCTGTCCAGGCGTGTATCTTGATATTTATGTCGTGAAATGATTCTAAAACCTTTTTTAGAAATTGAGAAAGAAGGAGAGCTCCACAGAGTTCTTTTCTGGCCAGGGACATCATTTTAGCCAGTGGAGTCAACCTTGTTTTTGCTGCTAGCAGCTTCGATGTGATCACACCTTTGTTGTCTGTTACCATGTATAATGCACATGCATAGGCATTTTCGCTTGCGTCGCAAAATGCATGTAGGTGACATTGCTTGTCTGTGTCACCGATATGTCGTGATATTTTGAAGTCACCGATCTCCTTGAGATCGTTACTAAGTTGATTCCATTCCTTTTGAATGTCTTCTGATACTATGTCGTCCCATGTCATGTCTTTGCTCCAAGTTTTTTGAAAAAGGAGCTTTGCTCTGATTGATAAACCTGATAACCAGCCTTGTGGATCGAATAACTTCGATATTTCTGATAACAACTGCCGTTTCGTAACGTGTTTATCACTGTCAGCTGTGATTTGATTTTGGTAGGTGAAACAGTCAGTTGTTGGTTCCCACTTTAGTCCAAGTGTCTTTCGAGATTCCGGACACTTAAACTGAAAGTTGTCATTGAGTTGATCGAGTGTCAAGTTGCTTAGTAACTGCGGGTCATTACTACTCCACTTTCGGAGGTTCATCTGGGCAGTTTGGAATATTTGTATGAATTCGCTTTGCAATTCTTTTGCCTTTTCTAGCGAATTATGTCCTGATAGTAAATCATCCATATAAAATGAGGATTTAATGGCAGCCGCTGCGAGCGGGAAGCTCTTGGCTTCATCCTTGGCCAGCATTTGTAACGTCCTCAAAGCCAAAAATGGACTGATTTTCATTCCGTATGTGAGTGTAGTTAATTTATACTCTTGCAGAAGGTCACACGGAGATTCACGCCATACCACCATTTGTAAATGTTGATCAACATCTCTGATAAGGATTTGACGGAACATTTTCTCTATGTCTGCCGTGAATACGTATGTATACGACCTCCATTTCAAAATTAGAGCTTGAAGATCTTGTTGAAGGTTAGAACCACCATACATTAAGTCATTAAGACTTTTGCCTGATTTAGCGATTTTTGATGATGCGTTGAACACCACACGGATTTTTACCTTTTCAGGATTTTCTGAATCTGATTTGAGCACTCCATGATGAGGTAAAAAATGCTGTTGTTTATCTGAAGGTTCTGCTGGGCGCATATGGTTTAATGCGATATATTCACTCATGAATTGTTTGTAGCTTTCTGAAAATTCCGTGTTTTTGTTCAGTTTAATTTCAAGTTGTCTAAATTGAGCAACAGCTTTTGCTTTTGATGGCCCCAAGTATTCCTCATATCCTGGTTTCATCGGTAGTGCAACCACGTATCTTCCATCTTTTGATCGTTCTGTTGTCTGCTGATACAACTCCTCGCAGTACTTCTCGTCTTCTGTCAAGTCGCACGAAGTACTACTAATGTCCTCTACTTCCCAAAACATAGATAAATCTGTATTATCCGTGGTCTGAGCTTCATGATAAGTTGATAATGATAATGAGTTGCTCTCAAGCTTACTGTTCGCGACAGTAAAACAGTTCATTGTCTTTACACTCCCTGATATGATCCATCCCAATGTTGTTTCCTGTGCTATTGGTGACCTTGGCGGACCCTTGATAAGACCTTTTCTGATGACTTCTGAATAGACATCGCTGTGTAGAAGCAGGTCTATTTTTTGTGATACGTTGAACTGTGGATCTGCTAGCGGCAGATCTTGCAGATGCGCCAGAGATTCGGGTTCAAACGAAACTTGAGGTAAGTTATAGGCGACCTTGGACACGACGTATGCCTCGGCGTCAAACTTATGATCGTCATAGGCTGACTTTCCTCTAACTTGCACGATACCCTTGCATTTTTTCTCACATAAATCAATACCAGATACCGATACCGGCAACAGGGGGTAATGTCGTTTCAAACCTAAGCGCTGAACTAGATTTTCAGATATGAGTGAAGCTTGAGCTGCTTGATCTAAAAGAGCGCGAGCTGTTACATATGTACCGTCTGCTGCTTGAATTTGGATGACCGCAGTTGGTAGAAGAGTTTCTCTGTTTTCGGTGGCAACATGAAATACATGTCGCTGATTGCTAGGCTGTTGAAAAGCTGTTGATGGACCAGGTTTGATGTAAGCATTTTGATGTTGTTTGTATTGCTGTTTCGGTGCTGAAGATGATGATGGTGATAAGTTGGGCTTCATGGCCAAAGAATGTTCACACGCTTCGTGCAGGATCGTATTATGATACCCATTACATGTTTTACACCGTTTTGTAGAAGTGCATTGTTTTGTATTGTGGTTGTATAAGCAATTTATACAAATACGAAGTTTCTCAACGGTATTATATTTAGTCTCCGGTGTCATATCAAGAAACTTCACACACTGATATAAATCGTGTTCAGATTTGCATAAAGGGCACTTCTTTATAAGCGATGTCATAGCTTGATAATTAATGTTCTTATTAGCTTGATAATAATGTCGATAATTCCTTGCAGGTGGAACTTTTGCGTTGTTTGATAATGACGTAGAAGTTGTAGGTACTTCTCTTTCCCGTCTAGAGATAGGCTCTAATGCAATGAATTTGCTCTCTATAAATGCTAAAAACTCGTCTAGGCTGGCTAATTGCCTAGGCGATTTTCGGGACTCCTTGTAATCGGAGTATGTCTGCGCGTCCAATTTTTTACACAGTAGGTGGACCAACAGCGGGTCCCATGAGGATGTATCAACCCCAAGGTTATGGACAGCATGAATACATTCCGTTGTCGTGTCGTATAGTTTTCTTAACTCGTACGCTGTCTGTTTTTGAATATTACTCTGGTTTAAAAATAGCTCTATTTGTTTGGAAAAGAGAATATTTTTATTGTTGTATCTATGTATCAAAATTTCCCAAGCCGTGTCATAGTTTTCGGTTGAAATGTGTAGATGCTGAATGAGCCGTTCCGCTTCCCCTTTGACTCTACTTTTTAAATATTGAAGTTTTTGAGCATTTGTAAGCGAGTTGTTCTGGTGAATTGCCTCGTTAAATAAGTCAAAAAAGGTTGGCCACTGAGTGTAATTCCCTGTGAAAACTGGAATTTCTAGTTGAACTGTCGAATTATGTAGGTGAATTTTTGAAGACAATTTTCTGTTCAATATACGTTTAATGTCGTCAAAACTTTTTTCAAAATGATCATATTCGTCATCGTACGCGACGTCACCACCACGCAAAATGTTGTCGATTTTAATATGTAACTCCTCTATTACCTTCCACTTATTTTGAATTGTATTTAATTTATCCTCTATCTCCCACCTTTCTGTCATGTCTTCCAAATGTATGCGACTCAATGTCCTATCAAATGCCCTGAAATGTGTTCTTTGATAACGTAGTAGTTCATCTACCTCGCCATCAGGTTGAGTAGATGTTTCTGTTTTGTTATAATTTGATAATGTATTACGCAAGCCGCCATACAAATCCTTGGCAAACTGATAAATATTTTCTTCAAAATACTCATGATCATGATTAGGCACACCTTCCCCAACGAAGATTTTGGTGTGATTGCTGTTAAACTCTCCCCAGAGATTGTCAATAGTCTCTAACCGCTTTTTTAGGTATTCAGCAGTTTTACGAGACGCCGAATCCTTTCCGAAATTCGACTTAACGCCACTGATGATAGAAACGATCTCCGATTGTCGTTGTATAAGATCCTCCATTATTTAAAGTAATATGGAACGGTCTTACTTGATATGATGATATCTCGAGCTGTTACTAGGCCGAGCTGCTGGTGCTGGTTTCGGGGCTCCACCCGAAACTGATAAGGTGCGCGCCCTGGGTCTCCAGACCCAAGACTCTTGATAATGATATGTGCGCCCTGAGCCTCTGTACTCAAGACGCTTGAAGAGATGATATAATGATATACACAGTTATGTCACTGCATTCCGATAGCTCACTGCACTGATCTGTGACTTCACAGTGTGAACCACGCAAGTCTGATAAAATGACCAACACACGCACGAAGGTCAAAAAAACGCGCAGTCCCGCACCAGAAGTGCCGAAGGACCAAACCAATATAGGGGTTGTAAGCCCTTACACTAGAAATGATAACCGGGGAAAGTAATGATATAGAGCGGCGTAAATGAAACCACCCGAGTTCATCGTCGAAAGCGAACTGATTTATTAATATAGAAAATATGATAGGTACAGACACCGGCGCTCGCGGTTTTGCGGCGTCGGCACAAAGTTACAATGCATGTACTTCGTACATTATTATTTTTAAGCTACAACGATGAAATGTGGTGCACGTGGTAAGTTACTGAAATTATAGGTGTGCATTTCACCATTTTTTGAAAATCATCCCCTAATAAGCCTAAGCGGGGAGGTAAAATTTGTATAGAAAATCTTTGTTAATGAAGTTTCGTAGCTATGATAAAACTTGGTAAAAAGAGATAATTAAAACGTGATTTATAATTTTTGAAAATCTTCCCTTAACAGGGTTAAACAGGGTGGAAAGTTAAGATTATTATTTTTAAGCTACAGCGATGAAATGTGGTATATGTGCTTAGCCAATGAAATTATTTTACCTATATTACATATTTTACATGTTTTTAAATCATTCCCCAACAAGCGGGGTGGCAAAGTTTATGTAGAAAATCTTTTTTATTTATGAAGTTTGTGGTCATGATGAAACTTGGTACACAAACTAAGAAAAAGGAGATAATTAAAACGTGATTCACTTTTTTTTAAATCTACCCATAACCAGGTTTAATAAGGGTGGAATGAAGTTACATTTTTTGAAGCTACGACGATGGAATTCGGTTCATATACTCAGACAGATAAGCTTTAAGCACCTGTTTCACCATTTTGTTGGAATCATCCCTAAACCGGTTCAAACGGGGTGGTTAAGTTTATATGGAGAATCTTTGTTCATGAAATTGTGGCAACTAAATTTGGTACACAGAGTAAGCAAAAGAAATAAATTGAATCGGAATTCACCATTTTTTGAAATTCACCTTCTAACAAGGTTAAATAGGGTGAAAAGTATCAAATATTTTTAAATGCTACGATGTTGAAATTTGCTATAAACATTCAGCCAATAAAATTCTAAAAACGTATTCCACCATGTTTTGAAATCACCCCATAACAGGGTTATACAGGTTGGTAAAGTTTGTATGGAGAATTTTAGTTTATGAAGTTGTAGCAATGAAATTTTGTATATAGACCAAACAAAAGTAATAAATTAAAACGAAACTCACATTATTAATTAACCTCTAAAAACGTGAAACAAGGTGGAATATACCTGCGACGGTAAAATTTGGTACCTATTCTAATCGAAGATACTGTACGCACATGTTTCACGACTTTTTAAACATCTTAAAAGGTCTAACCGGGATGGCAAACATTTGTGTGGAAAACCTTTGTTTATAAAGTGAAAGCGAAACTCGGTATATAGACTAGGCAAAAGAAATAAATCCTAACGTAATGCATCTTTTACAATTTCTTTATTCGTACAGGACTTTAATTGACTTTTAAATGCAACATTCAGAAAAATAAGAAATTCTAAAGGTGTAGTCAATCGAAGATTTACAAATATTCAGCAACTTGTAGTTGACCGTACGTGTCGCAGGGAAATGAGGATATCTGAGATTTCGCGAAATTCCTAGGGATACCACGAAATCATGGTATAATCATGTATGAGAAGGACCACTTCTCCGCGGTCCGACTAGCTTTTACCTCTAGAGTGTATATAAAAAGCGCGGAGCCAGAAGCTTGCGAGGAGTTCCTGAGCAAAACGAGTGCGCAAGGCCAGAAGGAAGCGAGGGGGAGAGGTGGCGAGCGTAGCGAGCCTGCGACCTCCCGAGTGGAGTGATGGTCGAATGCGCGAGTGGAGCGAAGGGATGACGAAGCAAGAGTTTTGGCGAGAGCCTTTTTATCAATACTGAACGTCGTATCCCAAGGGATTTCATGAAATCCCTGGTATCCTCATTTCCCTGCGACATACAATATTTTTTCTGGAGCTACGACGATTGACTTTTGGCCTATATATACTATACTTACATATACTTAGCCAAAAAATATATATTGACACATGTATTATTACGATTGTTTTGAATACCATCCCCTGATAGGTTTAAACAAATGGTAAAGTTTGTTAAGAAAATATATGTTTATAATGTTAGTATTCTGTCTACTTAAAACGAAATAAGAGCTAAAAGAGAGTGAAATAGAAACGAGATGAATTTGGGATAGGATTGGGATAGAAACAAGACAAAATCGGCATGGAAGCGAGAGCAGCCGGAAATAGCCAGGAGCAAAATGAATTATTTTACTAAGCGTACAAAGTCGCGGGCAACAGCTATGTGTATGTAAATAGGAGATTTAGGTTTCAAAGATTTCTTTTACTCAGGCTTCATGTATGTACATGGCGCCGGACTGGCGTTGCCGCCACAACGCAAACTCATATAAATGATCACAAACCCGGACCGGGACCACGCGCGCCGCACCGTCCGTCCGTTTGTACGTATTATAAATAATAAATAAATAAATAAAATAATTTTTTTCGGACTCATCCATAATTTGTTAGTAACAATTTTCTTATAGCTATGTTAGTATTTACAGTATTATCCTACTTAATTATTTTTCCCTGGACATGTACGCACAATGCATACATATCCAACGACGTAATATAAGACCCTCCCATCGGTCCGCGAACACGCTCAGAATAGTGTTGCCGCTGCCCCGCACCCGCGTCATCAGGGAGTATTACTGGTATTACGAATCGTAAAGGGTCCGCAGAGGTTCCCCCCGACGTTTCATTTCCACCCGGTTTCTGTAGCCCCGCAATATGTTTCAAACTACTACGCTAGCATTTTGTACGTTTGATACTTGGTCAAAGAAACTATAAACACATGATTTACAAATAAAGTTTGGTAATTATATCGGGACCGGAGTGGGATCACAAAGGGACAAAAAGGGGATGGTAACGTATAGGAGGGGAAATATAACATGATAGGAGGTTCACTAGGGAGGACGATAATGGGTTAGGATAGAAATATGATCGGTAGCAGAGCAGGACGAAAATGATATAAGAGCGGGACGGAATCATGACCAGAGCATTACGGTAACGCTATAGGAGCGGAAACATAAAAGGATGGGAGTGGGAAGGTAACGGAACAGAAGTGGTAAGGTACGGTAACGAGATAGGAGCGAGATAGGAGCGGGACGGGAACTGGAACGTGAATATGATGGGACGAAAAATGTTCGGATGCAGGATGAATACTCCACTACGCGGACGAAGTCGCGGGCATCAGCTAGTACTATTATAAAAATGGAAAAAAGCCAATTCTGTACATTGAAGATATTTTTGCAAAACCAACTGGGATGGACTATTTAGAGGGTACTGAACACGAATCTATGGTTTTTAGAATTTTTGTCTGTTTGTGTGTTTGTTTGTTTGTTTGTGTGCTTGTTTCCTATAGACTCGAAAACTACCGAACGGATTTTAATGCGGTTTTCAGTGTTTGATAGCATACATTTTAACTTAAAATATAGGCTATTGACATTTTAAAAAATCTGTATGGGGGGATTAAATGGGGGGTGAAATGTGAATGGAAAAAAGTTATTAGATTGTCCTAGAATCTTACAACACAAAATTTATACTTGAAATTAAAAATTAACGAATACGAGTCCGAGATTTTTTTGATATTTAGCTTCTTTAAGCGATGAGGACAGGAAATAGGTAAAATTAGTCTGAATTTGAAGCTGAATAGACTATGAAAATGAATGAAATACATACATGTAAAATTTTATTTACATAAATAAATACCATAGCAGAAACCTAATTTCAGCGTTTTTAGTAAGTCTTAGAAAACAGCTCGGAAACTTTACATGAAAAGAGCTATTTTTAACTCTTGAAAATTTGTTTACACGATAGAAACTCGATAGGGTTTGGGGTAAAATTAAAACACACAAATGTTATTTTCTCGGAATTCACCACATCGGTAATATTAAAACTTTTTTTTTAATTACTTTAGACCAACGTTACCTGATATGGTCGGTATATCAGAACTTCTGAGGCATCACGACCGGCACCTACCGTCCTACAATTAAACTTAGACGTTCACCTCGGAAATTATCAAAATTTATTTCGACCCGGAGACCATCGTCCACATCGACCACGTCATGGAGCCTCTTGAAAACCCTCGCCAAACCACATTTCTGGCGTTTTTCAGGTATTGATGAGGGGATGATTTTGCCAAAACTTTAACATATGACGATTTGAAATTGTTTGACAACAAACAAACTGATCTATTTAACAGACGACGACGTGGTCAACCAGTGGAGAGGGCACTGGCTGTCTATAAAAAGCATCCTTTAGGCAGGAACTACACCCTACACCGTTCATACCAGAAACAAGGAATGCTACTATTTACGGTTGCTAATACACACTGTCTGTCCGCGGCGCTACCTCATTTGCGTTCCTCAGAACAGTCAATGGTGTTGATCACCCTACGCTCCTTTTGTTTGCTGTGATGTTGGTGTTTTGTGGGTTCTCGCCCAGTGCAACTGTGGGAGAAGTACCTACTGCATCTCGCCGAAGATAACCCGTCTCACCCGCCTGTATGCTCTCAAGAACATTGAACAGGACGTAAACGTCGAGATCAGACGAGAGGGTCGTAAATCGTTGTCTTACTATGCTACAAGATATTGTCATTACTATCGGTAACAATTCACTAGACCGCGTGTACCACGTAAAATTTTTGAACTCTTTGAGTGCATCAGGGCTTTCAGCGCTTATGCTTCTTAGAAATTCGACCCCTCAGAAGTTTTGTAATGGAACTCGGCTGAAGGTAGTATCGCTACAGAAGTACTTCATTGAGGCAGAGATACTGACAGGCCGTGTCGCTGGTTAATTAGTTTTCATATCGGGTTAATGGGGTCATTAACCCGAACAATTTTCCGTTCCAATTCAAGTGCGTGCACTTCTCTGTGAGCTTCTGCTTTGCAATGACGGTCAACAAATCGCAGGAACAGACGCTCCAGACCGCCAGTGCTGATCTGAGGACAGGATGTTTATCTTTTTTTTACGCTTAATAGATCTATGTTTTGCCACTACGAGTATCTCGCCTGATGTGAAGCGATGATGTGGCCTAAGATGGAGCACATAGATCTAAAGAGAGGCGGCAGTTGAGCGGCTGCTCAGACCCGTCTCCCCGATGGTTCGCCAAACGTCATCCCGAAACTCGACTAGGTCGCTTGACGGCATGGCTTGTGTTCGGTGGGTGGTATTACAACCACGGCCAAAGTCTACAACTCCAAAGCGCGTAAGCAGGTTTCATCACGATGTTTTCCTTTACCGTTTTAGAGCCAGCGTGCAAAATCTGCTCTTAGCTGTAAGTCATCGGTGCAAGGCTGAGTCGGGATTCGAACCCAGGTGCGTCGGATGGAAGGCGCACGAGTTCCCGCTGAGCCACACTTGCTCAAAAAATTTCTCACACGGACAGCTGTACGTCGCCTTCTCACAGGCGACGTGATCCGAGAGATTTTACGTGCTTGGTCCCGATAATCATAAGGAAGTTTTGTAAATAACATGTACATAACTAACAAAAAAGTATCTACATCAGCGTTAAACTATAGTCCACGCGAACGAAGTCGCGGGCAACAGCTAGTTTTTCAATAAAATAACTAAATTAAAATTTGAATCAATTTAAATCAACATAATCGCGCTATTTGCGTGTGACGTCAAAACGTGGGGACCTAGGATCTCCTCATTGGTCCATCTATGCTACATGTGTGTGTATGTCAATAATTTACCAATAGGGCGGGCTCTATGTCAAACATTGACAAATAAGCAGCGAAGCGCGTGACGTCAGATAGTGGTTGCACGTACTCAAGCGTTTTGCGATTACGTTTCGTTTCTCCAAAAATATGAAAAAAAAAAACATTGAAATACAAATAAACTACGCAATTAATAATAATAATTGTTAAAAATATTTACTACTAAATGTTTACAGCAGTAATCTATCGTTAAAAGTATTTCCAGATTTTTTGACAACACATGCATATTCCCTATTACCATGGACCAAATATACAAGGACTGTCAATCCCATACAAAAAATCGTACCCCCCGAAAAAGCTTAAAATCCAGGCAATATCCAGATGGCGCTGATCTTTAGCCTGAAAATAGTCGAATCGGCAATTAACGCCGATAAATTTCAATTATTTCTTCGGTAATATAGACCAAAAGTTGCCTAGTTATTTTTAATAACAAATATTGTTTGAATAATCTGCTTTTACGATATTGCTTCAAATGAGACAATGACCAGCGTTGATTATGCGAGACGATAGATGGCGTTGTGGTACCAATCAACAAAAAGGAAGGTAACATTCCAAGTTACGCTTGTTAGTTTACCTAGATGGCGCAAATATGAAGAATATGAAGAATGTGGTGCGGCTCGCCGCGCTGCCCGCGCCGGCCGTAGCGACGTCGCGAGGACTACATACCGCTAGTAGCGCGCCACGTTAGTAGCGGTATTATGTTAGGGTAAAGTTGACAGTTTTGTACCTTTGACTGACTATTTTTCAATTCATTCATTTCATATTATAGATCGAGCTCAGTGTAAACGGCAATTTTGTCTTTTTATAAAGAAATATTTAATAGTATTTTACAATTCTTAAAACATCTGAACAGATTTTGATGAAATTTGTTAAGTATATACTTTGGCCCTAGAATAGGAAATAATGATACTTGTGTGTGTGTGTGTGGCGCCATCATCCATGTACACCAGATTTATAGGAACGCTAAAAAGTTCAACTTCTAGAAACTGGAAAGAACCTATTTACCTAGGTTTAAATACTAGGGTCACTTTCATGTATTAATACTCAAATATAATTATCCAACACCAGTGTGCTAGGAAGGGTAAACGAAAATACCGTTAGCCCTTTTGAACGACTTCCCCTTTTCAAAACCCAAAATACTGATTAATCAGTCCTTAGGTAGGATGACTGACAAACGTCAAAATTGGTGTATTGAAACTACGACGGCGGGCGGGACTATAACTATACTTACATAAATTAGGAGTAGGTACTAGGTACCTACTAGGTTTTTGTATATTTATTCGAACAAAAATATAGGTATTGGTACCTATCTTCTAAACTAGGTAGGTTCATATATATTATTAGGTTCATAAAACTAAGTACGTATATTTACATAGTTTAGATAAAGTTCGTAATGCGTAATGACCAAGTATGCTTTGAAGATAGGTAAGTACTTACTTTATTACGCTAACCATGTGTCGGATCTTTTTTTTACTTCATTATTCTTTTTTTTTGTTGCGCTTATCTCCCATTATTGCGTCAGTTCTGTAGCGCCGTTTGTGGTGCGTAAATGTTGAGCGCAACAATTTTTTTCGGTCGGGAAAATTTACTTAGATGGCGCTAGGGGTCGCTAAAACATGCAATCGATTTTTTTACGTAGTGCACCACACAAGGTGAATATAAATAAAACAGCTTTTTTAAATTTGTTTAGTTTGACGTTACCTGCTTTTTTATGGTACTGAGTGATGAGACTAGCAAGTCGTTCACCTGATGGTACGGGCTACGCCTACCCATAGCAATAGCAGTGCCACCCAGATCTGAGTCATTGTCTTGACATCAGCTGATATTGAGTCTCATATGCCCAGTAATTACGCTGGCTACAATCCCCTTCAAACGGAAACACAGTAATGCTTGCGCACTACAGCTTGGAGGCAGAATAACTGGCAAAACGGTGGTACCTACCCAGACGGCCTTCCGCATACGAGACACCTATCACGAGTAAAGTTACGCCACCGTCCTTTACTCAAACATGGTCGTTTACCTCCAAAGTGATCGAATTCTAAAGTCTAAAGGTATAGAAACATCAAAAAAAACTTTGGAACAAATGGAATTAATGCAAGAAATTGAACCCAATGATCAAAGAAAAATGAAAATAAGGAAATATAGAAAGGTTTTGAGAAAAGTTTTAATATCAGCAAAAAAAATACAATACGGACATAGAATTAAAGTTTCAAATAATAGAATTTTTTTAGTAATATTGCCCACAAACTAACATGTAAATATGATTTTGACATAGATAAATGTATGAAATACTTAGATATAGAAAAAACACCACTGACTTCAATCAAATTTGACGCAGTAGACCTTAAAGAGTTACAAACGATTGTTGGCAACATGAAGCAAAAAACTACTCCAGATATCTATGACATGAATACTAAGACATTTAAAGATTTAATCTTAAAAAACGAATACCTTATGGAGTTGCTGTATATTATTATTAATGACTGCTTCGAGAAAGGAATATTCCCAGACTGTCTCAAACACGGTCGAGTTATACCCTTATATAAAAAAGGAGAACAATGCGAACTTGGGAACTATCGCCCTGTTTGTATATTACCAAAAATCTCAAAAATACTAGAATCCCTACTAAAAAAACGGATAGTCAATTATTTTGAAACAAATTGTCTTTTCACTGTCTCACAAATTGGATTCCGCAAAGGCCGATCAACAGAAATGGCCGTAAGAAAAGTGGTATATTATATTCTTGACTTCCTGGACAGATCGCAAAAGTGCGCAAGCATTTACTGCGATTTGTCCAAGGCGTTTGATTGTTTGAGACACGACGTACTGATTTTAAAACTTCAATATTACGGCTTTGATGGACCTGAGCTTGATATGATGCGCTCGTATCTACAAAATAGGAGTCAAATTGTGTCGGTGAACGGTGTAAATTCGGAAATCGGTAATGTAGACATAGGGGTACCTCAGGGCTCGATACTCGGGCCAGTACTATTTTTAATATATGTTAACGACCTTGCTAATATTATGCCAGAATGGACTTACACCAGCTTATTTGCTGACGATACCCACGTTGGAATAAGTGACAAATGTTTAAACAAGCTAGAAAATAAAATTAGTGAAACTATGAATATTCTAAAAGAATGGTTTAACGCTAATGGAATAATTCTTAATGCGGATAAGAGTGTAGTTATGAAATACCAAACAAGGAAAGATAAAAACAATAGGACTAGCTTGACAGAAAATGTGTTTCTAGGGTATACTGTTGACCATACAATAACTCATTCACCCCATATTGAGAAATTGTGCATAAAAATGGCTAGTGCTAATTATGCTCTTCTTAAATTAAAGCCTCTAATGGAAAAAAATATCCTCATGTCAATATACTACGCTTATGTACAATCTTTGGTTAGGTATGCTATTACTGTATGGGGAAATAGTGCAGACATAGGTAAGTTTTTAAAAACCCAAAAGAGGGCAATCAGAATTATATTTGGACTACGTAAACGTATGTCGGTCAGACAATACTTTAAGAAAAATAGAATAATGACAGTCATATCTTTATATATCTACAACAGTCTACTAGAAATACATGAAGAAAAAGACGATTTGACTAAAAACAAAGATGTGCACAAATTCAACTTGCGAAATAATGAAAAACTATTTAAGCCAAAAATTAGATTGACAGAGGTACAAGAACAGGGAATCTACAATAAAATATCAATGTACAACCACCTACCCTTGACTATAACAAAATTACATACAATTGACTTCAAAAGAAAACTCAAACAGTTCTTCGAGTCTCATCCTATGTATTTCTTAAATGAATTTATGGATATGCGTCTCACAGAATCTTCATTCATGTAGAAATAACCAAAGAGTATTATAACTGACAATAACTTTGACATCAACGATATGACTTTCACTAAAGAGAATGAATTTTATTACAATTTAATTTATTTGACATCTTATAATGTATAATTCTTAATGTTAATCCTAATCCTAATATCTATCTATATAATAAAAGAACAGGGTTTTTTTCTACAATCATCGCACAGCCGAAACCGCTTAACATAGAAACCTGAAATTTGGACCACGTATTCTACAAGTAGTGAAGGCGTCATTTAAAAACAGATTTTTCGAAATTTGACCTTTAAGTGGGTCAAATGGGGTCATAAAGGATGTATGGGAAAAAAAAAATCTTTTGTCGCACGGTCACGAAACTTTGGCAGTACACTATGCAAAAGAAATAAAAGAATACATGTATCACAGTTTTTTTAAAATCAACCCTTAAGGGGGTTTTAATGCGGTTTTTTAGATTGGAATGCGGAAACTATAATGTATGCTACGGTGATTTTTTCTTGACCAGTAGATATCAAACTTTGCGTGAGCATTAAGCATGTAAATACTAGGAACTTGTTTTCGGCATTTTGCGAATTCGACCCCTAAGGTCATTTATTGGGGTCGCAAAATTTCCATGGTGTAGGTTTTTTAGTAAAGTTATGAAACTTAGTAAATTGACTAAACATAACAACATAAAAATACATTTTCAGTAACTTTTCAAAAATCAAACCCCAAGGTCATTAAATAGGGCCGCAAAGTTTGTATGAAGTAGGTTTTTTTATTAATGCGACACTGTAGTTACAGTAAAGAAACAGGGTAAATAAATTAAGTTTGATCAAGTTTAAAAATGAGTTTTCAGCATTTTTCAAAAATCAACCCCTAACAGGGTTAAACGAGGTGGTAAAGTCAACATAGAAAAATCTTTGTTTATAGCGATGAAACTTGGTACACACACCTAACAAACATTATTAAAACGTGATTTAGAATTTTGGAAAATCATCCCTTAAAAGGGTAAAACAGGGTGGAAAGTAAAGATTATTATTTTTAAGCTACAACGATGAAATGTGGTGCACGTGGTAAGTTAATGAAATTATAGGTGTGCATTTCACCATTTTTTGAAAATCATCCCCTAACAAGCCTAAGCGGGGTGGTAAAGTTTGTATAGAAAATCTTTGTTTATGAAGTTTCGTGGCTATGATAAGACTTGGTAAAAGAAGATAATTAAAACGAAATTTACATTTTTTGAAAATCTTCCCTTAACAGGGTTAAACAGGGTGGAAAGTGAAGATTATTATTTTTTAGATACAACGATGAAATGTGGTATACGTGCTTAGCCAAGGAAATTATAGATATGTATTTCACATTTCTTAAATCATCCCCCGACAAGCCTAAGTGGGGTGGTAAAGTTTGTATACAAAATCTTATTTATTTATGAAGTTTGTGGTTTTGATGAAACTTGGTACATAAACTAAGAAAAAAAAAGAGAAATGGTTACGCCAAAATTATTAAAACTTAAATTGATTGCTTATAGTTTACGACGGTACATCCCTTTTCTATTTTTCCCCCACCCTTACATGCAGTACTACCGCTGCCGCCCTCTGGCGGCGAAGATGAACATTAAGTTTCGAAGAAAGAATATGGCGAGTGTGTCGTGTTCGATTCTCATCTCCCGCTCTCAAGCAATTGCGCTTTTATAAACTATATTTCTATGTGTCGCGTCGCACCGCGAGTGCAGCTGGTGGAAGTGTTGAATTAGGGTGACTTTGTGGCCCACGCCTGGACCTCGTTCTCGCTCGGTGTTCCGCCTCTCCTGGAGTCGGAGTTCGCCCTGGACGTGCTCTGTCGAGGTAAGTGCTGCATGTCCTGTCTCTCCTATTTCCTCCTTTCGTCTGTTGTTACGTACCGTAAATTACAGTCCACTTTTATATCGAAGATTTCTGTAAGTTACTTTTGGCGCGACCATAGGTGGTCCTTCGAACCGGATTACTCAGTACTATACTCAGTAATTCGGGTCTCCGCCCTTATTGGGATACTTTCATAAGCCCTAATAAGTGATTTCACAGGTATTCATTGCGAATATCCTTGTAAAACCCCGCGTAGGAAGACATTGCGTCACCCACTTTTCTTTGCTGAAATATCAGCAATTTTCGCCCGTAACATTAAGTTGCGTGTTTCCCCGCCTAGATATATTAATTATCTAAGTATTTCTTCCTATTTATGTGTTCTATTAATCATATAAATCAGTAAAATCATATAATATTTATATCATATAAATCTACCCTCTAACATATTTAATCGCGTTCTTACGTTTGGGTTGGGTCGATCTTGCTCGACGTTCGATATAATCCGACCGCGTAGCGAGTGACGCGCATCGCTTACCGTGCGCGTATTCAAGTAACCTACTTAATTTTGCCGCGTCATAACTTGACCTAATTAATTATTTGCTTGTATATTTTTGCATTTTCGTAATAATGCCACCTAAAAAGCAAGCAGGTAGCAAAAGCGATAGTTCCGACTATGAGGACACGCATGAATCAGCATTAGATATGCTCCTAGCTAAACGCGATGCTATATTTGAAATAGTACAGGGGATTTATGATCTATCTTCAGATGCTCATACGAACGCCGTGAAGAGGGAAAGTTTCCTTGACGAATCTTCTCAGATTGATTCATTAAGCAATGAATTTAAACAAATTCTGGATGATTATAATTCTCGTTTGTTAGCGTCAAACCCTACCGCGAAGCCTGATTATAAGAGCCTCGTTGCTTTCGAGTCTTTATATAGCAGGATTAAACGTCGTATGTCTCAACATTCGCCTCCCGACTCACGGGAAGTTATCGCACCACATAAGGCAAGGCCTACACTGCCGTGCCTGGAGTTAATTACGTTTACCGGTGATGTCCGATCCTGGCCACTCTTTTATGCCAGTTTTAAGTCTACTGTTCATGATAATCCATCGCTCACGGACGCCGAAAAATTATATTACCTATTAGGCAAGCTGTCAGGCAAGGCTCAGTCAGTGTGTGCAGGAATTTCTCCCTGTCCTGAAAATTACCAACAGTTCATACAAGCATGCCGCTGGTAATATTGTCCAGCTGGTGTGCGCGAAATCGAAGGTCGCTCCTACCAAGCCGCTTTCGATCGCTCGCTTGGAGCTTTGTGGAGCAGTGTTGTTATCGAAGCTGCTTCGCACAGTGTTCGATAACTACGCTCGTCTTATCCCAATCAAGACGTACGCCTTCGTCGACTCTAAAGTCGCATTGTATTGGATTAAAAGTTCGCCACATAGGTGGCAAACATTTGTGGCAAACCGCGTTGTTCAGATCACGGACAATGTTTCAGCTGACATTTTTTACCACGTGTCCGGGATTGAAAACCCCGCGGATGCAATTTCGCGTGGTATTACACCACTCAAATTAATTTCACATCCCCTGTGGCTCCACGGGCCGCAGTAAGCTTCACTCGATACGTCTCAGTGGCCTCTCAGGGAGCTGGACGGTCAGTCTATTATAGACATACCTGAACAAAAGGTATTGACGCACACTGTGTGCACGCCTGTAAAACAGTGTGCTTTATATGACCTCGCCCTCCGCGTCTCGTCATGGAGTAGACTTCTTCGTATAATTGCATACGTTTGTAAGTTCGCAAAGTTACTGCCCCGCCGCAGCACTACCGCAGTGTCTGCTGAAGACATTAATTTCTCGGAAATTGTAATTTTACGCGCCCTGCAAAGTCAGCACTTTGCAGAGGAATACTCGAGTATTCTCAATAATAAACCTTGTTCACCGGTTTTCAACCGTTTGAGGCCGTTCATAGAAAACGGATTGATCCTCGTAGGAGGTCGCCTAGTCAATTCCGCGCTGGAATATGCTCACAAGCATCCAGTTATCTTGCCGCGCAGTGGTCATGTAGTGAACATGATCATTGATTACTACCATGTAAAACACTTACACGCCGGACCAGAATTATTAATGTCGCTGCTTCGCCAAAAATTCTGGATCCTGTCTGCTCGTCGCATTGTGAGACAACGTGTCCACATGTGTAATACATGTTTTCGTCAAAAACCGCGTCCAACTTACCCGCTTATGGCCGACTTGCCTGATAGTCGCACACGCCAAGTAGTCAAGGCATTCACACACACGGGCTGCGATTATGCCGGTCCCATCGCCTACACTCCTGTGCGCCGCCGTGGTGTCCACAGTGAGAAGGCCTATTTATGTATTTTCACGTGCCTTACGACGCGTGCTGTGCACATCGAAGTCGCCACTGACCTCAGCACTCCTAGCTTTCTCGCCGCGCTGAAATGTTTCCTCTCTAGACGAGGTCCCGTTCAATTTATGTACTCTGATAACGCCACTAACTATAAGGGCGCGGCGTCGTACATTCGCGATCTTTATAAATTTCTGAATGCCGAGTATCGTCTGAAGGTAGAGCAAGAGTACGCTGAGAGTCGCATAACTTGGAAATTCATCTGTCCCAACTCTCCACATCAAGGCGGAGCTTGGGAGAGTATGGTCAAGGTTATAAAAACTATATTTTTTCGCGTTGTAGGAGAACAACTCTTGTCCTACGATGAACTCTGTACTGTCCTCACTCAAGTTGAGTGTTTACTTAATTCTCGCCCGCTGACAGTACTGAGCTCTGATCCCGCTGAGCCCTCCGCTCTAACGCCGAGTCATTTCTTGCACACGGCTTTTTTTTTTTTTTTTGTTATTTATAGGCTTGCGTTTGACCGCTATCTCACCTGTTGTTAAGTGACGATGCGGTCGAAGATGTAGCACGCTCGCCTAGAAGAAACCTGTTCACTCTTGTCTTAAAGACACCCAGATTATAGCTATCCGGAAACACAGATGCCGGCAGAGAGTTCCACTCATTGGCCGTTCGCATTATGAAGGTCGAAGCAAAGCGCTTGGTGCGAGCAGGAGGGATGTCAACCATATATTGATGACGGCTTGCCGTACGCCTGGTCGTCCGGTGATAGAATGGAGATGGCGGAATAAGTTCATGTAATTCCGTCGCACACTCTCCGAAATGTATCCGGTAAAAGACCGATAAACTGGCAACTTTGCGCCGATGTTCAAGACTCTGAAGCTTAGTTTTAACCAGCGCATCGTCACCAATGAGCTTTTTGGCTCTTCTTTCAATGGTCTCCAAGGCTTCGAGCTGGTATTTGGCGGAGCCATCCCACAGGTGAGAACAGTACTTCATACACGACCGGACTTGTGCTTGATACAGAGTTAGAAGCTGTCCCGGTGTGAAATACCGTCTCACCTTGGCCAATATACCCAGCTTTTTTGCTGCTATTTTAGCCTTGGACTCTATGAAGCTGCCAAAGTTTAGGTTAGATGACAGGGTGACACCTAATAGCTCGAGGTGATTTGTCATCGGTACAGATACATTTCGGAAAGTGGGAGTCAGATGGAATTGACTCTTCTTTGCGGAGAAAAGACACGCCTGGGTTTTTGCTGCATTGAACTTGACAAGGTTAGCATCACCCCAATCGGATACGACCTTCAATGCCAAGTTCATGCGATCAACCATGGCCTCTCTTTGAGAAAGGATCTGCTCTCCACTGGTCCGCGAATCGGATATATATCTCTCTACGACTGTGCTGTCGTCTGCATACCCAAAGATACCGGGTTTTAGCAGATCGTTAATATGCAGCAGGAAAAGAATCGCAGAAAGAACCGACCCCTGAGGAACCCCGGCATTAATTGCCAATTGATCAGACGAGCAGCCTTCAACGACTACTCGAATAGATCGGTCCCTCAGGAAGTCCGATATCCATACACATAAGCCAGTAGGTAGGCCATATGCTGGAAGCTTGCTAATGAGGCCATCATGCCATACCCTATCAAAGGCCTTCGAGACATCTAGAGAAACCGCAAGTGCTTCTCCTTGCTTCTCAATGGCCTCGCTCCAAATGTGAGTGGCATACGCAAGAAGGTCCCCAGTTGACCGGTTACGGCGAAAGCCATATTGTCGGTCACTGAGAAGTTTATTCGCTTCGAGGTATGCCAGGAGCCTGTTGTTCAGTACACGTTCCATGCTCTTGCAGAGTATGGACGTTACTGAGATTGGCCTATAATTTGAAGGGTCGGCACGACTACCTTTTTTGGGCACAGGTTGCACGTTAGCCAGCTTCCAGGACTTTGGCACTTGACCAATCTCAAAAGAGAGACGAAAGAGGCGTGTCAATACTGGACACAATTCAGGCGCACAAGTTCTCAGAACTATGGCTGGAATACCATCAGGACCATTTTAGTCTGAAAGTTTTCGTGAGTTTGATTCATTATAAATATTTAATAAAACGGCCTAGGTCGACTAATTCGACAAACTACGTGAGTCCTAGCCGTTTTATTAAATATTTACCATCAGGACCACTTGCTTTATTCACGTCAAGATCGCGCAACGTTTTGCGAACTTCCTTCTGACGGATGCGAATATTCGACATATTGTGTGTCTCGCATCCACTAGGAGCAGTTGGAGGTTTCGCGTTGCCAGCATCCAGACGTGAAGATTCCGCAAAAAGAGAAGCAAACAAGTTTGCCTTCTCTTCAGCAGTGTGAGCAAGTGACCCGTCAGGTTTCAGCAGTGGAGGCAGTGAGGGGCGGCAGAAGTTCGTTTCGACTGATTTAGCTAGGGACCAAAAAGCTTTGGTTCCCGCAGGGTATGAAGCTAGTTTGTTCCCTATTCGACTAATATGCTCAAAACGAGCCTTCCGCATAGCTTTTTTGCAGGACTTGGCAGCCTTGTTAAAGGCTCTCTTCTTGTCGTGTATATCCTTCGCCTTACGGTTTCGAGCATCAACCCATGCTTGGTATGCTACATGTTTTTGCGCTTCCGCACGACCACATTCAGCTCCAAACCATGGGTGAGCTTTGCCAGACAGCGGTGCGTCGGAGAATGGAATATAATACTCCATAGCTTGACGCACTACGTCTGTCACAGCATCCGCACAAGTCGAAGGATCACTAGAAGAGAAGCAAACAGGCTGCCAAGGATAAGATGCGAAGAAAGACCGCATTTCATCCCAATCTGCTGACTTGTACCTCCATATCCGCCGGGTGCCTTTAAGGCTGGGATCTGGTGGGGAATAAGTCGATACAGACTTTACCAGACAATGGTCGGAGCTACCCAAAGGTGATGATACCGACACCGAGTAGCGGTCTGGATCTGTAGTCAGCAGAAGGTCCAAGCAATTGGCTGTATGGCCATCAGCATCCGGTATCCTCGTCGCCTCTTGAACCAGCTGGGTGAGATCTAGGGACACTGCAAGCTTGCGTGTCTCTCTCCCGGCATGGTCGGTGTACTGGTGCGGGAACAACCATTCTTGATGGTGGGCGTTAAAGTCCCCCAGTAACACCAGTTGGGCTGTAGGATACCTCTGCTGAGCCACATCGGCCGCCTCACTAAGGTGGTCTATAAGCCTGGTTGTGTCCTGGTCTCCACTATGCGATCGGTAGACACAAGCATAGACAATTTTGTCTATTCCTGTATCCACCAAAATCCACAGCACGGAAAAACTGGAGTCTTCAAGACAACGGAGACGCCGAACGCAGATGTCGTCACGGGCATATAAGCATACACCCGCACGTGGCCTAAAGTTGTGCTCCAGAGTGTACCCTGGGTAAGACAAGTAAGCCACGTCGGATGGACATCTGATCTGCGTCTCGGAGAGAAACAACAGGTGGGGCTTATCAGTCTCGAGATTGTGGTGGACTGCTATGAGATTTGAGTGCAACCCTCTGATGTTCGAGAGATGCACTTTTAACGAGAGGGAGTGCAGCCGCTGTCGAAACTTATGTTTTTTGTTGTTTCTCTGCATTGTTAGGGGAGTGAAGGGAGGTAGAAAGACGGCAGTGGAACGAGGTATCACTGGGTGGCCCCAGAGACACACATTGAGGCCAAACGCACCATTGGGGGACTAGTCTGGAGACTGCGGGGACGCCCGAGCCCCCCCGGGGATGTCCATCGGGCCCTCTCGTCCGGTCGCCGACCGGCACGATGGTGCATCCCGGGATTTTTCGTCAGTTGGCGGGGCAGCCTTTCGTGAGTGGCTAGCTCACTACTTGGGCCCCCAACTACCTGCGGTCGGCCAGCGGTGCACCGTGCCTTGGATCCCGCTACCCTCCGCGACTAGTCAACCGATGTGATAGCATCGTTGTGCGTCTTATACGGTCCACCCCAGTAGCACTACTGTTCCGACCCGACTTTCAAATGGTGCACCAAACATCGCGACGGAACACGACTAGGTCGCTTGGCGGCGCGTCTTTGTTTGGTGGGTGGTATTGAACCGCGGCCGAAGCCTACCACTCTAATTTGTTACCTGTTTGGCACCATCCGGGGGTCACGTGTAGGGTATCGCTTTAGGGTATTCTCCTACGGACGCTGGTAACTCAACCCCCAATACAGCTCCTTTATTTTCTTTACCCGCGCCTGAAGCTCACAAGTCTGACTCTGTCAGCTTGCTCAATAGGTATTCGCTACTGGACAAATTAGTTCAGTCGTTTTGGGACCGCTGGAGGATAGAATATCTACACGGTTTGCAGGTTAGGCAGAAATGAAATACTCCTTCCGCACCTATCACTCCAGGTACTGTCGTGGTTGTGATGAATGATAACTCCCCGCCCCTAGCTTGGCCACTAGCGATTGTAGAGAAGGTTCATCTCTCTAAAGACGGTGTTGCGCGCGTGACCACCGTCCGTACGGCCAAGGGAACTTATCTTCGACCGGTCGTTCGTTTATGTCCTCTCCCAAAACAATAATTATAGCTCTGCTAATTGCTTAGTTTATTAAGTTACTAGCTGTTGCCCGCGACTTCGTACGCGTAGTCTAGTAGTAATTCATCATGCTTCCGACCATTTTCTGTCCCAAAATACTCCCGTTCCAGCTCCCATCCTGCTCCTTTCTCATTACCGTACCACTTCTATTCTGTTACCTTCCCACTCGTATCCTGTTATCGTCCTGGTTGTATTCCGTAACCGCCGCGTTCTGGACTGATCCTGTCCTTCTCCTATACCGTTACCGCTCCCTACTATCCCGTTACCGTATCGCTCCGCTCCTGCTCCAGTCCCGCTCCTATATCGTTACCATTACGCTCCTATCCTGTAACTCTCGCGCTTATCCCATTTCCATGCCCATCTTATCCCGTTATCATCCCGTTCCGCTCCCAATCCTAATTACCGAAGTTGATAGCCCTATCTTTAAAAACATAAACTCTCATTCCTTTTGTCCGCTCTCGTAATGATCCCCTTATAGAACTTACATACCAAACAGCTTCATAGGTTTTTGGTTTTCGAGGTGTGATGTGTGTGTGTGTGTGTGTCTGTGTCTGAGGGAGTGGATTATTTTTATATTTAGATATATACATTTTAGCAAGTTCTTTTAGGGATGTTTAAAAATTGGTGAAAAATGTGTTATAGTTTCTTTGACCGAGTATACGTATCAAATGTCATCGTTCAGTTTAAAAAACATATTACGGGACCACGGAGGCCGGGTGGAAATAACACGGGTGGGATTTCCATCGGGGGGAAATGCCATGGACCCTTTACGATTCGTACGCAAAACTGACGGTGACGGTGCGCCGCGGTGCCACGCTAGCCGCCGCGGCCGTTCCGGGCCCGGTACGGTGTTGCTATGCTTTTTGTTCGTCTATACCAGCAGTTACTAATAGTTGTTCCACGGAACCCTAGGGTTCCAAGAATTGCCGACGCTGGCCAGCATTTTTATCGATATACTGACCCGCGCAAAAGTGCTGAATCAATTTCGATAAAATTTATATGGGACCACCTCTGAAGTATGACCAAACAAAAAAAGAATTATCAAAATCAAATTATAATTGGCGGAGTAATCGCGTAACAAACATAGAAAAAAACAGAACCTCCTCCTTTTTTAAAGTCGGTTACAAATATGAGTTGGGGTTCCGCCAAAATTAGGTACATAATTTAGTGTTCCATAGCTAAAAAAAATTGGGAACCGCTAGATAAAATTCCTCTACTACTTTCCAAGGCGACATAATCGCATCAGCAAAAAAGCGTTTTGCAAACTGATCAAAAAAAAGCTCCAGCTCGTAGTGCAGGTCCAGCGCCATGTCCATAAAACCCGTCACCGCGAGTAAAAAAAAACGCCCCTTGATAAGACGTGCTATCTATGGGTGGCTCGATTTAAACAGCTAATTTGCCTTGCAACGGTACTCAACGTTATACCACTCCACCAGCCACCGCCACCGGCACCGCCAATAGTCGCCGCGATCTCGCAGTGTAAACTCGCCCCTGATGAAGAGCATCGGACATGCTCGAAACCTAGGTCGACTAATTCGACAAACTACGTGAGTCCTAGCCGTTTTATTAAATATTTATAATTTATAATTATAATGAATCAAACTCACGAAAACTTTCATACCAAAATTTGCTAATCGGTAGGTACTCAACGTTGTTAAATTGCGTAATAATTCCAGTTTTCGTAAACCAATATTTATAAAACAAAGTTTGTTATGTAGCCTAGGACTCCACAAAACATTTTTTAGAATACCATCATGTGAACCAATACCTTAGTTCTACAAACTCTGAAGGTAAGTGATAAACCAGTATAAGCTGAGCCATGTGCACAAAGGGTCCGGTATGTTCCGTGGTTCAACTTATAGTGGACACCTATATTTTTTCCTAAATTCCGTCATAACTTCAATATTACTGGACCGATTTTGATGAAACAAAGCCTATGTGTAGCGCCGGACTCCACAGAATATATTTCAAAAAACTGCATTCAAATTCGTGCCCTAGTTTCTGAGTTTATCCCGGACAGACAGACAGACAGACAGACAGACAAAAATTTTAAAAATTGTATTTTTGGGTTCTGTTGCTACCATATACTCCTAAAAAAATTGATTTTCAAAAATATCTTCAATGTACAGTAACCGCTTCGTTACAGTTTTATTATAAGTATAGATTTCCATACTTATTTATTTACCGCACCGCTTTATGTATGTTATATATTTATTAATTTTCCCGCTTCGCCGTGACTCTACGGAATTTAATTTTGCTTATTATCATATTCTTACCCGCGCGTTGAGCGTGTTAGAAATGACATTTTTGACATGACGTTTTTAATGACTTTATGACATGACATTTTCGACTTGATGTTTTTGACATGTTTGACGTTTGACACTTGGTGGCCGATTGCGAACTACATAATATTTCTTATCAAAAGTAAGACTCTTTGTGGTAATGGTACCAGAATAAAAGTAATTTAGTGTGCAAACACTATTAAAAATAAGAATACAATTTGCTATTTTAATTATTTTTACGACCATTTCGTTTAATGATTATTTTGAAAGTTGATAATCTCTTGTTTGAACAATGGGAAAGTTCTAAACTAGAATTTATCTGTTTGCATTGGTATGATATTTAAACTGTTGTTAAATGAATTTATGGTTTGTAATACTGATAACTTTAAATATAATGTTTCATAGGTATCATTTTTATATTATAAGTTCCATACTTATTTATTTACCGCACCGCTTTATGTATGTTATATATTTATTAATTTTCCCGCTTCGCCGTGACTCTACGGAATTTAATTTTGCTTATTATCATATTCTTACCCGCGCGTTGAGCGTGTTAGAAATGACATTTTTGACATGACGTTTTTAATGACTTTATGACATGACATTTTCGACTTGATGTTTTTGACATGTTTGACGTTTGACACTTGGTGGCCGATTGCGAACTACATAATATTTCTTATCAAAAGTAAGACTCTTTGTGGTAATGGTACCAGAATAAAAGTAATTTAGTGTGCAAACACTATTAAAAATAAGAATACAATTTGCTATTTTAATTATTTTTACGACCATTTCGTTTAATGATTATTTTGAAAGTTGATAATCTCTTGTTTGAACAATGGGAAAGTTCTAAACTAGAATTTATCTGTTTGCATTGGTATGATATTTAAACTGTTGTTAAATGAATTTATGGTTTGTAATACTGATAACTTTAAATATAATGTTTCATAGGTATCATTTTTATATTATAAGTTTGTGCTCTGACTTCGTAGTACGTGATGGTATTTTACTGTTTTTGTTTAACAACTCGATGTGTATCGATAGAATATTAAAACTATAACATAAAATATAAATATAGTTTGTAATACTAATTACATAAGGATATTGTATATGAAAAGTACTATTTTTATAGAAAGTCTGTGTCTTGACATAGTGGTAGGTTATAGTACTTTGCTGATGATGATATATTTGACTTGATTTATGTTCATAGAATATATAAACGACTGTGTAAAATATGATTATAATTTGTAATAATAGTTGTATAAGGATAATTTGTTTAAAATAATGTTATTTGTGTAAAGTAGTTGAGTATTGACTTTAAAGACTTCGCTGATGTCTCATGATTGGTAGATTTGGAAATCGGGTCATGTTTTTCTATAACCAATCTGGGGGTATTAAAAGGTTTCTATAAAAAGCGAGGTATTTCCTAAAATCAGTTCAGTAGTTTGCCACTGGGAGCCAGAGATCAAAGCTAAGTACCATTTACTTTGTCTGCTAATTTTGTTGTTATTATTCTGTGTAATTCTGTGCAATATTCTATGAGTTTCTTGCTTGTCATGTTGTTGGTATGTGCTTGAATTATATACTGATGGTGAATAATTCATGTACTATGTTTCCAATCGTATTTTATCCTGTAAAGCCCATTTATCTGGCAGTTACCAGATTAAGTACCAAATGTACGTAATGTGTTTTACTGTAGAATAGAACATGTAGGTACATTTCGCATATGTAATAAATTGTGTGTTTGTTGATAATGCAATATGATGGAAAATATTTGAATGGATAAATGATAATTTTGGAAATGGTATTTTGAGTAATTTATTTGCATAAAAGTAATAAATCCCATTTAGTTGATGAGTATTTTCTATATTTTATTTCTAACTACCCGCCTCTTCCTGACTTAACAAATCATTTTGGTTAATTGAGCTAGGTAGGTAAATCCTTTTGATAAATAGCAATATCTATATTTAGTAGAGTCACCCCGTTTCTAACATCAGAAGTGGGATTCCTACCTGGTAAATGAAGTGTCTAATTGTTTTAACTGGCTTTTCAGAATACTGTGGGTGCCTCGACGGTTAAGACTACCCTACTACCCTTCGGGTTACCATTCGAGCTGCGAGGGAACCCTTCGAGCTGCGGGGGGAGCCCTTCAAGCTGCGGGGGGAGCCCTTCGAGCTGCGGGGGGAGCCCTTCGAGCTGCAGAGGGAGCCCTTCGAGCTGCGGGGGGAGCCCTTCGAGCTGCGGGGGGAGCCCTTCGAGCTGCGGGGGGAGCCCTTCGAGCTGCGGGGGGAGCCCTTCGAGCTGCGGGGGGAGCCCTTCGAGCTGCGGGGGGAGCCCTCCAAGCTGCGGCCGCCATACGCGGTGCGGCGCCATACGCGGTGCGGCGCCATACGCGGTGCGGCGCCATACGCGGTGCGGCGCCATACGCGGTGCGGCGCCATACGCGGTGCGGCGCCATACGCGCTGCGGTGCCCTACGCACTACGACCACTCTTCGAGCTACGGCTACTCGTGGCTCCTGGGAAGAAGTTCGGCTGGAGCAGTATAACAATGGTTGTTAAAGCTGGTAAGGCCTTTAAAGGCTCTGCACTATTACGGTTAGGATCGTGGAACATTTTAGAGGATAGATCTTGGCAGAACTTTTGCATAAAGTTTAGACTGTCTCGAAGTGTAAAATCGTAACGAAAAAAAAAAAATTTAGAATGTTTTAACGTATTTATTAGTTAATGTAGATAACTAATTTACGGAATTATAATAATTGATAGTGTATTTAGCATTACATCGTTAATGATGCGATATTTCAACAGCACCATAACTTCTGCCTCTGAATTAACATCTTCGTTCAGTGTTCTGACCTAAATATCACAATTTCTAAGTTATACCTACTCACAATGACTTTTAAAAAATATCTTTTAATACTAAAATGCTAATTGCAGTATAATAAGTCTTTTGCAAAATGCATTGGTAAACTTTTATAGAAAATTGTTCTTTTGATTGAAGATAGATTACTTTTTAAGCTTCAACTTTGTTCAGTGTTCTTCTTCTGACCTAAATACCACAACTTACTTATGATGACATACTTACTTAACAATGATTTTTATAAAAAAATCGTTTGATACTGATGCTAATTGCAGCATTAATGTAAATTGTGCTTTTTATATTGATTGAAGATAAAGATTGCTTATTTTATTCAGAGCTTCTAATTGGGACATTAAGCTATACAACAACCTGATATGGAACTCTTATTGTACAATGGCTAAAAAAGATCTTTTATTTATAATTGACATCTTTGTTCAGTGTTGTTTTTCTGACCTAAATATCACAACTTACTTATGATGACATACCTACTTACAATGTTTTTTTATAACCTTTGTACCAAAAAGCATTGGTTACCGTGTTTACATAAAATTGTATCTTTTTATATTGACTGAAGCTAAACTTACTTTTTTTATTCTGAGCTTCTTATTGGGACATTATACTAAACAAAAACAACACCCTGATACAGAAGACATATTGTACACTAGCTGATGCCCGCGACTTCGTCCGCGTAGTGGAGTATTCATCCTGCATCCGAACATTTTTCGTCCCATCATATTCACATTCCAGTTCCCGTCTCGCTCCTATCTCGTTACCGTACCTTACCGCTTCTGTTCTGTTACCTTCCCACTCCCACCCCGTTATCTTTCCACTCCTATAGCGTTACCGTAATGCTCTGGTCCTGATTCCGTCCCGCTCCTATATCATTATCGTCCTACTCTGCTACCAATCATATTCCGATCCTAACCCTTTATCGTCCTCCCTAGCGAACCTCCTACCGTGTTATAGTTCCCCTCCTATACCGTTATCATCCCCTTTTTGTCCCTTTGTAATCCCACTCCGGTCCCGATATAATTACCAAATTTTTCGGCTCTTACTTCATTTGTGAGTCATGTATTTATAGTTTTTTGCCCAAGTATCAAACGTACAAAACGCTAGCGTAGTAGTTTGAAACATATTACAGACTATAGAAACCGGGTGGAAATGAAACGTCGGGGAGGAACCGCCACGGACCATTTATGATTCGTAATACCAGTAATACGTACAAACGGACGGACGGTGCGGCGCGCGTGGTCTCGGTCCGGGTTTGTAATCATTTATATGAGTTTGCGGTGCGGCGGCAGCGCCGGTCCGGCGCCATGTACATACATGAAGCCTGAGTTACAGAAATCTTTGAAACCTAAGTCTCCTATTTACATATACATAGCTGTTGCCCGCGACTTTGTACGCTTAATAAAATCATTCATTTTGCTCCTGGCTATTTCCGGCTGCTCTCGCTTCTATGCCGATTTTGTCCTGCTTCTATCCCAATCCTAACCCGAATTCATCTCGTTTCTATTCCGATCTTTTTCAGCTCTTATCTCGTTTTAAATAGACAGAATACCTACTTACATTATAAACATATATTTTCTTTACAAATTTTATCATCCGTTTAAATCTATCAGGGGATGGTATTCAAAACAATCGTAATAATACATGTGTCAATAGTTTTTTTCACGATTAAGTATATGTAAGTATTTTGGCTAAAAGTCAATCGTCGTAGCTCCAGAAAAAATATTGTATGTCGCAGGGAAATGAGGATACCAGGGATTTCTCGAAATCTCTAGGGATACGACGTACAGTTTTAATAAATAGGCTCTCGCCAAAACTCTTGCTTCGTCATCCCTTCGCTTCACTTGCGCACTCGACCATCACTCCACTCGGGAGGTCGCCGGCTCGCTACGCTCGCCACCTCTCCCCCTCGCTTCGTTCTGGCCTTGCGCACTCGTTCTGCTCAGGAACTCCTTGCGAGCTCCTGGCTCCGCGCTTTTTATATACACTCTAGGGGTAAATGCTAGTCGGACCGCGGAGAAGTGGTCCTTACCATACATGATTATACCATGATTTTGTCGTATCCCTAGGAATATCGCGAAATCCCAGATATCCTCATTTCCCTGCGACACGTACGGTCAATGACAAAAGTTGCTGAATATTTGTAAATCTTCGATTTACTACACCTTTAGTATTTCTTATTTTTCTGAATGTTGCATTTTAAAAGTCTATTAAAATCCTGTACGAATAAGGAAATTGCAAAAAATTGCATAACGTTAGAAATCATTTATTTTGCCTAGTCTTTAATACAAAGTTTAGCTTTCACCTTACAAACAAAGGTTTTCCACACAAATATTTGCCACCCCGTTTAGACCTTTTAAGATGTTTAAAAAGTAGTGAAACATGTGCGTATAGTATCTTCGATTAGTATATACGTACCGAATTTCAAAATCATTGGTTTAGAAAAAAAAATATTATCCACCTTGTTTAACGTTTTTAGAGGTTAATTAATATAGCGAGTTTCGTTTTAATTTATTGCTTTTGTTTGGTCTGTATACGAAATTTCATTGCTACAACTTCATAAACAAAAATTCTCCACACAAACTTTACCACTCTGTATAACCCTATTAGGGGATGATTTTAAAACATGGTGAAATAAGTGTTTATAATTTTACTGGCTGAGTACTTATAGTAAATTTCAACATTGTAGCATTAAAAAAAATTTCATACTTTCCACCCTGTTTAACCTTGTTAGAGGGTGAATTTCAAAAAATGGCGAATAACGTTTAAATTTATTTCTTGTGCTTACTCTGTGTACTAAATTTAATTGCCATAACTTTATGAACAAATATTCTTCATTTAAACTTAACCACCTCGTTTGAACTGGTTTGGGGATGATTTCAGCAAAATGGTGAAAGACGTGCTTAAAATTTATCTGTCTGAGTAAATGAACCGAACTTCATCGTCGTAGCTTTAAAAAAATATAATTACATTTCACCCTTATTTTACCTAATTAGGGGTAGATTTTTAAAAAATTTTGCTTCACGTTTTAATAACCTTTTTTTTCTTAGTTTATGTCCCAAGTTTCATCAAAACCACAAACTTCATAAATAAAAAAGATTTTCTATACAAACTTTACCACCCCGCTTAGGCATGTCGGGGGATGATTAAAAAAAATGTGAAATACATATCTATAATTTCAATGGCTAAGCACGTTTACCACATTTCATCGTTGTAGCTTAAAAATAATAATCTTCACTTTCCACCCTGTTGAACCCTGTTAAGGGATGATTTTCAAAAATAGTTAATCACGTTTTGATTATCTTCTTTTACCAAGTTTTATCATAGCCACGAAACTTCATAAACAAAGATTTTCTGTACAAACTTTACCACCCCGCTTAGGCTTGTTAGGGGATGATTTTCAAAAAATGGTGAAATACACATCTATAATTTCATTAGCTAACCACGTACACCAAATTTCATCGTTGTAGCTAAAAAATAATAATTTTCACTTTCCACCCTGTTTAAATCTTTTAAGGGATGATTTTTCAAAATTGTAAATCACCTTTTAATAATATTTGTTAGGTGTGTGTACCAAGTTTCATCGCTATAAACAAAGATTTCTTATGTAAACTTTACCACCACGTTTAACCCTGTTAGGGGTTGATTTTTGAAAAACGCTGAAAACAAATTTTTAAGCTTGATCAAACTTAGTTGATTTACCCTATTTCTTTACTGTAGCTACAGTGTCCCACTAATAAAAACTCCTACTCCATACCAACTTTGCGGCCCTATTTAATGACCTTAAGGGTTGATTTTTTTAAAGTTACTGAAATAATATTTTTATATTTTTATGTTTAGTCAATTTACTAAGTTTCATAACTTTACTAAAAAAACATACACCATGGAAAATTTGCGACCCCAATAAATGACCTTAGGGGTCGAATTTCGAAAAATGGCGAAAATAAGTTCTTAGTATTTAGATGTTTAATGCTCCTGCAAAATTTTATAACTATTGGTCAAGAAACAATCACCGTAGCATACATTATAGTTTCCGCATTCCAATCTAAAAAACCACACTAAACCCCCCTTAAGGGTTGATTTTCAAAAAACTGTGATACACGTGCTCTTTTATTTCTTTTGCATAGTATACTGCCAAAGTTTCGTGACCGTGCGACAAAAGAATTTTTTTTCCCCATACATCCTTTATGACCCCATTTGACCCACTTAAAGGTCAAATTTCGAAAAATCCGTTCTTAAATGACGCCTTCATTACTTGTAGAATACGTGGTCCAAATTTCAAGTTTCTATGTTAAGCGGTTTCGGCTGTGCGATGATTGTAGAAAAAAACCCTGTTCTTTTATTATATAGATTAACTAGAAAGATGATCTATTTAAAATGAATTGACATCATTGTTCTTTCTAACCTAAATAGCACAACCTACTTACGATGACATACCTACTTACAATGATTCTTATAAAATGTCCTTTGATACTGATGCTAATTACAGCATGATGATAAATCTTTTGCAGAATGCATTGGTTGCCTTTTATATAAAATTTTGCTTTTTATATTGATTGAAGATAGATTGTTTATTTTATTCTGAGCTTCTTATTGGGACATGCTATACAACACCCTGATATAGAAGTCATATTGTACAACGGCTAGAATGTCTCTTATTTATAATTGACATCTTTGTTCTATTTATGATGACATACCTACTTACAATGATTTTTATAAAATATCCTTTGATATTTATACTAATTGCAGCATAATGTAAAATCTTTTGCAAAAAGCATTGTTTACCGTTTATATAAAATTGTGCTTTTGATTGAAGATAGATTGCTTTTTTTATTCTAAGCTTCTTATTGGGACATTATGCTATACAACACCACGATATAGAAGTCCTATTGTACACTGGCTAAAAAGATCTCTTGTTCAAAATGACTGTAGTAAGAGTTAAAAGCATATTGTCAGTATATTTATCGATGGATTTACAAAATGTTGTCTATTGATAAACTTGAGAATTTTATCGGCACAAGAATTATATCATTATCTGAAATTTATGATCAGGACCTTATTTGATACTCCCTTTGGTCATATACTAAATGATTACCACCGCTTGTGATAGTTATGTCAGGTAGGCCGAACATTTTGATAACTTCTTAATATAGGTTGAGGTATTGGCCAGAGGTATTGTTGGGTGTTGCTGTTGAAAAAGGTTACTCAAACGAAACATTACGAAGTTGCTGAATGTATGTTACACTTATTTTAAGGATAACGTTTCTTTGATAAAACATTTTTGACGAAGTACTTTTTAAATTTTCGCAAATTGTATTCATATTGAGAATTTATCGGGTATGTATTTATGAAAATAACATTTTGACTAATCTCGATGTTTCGATCAAGTTGCATTGATCGTGGAGAGAGACTTTTGGTTTCTTCTTTTGGAAAGAGACTTTTCGTTTTTCACGAGAAGAAGACTTTTGATGAAATTATTAAATGCCACGTATTCCCACCCGTTCTGCTTATGTCCTTTGGTTTACACTGTGGTCTGCTTGTATGCTGTTTGTCGAACATCACTGGCAGTGGGTGATGCGGCTCTCATGCGGGTACAAGTTAGCATGTTTGCGCTGTGGTCTGCTTGTATGCTGTTTGTCGAACATCACAGGCAGCGGGTGATGCGGCTCTCATGCGGGTACAAGTTAGCATGTATTATATCTATAATCCTGTCCATAATCCTGAATCCTGATACGATAAATGGCATAATGTGACAATGTGTACTTTGAGGACAAAGTAATTGTCAGTATGGCCGTGTTAGAAATGACATTTTTGACATGACGTTTTTAATGACTTTATGACATGACATTTCCGACTTGATGTTTTTGACATGTTTGACGTTTGACACTTGGTGGCCGATTGCGAACTACATAATATTTCTTATCAAAAGTAAGACTCTTTGTGGTAATGGTACCAGAATAAAAGTAATTTAGTGTGCAAACACTATTAAAAATAAGAATACAATTTGCTATTTTAATTATTTTTACGACCATTTCGTTTAATGATTATTTTGAAAGTTGATAATCTCTTGTTTGAACAATGGGAAAGTTCTAAACTAGAATTTATCTGTTTGCATTGGTATGATATTTAAACTGTTGTTAAATGAATTTATGGTTTGTAATACTGATAACTTTAAATATAATGTTTCATAGGTATCATTTTTATATTATAAGTTTGTGCTCTGACTTCGTAGTACGTGATGGTATTTTACTGTTTTTGTTTAACAACTCGATGTGTATCGATAGAATATTAAAACTATAACATAAAATATAAATATAGTTTGTAATACTAATTACATAAGGATATTGTATATGAAAAGTACTATTTTTATAGAAAGTCTGTGTCTTGACATAGTGGTAGGTTATAGTACTTTGCTGATGATGATATATTTGACTTGATTTATGTTCATAGAATATATAAACGACTGTGTAAAATATGATTATAATTTGTAATAATAGTTGTATAAGGATAATTTGTTTAAAATAATGTTATTTGTGTAAAGTAGTTGAGTATTGACTTTAAAGACTTCGCTGATGTCTCATGATTGGTAGATTTGGAAATCGGGTCATGTTTTTCTATAACCAATCTGGGGGTATTAAAAGGTTTCTATAAAAAGCGAGGTATTTCCTAAAATCAGTTCAGTAGTTTGCCACTGGGAGCCAGAGATCAAAGCTAAGTACCATTTACTTTGTCTGCTAATTTTGTTGTTATTATTCTGTGTAATTCTGTGCAATATTCTATGAGTTTCTTGCTTGTCATGTTGTTGGTATGTGCTTGAATTATATACTGATGGTGAATAATTCATGTACTATGTTTCCAATCGTATTTTATCCTGTAAAGCCCATTTATCTGGCAGTTACCAGATTAAGTACCAAATGTACGTAATGTGTTTTACTGTAGAATAGAACATGTAGGTACATTTCGCATATGTAATAAATTGTGTGTTTGTTGATAATGCAATATGATGGAAAATATTTGAATGGATAAATGATAATTTTGGAAATGGTATTTTGAGTAATTTATTTGCATAAAAGTAATAAATCCCATTTAGTTGATGAGTATTTTCTATATTTTATTTCTAACTACCCGCCTCTTCCTGACTTAACAAATCATTTTGGTTAATTGAGCTAGGTAGGTAAATCCTTTTGATAAATAGCAATATCTATATTTAGTAGAGTCACCCCGTTTCTAACAAGCGCATCTTCCCAGAGTCATAGAGTTTTATTATTTCTCACCTTATGAGTGTTTCTTAAAGGTGACCCATTAGGGCGGGTGGAAATGGTTACGCCAAAATTATTAAAACTTAAATTGATTGCTTATAGTTTACGACGGTACATCCCTTTTCTATTTTTCCCCCACCCTTACATGCAGTACTACCGCTGCCGCCCTCTGGCGGCGAAGATGAACATTAAGTTTCGAAGAAAGAATATGGCGAGTGTGTCGTGTTCGATTCTCATCTCCCGCTCTCAAGCAATTGCGCTTTTATAAACTATATTTCTATGTGTCGCGTCGCACCGCGAGTGCAGCTGGTGGAAGTGTTGAATTAGGGTGACTTTGTGGCCCACGCCTGGACCTCGTTCTCGCTCGGTGTTCCGCCTCTCCTGGAGTCGGAGTTCGCCCTGGACGTGCTCTGTCGAGGTAAGTGCTGCATGTCCTGTCTCTCCTATTTCCTCCTTTCGTCTGTTGTTACGTACCGTAAATTACAGTCCACTTTTATATCGAAGATTTCTGTAAGTTACTTTTGGCGCGACCAATAATTAAAACGTGAATCACAATTTTTTGAAAATCTACCCCTAACCAGGTTAAATAAGGGTGAAATGTAGTTATATTTTTGACGATACGACGATGAAGTTCGGTTCAATTACTCAGACAGATAAACTTTAAGCACGTCTTTTACCATATTGCTCCCTAAACCTATATACTATAATAATCTAATCTAAATCTAATCTAATCTATATATAATAATCATCCCTAAACCGGTTCAAACGGGGTGGTTAAGTTTATATGAAGAATTTTTGTTCATGAAGTTATGGCAATTAAATTTCGTACACAGAGTAAGCAAAAAAAAAAAAATGTAAACGTAACTCGCCATGTTTTGAAATTCACCCTCAAACACGGTTAAACAGGGTGGAAAGTATCAAATGATTTTTAATGCTAATTACGATGTTGAAATTTGTTACAAACTTACAAATACTCAGCCAATAAAATTATAAACACGTATTCCACCAAGTTTTGAAATCATCCCCCAATAGGGTTATACAGGGTGGTAAAGTTTTTCTAAAACTATGACTATGAAATTTGGTACATATACTAATCGAAGATACTATACGCACATGTTTCACCATTTTTTAAACATCTTAAAAAGTCTAAACGTGATGGCAATTATTTGTGTGGAAAACCTTTGTTTGTAAGGTGAAACCGAAACTTTGTATTATAGACTAGGCACAATAAATGATTTCTAATGTGATGCAATTTTTTGCAATTTTCTTATTCGTACAGGACTTTAATAGACTTTTAAAATGCAACATTCAGAAAAATAAGAAATACTAAAGGTGTAGTCAATCGAAGATTTACAAATATTCAGCAACTTTTGTCGTTGTACGTGTCGCAGGGAAATGAGGATATCTGGGATTTCGCGATATTCCTAGGAATACCACAAAATCATGGTATAATCATGTATGGGAAGGAACACGTCTCCGCGGTCCAACTAGCTTTTATCCCTAGAGTGTATATAAAAAGCGCGAAGCCAGGAGCTCACAAGGAGTTCCTGAGCAAAACGAGTGCGCAAGGCCAGAACGAAGTGAGGGGGAGAGGTGGCGAGTGTAGCGAGCCGGCGACCTCCCCAGTGGAGTGATGGTCGAGTGCGCGAGTGGAGCGAAGGGATGACGAAGCGAGAGTTCTGGCGAGAGCCTATTTATTAAAACTGTACGTCATATCCCTACAGATTTCGTGAAATCCCTGGTATTCTCATTTCCCTGCGACATACAATATTTTTTCTGGAGCTACGACGATTGAATTTTGGCCAAAATACTTACATATACTTAGCCAAAAAAACTATTAACACGTGTGATTACGATTTTGAATACCATCCCCTGATAGGTTTAAACGCATAGTAAAGTTTGTAAAGAAAATATATGTTTATAATGTAAGTATTCTGTCTACTTAAAACGAGATAAGAGCTGAAAGAGATCGGAGTAGAAACGAGATGAATTCGGGATAGGATTGGGATAGAAGCAGGACAAAATCTGCATAGAAGCGAGAACAGCAGGAAATAGCCAGGAACAAAATGAATTATTTTACTAAGCGTACAAAGTAGCGGGCAACAGCTATTTAAATGGGAGACTTAGGTTTCAAAGATTTCTTTTACTCAGACTTCATGTATGTACATGGCGCCGGACCGGCGCTGCTTCCACACCGCAAACTCATGTAAATAATCACAAACCCGGACCGGGACCACGGGCGCCGCACCGTCCGTCCGTTTGTACGTATTACTGGTATAACGAATCGTAAAGGGTCCGTGGCAGTTCCCCCCGACGTTTCATTCCCACCCGGTTTCTGTAGTCCGTAATACGTTTCAAACTACTACGCTAGCATTTTGTACGTTTGATACTTGGTCATAGAAACTATAACCACATGATTCACAAATGAAGTTAGGGCCAAAAAATTTGGTAATTATATCGAGACCGGAGTGGGATGACAAAGGGACAAAAAGGTGATGGTAACGGTAAAGGAACGGCAAAACTATAACACGATAGGAGGTTCGCTAGGGAGGACGATAAAGGGTTAGGATCGGAATATGATCGGTAGCAGAGCAGGACGATAATGATATAGGAGCGGGACGGAATTAGGACCAGAACCTTACGGTAACGCTATAGGAGCGGGAAGATAACAGGATGGGAGTGGGAAGGTAACGGAACAGAAGCGGTAAGGTACGTTAATGAGATAGGAGCGGGACGGGAACTGGAACGTGAATATGATGGGACGAAAAATGTTCGGATGCAAGATGAATACTCCACTACGCGGACGAAGTTGCGGGCATCAGCTAGTCTATATAATAAAAGAACAGGGTTTTTTCTACAATCATCGCACAGCCCAAACCGCTTATTATAGAAACCTGAAATTTGGACCACGTATTTAACAAGTAGTGAAAGCGTCATTTAAGAACGGATTTTTCGAAATTTGACCTTTTAGTGGGTCAAGTGGGGTAATAAAGGATGTATGGGGAAAAAAAATTCTTTTATCGCACGGTCACGAAACTTTGGCAGTATACTACGCAAAAGAAATAAAGGAATATGTGTATAACAGTTTTTTGAAAATCAACTCATAAGAGGGGTTTAGTGTGGTTTTTTAGATTGGAATGCGGAAACTATAATGTATGCTACGGTGATTGTTTCTTGACCAGTATTCATCAAATTTTGTGTGAGCGTTAAACATGTAAATACTAGGAATTTGTTTTCGGCATTTTTAGAAATTCGACCCCTAAGGTCATTTCTTGGGGTCGTAAAGTTTCCATGGTGTAGGTTTTTTCAGTTAAGTTATGCAACTTAGTCAGTTGACTAAACATAAGAACATAAAAATAAGTTTTCAGTAACTTTTCAAAAATCAACCCCTAAGGTCATTAAATAGGGCCGCAAAGTTAATATGGAGTAGGATTTTTTATTAATGCGACACTGTAGCTACAGTAAAGAAACAGGGTAAATAAATTAAGTTTGATCAAGTTTAAAAATAAGTTTTCAGCAAATTTCAAAAATCAACCCCTTACTGGGTTTAACGAGGTGGTAAAGTTTACATAAAAAATCTTTGTTTATAGTGATGAAACTTGGTACATACCTGACAAAACATTATTAGAATGTGATCTACCATTTTTGAAAATCATCCCTTAAAAGGGTTAAACAGGGTGGAAAGTGAAGATTATTATTTATAAGCTATAACGATGAAATTTGGTGACCAAACACCATTTTTTGAAAACCATCCCCTAAAAAGCCTAAGCGGGGTGGTAAAATTTGTATAGAAAACCTTTGTTTATGAAGTTTCGTGGCTATGATAAAACTTGGTAAAAGAAGATAATTAAAACTTGATTTATAATTTTTGAAAATCATCCCTTAACAGGGTTAAACAGGGTGGAAAGTGAAGATTATTATTTTTAAGCTACAGCGATTAAATGTGGTATATGTGCTTAGCCAATGAAATTATAGATATAAATTTCACATATTTTTAAATCATCCCCCAACAAGCGGGAAGGTAAAGTTTGTATAGAAAATCTTTTTTATTTATAAAGTTTGTGGTTATGATGAAACTTGGTACACAAACTAAGAAAAAGGATATAGTTAAAACGTGATTCACATGTTTTTTTAATCTACCCTCAACCAGGTTTAATAAGGGTGAAATGAAGTTACATTTTTTGAAGCTACGACGGTGAAATTCGGTTCATATACTCAGACAGATAAACTTTAAGCACCTGTTTTACCATTTTGCTGGAATCATCCCTAAACCGGTTCAAACGGGGTGGTTAAATGTATATGGAGAATCTTTGTTCATGAAGTTATGGCAATTAAATTTGGTACACAGAGTAAGCAAAAGAAATAAACTTAAACGTAATTCGCCATTTTTTGAAATTCACCCTCTAACAAGGTTAAACAGGGTGAAAAGTATCAAAAATTTGTTAATGCTACAATGATGAAATTTATTATTAGTACTCAGCCAATAAAATTAAAAACACTTATTTCACCATGTCTTGAAATTATTCCCTAACAGAGTGGTAAAGTTTGTGAGAAGAATTTTTGTTTATGAAGTTGTAGCAATGAAATTTCGTATACAGACCAAACAAAAGTAATAAATTAAAACGAAACTCGCTATATTAATTAACCTCTAAAAACGTTAAACAAGGTAGATAATAATTTTATTTCTAATCCTATGACTATGAAATTCGGTACATAATACTAATCGAAGATACTTTACGCACATGTTTCACTACTTTTTAAACATCTTAAAAGGTCTAATCAGGATGGCAAATATTTGTGTGGAAAACCTTTGTTTGTAAGGTAAAAGCGAAACTTTGTATACTAGGCAAAATAAATGATTTCTAACGTTATGCAATTTTTTGCAATTTCCTTATTCGTACAGGATTTTAAAAGACTTTTAAAATGCAACATTCAGAAAAATAAGGAATACTAAACTTTTGTCATTGACCGTACGTGTCGCAGGGAAATGAAGATATCTGGGATTTCGCGATATTTTTAGGGATACGACAAAATCATGGTATAATCATGTATGGTAAGGACCACTTCTCCGCGGTCCGACTAGCATTTACCCCTAGAGTGTATATAAAAAGCGCGGAGCCAGGAGCTCGCGAGGAGTTCCTGAGCAGAACGAGTGCGCAAGGCCAGAACGAAGCGAGGGGGAGAGGTGGCGCGCGTAGCGAGTCGGCGACCTCCTGAGTGGAGTGATGGTCGAGTGCGCGAGTGGAGCGAAGGGATGACGAAGCGAGAGTTCTGGCGAGAGCCTATTTATTAAAACTGTACGTCGTATCCCTATAGATTTCGTGAAATACCTGGTATCCTCATTTCCCTGCGACATACAATATTTTTTCTGGAGCTACGACGATTGACTTTTGGCCAAAATACTTACATATACTTAGCCAAAAAAACTATTGACACATGTATTATTACGATTGTTTTGAATACCATCCCCTGATAGATTTAAACGGATGGTAAAATTTGTTAAGAAAATATATGTTTATAATGTAAGTATTCTGTCTATTTAAAACGAGATAAGAGCTGAAAGAGATCGGAATAGAAACGCGATGAATTCGGGATAGGATTGGGATAGAAGCAGGACAAAATCGGCATAGAAGCGAGAGCAGCCGGAAATAGCCTGGAGCAAAATGAATTATTTTCTTAAGCGTACAAAGCCGCGGGCAACAGCTATGTATATGTAAATAGAAGATTTAGGTTTCAAAGATTTCTGTACTCAGGCTTCATGTATGTACAGTGGCGGTCAAAAATCCAGTAGCAGTCTCACAAAGCAATAGCATCAAAGTAAATCGCACTAATGACCTTCTTCTACAAAGCGTTTGCAGGCACACACACACCCATACAATGTATTCTTTCATTATGAACCAATCAAAGAGCGAAATTATCAATCGTCTTCCTGTCGTAAACTTTTCAAGTTAATAACTTTTAATTTTGAAACATTGGATAAGTGTCAATCTGGCTCAGTGTTTGAACAGTGTTTAAATGTCATAAATCATGATATGCGACACGTCGGTTCGAATCCTCTCGTACTATAAATCGTTTTTACATTTTAGTTTTTAGAATTTTGTTTGAAATGTCATCGATGTGGTGTTGTTTCTTTATTTTAATGTTTTAACCAGTTTCTCAAAAGATGAAGGTAGATTTGAAACAAGCTGCAATAGAATAGTGAACTTGTCGGTTGGTGAACTTTGTTGCGAGCGGTAGATTTATTGTTACTGGTGTTGTTTCGTTGGATAGTTATTATTACAAATGCAAGCAAATAGAAATATCGATGAAAGGGCAAATATAGTGGCCTTTTATAGAAAAATGGACTTAATATATCTCAAATTTCCAATGAAACCGGCTTATGTGTAAGTTATAATAGATTATGTGATGATATTATTATAGTTGCGTTGTGGTGTAAATTGCTAGTTTAAAAGTGTTCTAATATAATAAAGATTACTCTGTTTTAGAGAAATACTGTGAGTCGTTGGGTAAAACGACACAACGAGGAAGGCAGTCGTGTATGGAGTGAAGCCCGCTGGTTATCAACCAGTCTCAGCGACGTTTTATGGTGGAACAATATGAAACGAATACAGAACAATAAGTGGAAACGTAAGTACCTGCTAAGAAATCATGTTTGACGCGAAGGCATATAAACAGGAATGATTGCGTTTTGCTCGAGAATATATGGATTTTAACTGGAAGACTACTACAATATTTACCGATGATAAAACTTTTAAGTCATAGTTAGTAATAGTAATAGTTAGTAGGTAAATTTGAATGATTTTTTAAAGAAAAATTTGTAGTTTATGGTTATAAGGGGTTAAGCTTCAAACCCCTTTTCCTTGAGAAAATGAATATTTTAAGCTTATATAAACCTTTAATAACCAATAGGTAATAAGAGATGTATTGGTTTCTATTTCTTTTAAAAACTATAAGTAAATAAATGTTTATCATAAGTAGGTTATTAATTATTAAATTACAAAATGTTTTTTAACTTGGATTTTAATAAATTTTCCCTTATGAACGACTATTTTAATTCATGTTTAACAAAGGCTGCAACTTATAGTTTGTTATATTAACAGGGATTTAAACTTAATAATAAATACCAAAAAGTGATCACGGCACTGAGGATTGAACCCATACCCTTATTGACCATCGTATAAGAGTTTACTACTTACTCCACTCTACCATTGTCACAATTTTTAAGTAAACGAATTTAAGCTGTTGTTTTGAGTCGGCTCGGCGTAAAAACCGGATAACTCACTAAGAAGAAAGCGAGTATATACTGTTATCTTTTTCTAATGTTTACCACATGCATCTGACGAAGTGCACCTCCTCATAGTTATACCGTATGACGTTTTGTTGTGTGCGTAAGGACATTATACACACAGAGATAAAATATGCAGCATGCGCGGGCTTACGCCGTGTGGGCGATTATCGACTTTAAGGTGCTAATGCACTTTTGTCCGTTTACTGTACATGGCGCCGGACCGGTGCTGCCGCCGCACCGCAAACTCATGTAAATGATTACAAACCCGGACCGGGACCACGCGCGCCGCACCGTCCGTCCGTTTGTACGTATTTCTGGTATTACGAATCGTAAAGGGTCCGTGGTGGTTCCCCCCGACGATGTTTCATTTCCACCCGGTTTCTATAGTCTGTAATATGTTTCAAACTACTACGCTAGCATTTTGTACGTTTGATACTTGGTCAAAGAAACTATAAACACATGACTCACAAATGAAGTTAGGGCCAAAAAATTTGGTAATTATATCGGGACCGGAGTGGGTTGACAAAGGGACAAAAAGGGGATGATAACGGCATTACGGTAACGCTATAGAAGCGGGAAGATAACAGGATGGGAGTGGGAAGGTAACAGAACAGAAGCGGTAAGGTACGGTAACGAGATAGGAGCGGGACGGGAACTGGAACGTGAATATGATGGGACGAAAACTGTTCGGATGCAGGATGAATACTCCACTACGCGGACGAAGTCGCGGGCATCAGCTAGTAATATTATAATTGCGAAAGTTTGTGTGTGTGATGTTTGTTACCAGGTATCACCGTAACTACTGAACGGATTTTGATGAAATTTGGAATAAAGATAGTTTAAGTACTGAATTGAAACATAGGCTATGTTAATTTTTAAAAATCAACCCCAAAGGGGGTGAAAGAGGGTGGTAAAGTTTGTATGGAGCATTTTTATTCCTTGGTTCAATTCGCTCAAAACTCGGTACAAATAAACTTTAAACTAAATAATGAAACATGTATTTTTTATTTTTTCAAAACTACCCCTAGGAAGGGTGCATGGGAGTTTTAAGGATTGTACGGTGTTTTTCAGTGTATGCTTTATTCCGTGGTTCGATTCACTCACAACTCAGAATAAATAAACTTTAAGATAAATTTTAAAACACGTGTTTTTTATTTTTTCGAAACTATCCCTAAAGAAAGTGTAAGGGCGTTTTAAAGTTTGTATGGTTTTTTTTAATTTTAGTTTTATTCATTCAAATTCGGTACAAATAAACCTTAAACTATATAATGAAACATGTATTTTTTATTTTTTCAAAACTACCCCTAGGAAGAGTGCATGAGAGTTTTAAAGTTTGTACAGTTTTTTTTCAGTGTATGCTTTATTCCGTGGTTCGATTCACTCACAACGCAGAACAAATAAACTTTAACATACATTTTAAAACACGTGTTTTTTATTTTTTTGAAACTACCACTAAAGAAAGTGTAAGGGCGTTTTAAAGTTTGTATGTTTTTTTTTGTAATTTTAGTTTTATAAATACAAATTCGGTAAACTTTAAACTAAATAATGAAACACGTATTTTTTTATTTTTTCAATACTACCCCTAGGAAGGTTGCATGAGAGTTTTAAATTTTGTAAGGTTTTTTTCAGTGTATACTTTATTCCGTGGTTCGATTCACTCACAACTCAGAACAAATATACGTTAACATAAATTTTGAAAACATGTTTTTTTTAACTACTCATAAAAATGTAAGGGCGTTTTAAAGTTTGTATGGTTTTTTTTATTTTTGTTTTAAGTATTCATTCAGAACTTGGTACAAATAAACTTGATACTAAATATTGAAACATGTATATTTATTTTTTCAATACTGGGTAGTACTAGGGGGTGTGCAATAAAGTTCTAAACTTTGTACGGAAAATTTTATTGCTTGGTTCAATTCCCTCAAAACTTGGTTTATATCCTAATCATAATATAGTATCATATAATATAGAACGTATTATGTAATATATAATATAATATATAATGTACCTAATATATAATAAATTTTTTTTCGCCGCTCGCTTGATGGCTTGCACAACGCTTCACCAGAACAATTATATCAGTGCCACCCAGAACCTGAATACCATAAAAAGCAATGCGTAGCGTAGAGACATCAGATATTAAGTCTCATATGCCCAGTGATTTAACTGGCTACAATGTCCTTCAAACTGGAACATAGTAACGCTTGCGCACTATTGCTTGGCGACAGAATAGTTGGCAAAGCTGTGGTAAATTTTGTATGATATATTTTTATTTTAGGTTGATTCAATCAAAACTTGGTACAAATAAACTTTAAAATCTATATAATAAAAGAACAGAGTTTTTTTCTACAATCATCGCACAGCCAAAACCGCTTAACATAGAAACCTGAAATTTGGACCACGTATTCTACAAGTAGTGAAGGCGTCATTTAAAAACGGATTTTTCGAAATTTGACTTTTAAGTGGGTCAAATGGGGTCATAAAGGATGTATGGGGAAAAAAAGTTCTTTTGTCGCACGGTCACGAAACTTTGGCAGTATACTATGCAAAAGAAATGAAAGGACACTTGTATCACAGTTTTTTGAAAATCAACCCTTAAGGGGGGTTTAGTGTGGTTTTTTAGATTGGAATGCGGAAACTATAATGTATGGTACAGTGATTATTTCTTGACCAGTAGTTATTAAATTTTGTGTGAGCATTAAACATGTATATAATAGGAACTTGTTTTCGGCATTTTGCGAAATTCATCCCCTAAGGTCATTTATTGGGGTCGCAAAGTTTTCATGGTGTAGGTTTTTTTAGTAAAGTTATGAAACTTAGTAAATTGACTAAACATAAGCATATAAAAATATGATTTCAGTAATTTTTCAAAAATCAACCCCTAAGGTAATTAAATAGGGCCGTAAAGTTTGTATGGAGTAGGATTTTTTATTAATGCGACACTGTAGCTACAGTAAAGAAACAGGGTAAATAAATTATTTTTGATCAAGTTTATAAATAAGTTTTCAGCATTTTTCAAAAATCAACCCCTTACTAGGTTAAACGAGGTGGTAACGTTTACATAAAACATCTTTGTTTAGCGATGAAACTTGGTACATACCTGACAAAACATTACTTAAATGTGATCTACCATTTTTGAAAATCATCCCTTAAAAGGGTTAAACAAGGTGAAAAGTGAAGATTATTATTTTTAAGCTACAACGATGGAATGTTGTGTACGTGGTAAGCTAATGAAATTATAGATGTGTATTTCACCATTTTTTGAAAATCATCCCCTAACAAGCCTAAGCGGGGTGGTAAAATTTGTATAGAAAATCTTTGTTTATGAAGTTTCGTGGCTATCATAAAACTTGGTAAAAGAAGATAATTAAAACGTAATTTATAATTTTTGAAAATCATCCCTTAACAGGGTTAAACAGGGTGGAAAGTGAAGATTATTATTTTTAAGCTACAGCGATGAAATGTGGTATATGTGCTTAGCCAATGAAATTATAGATATGTATTTTACATTTTTTTAAATCATCCCGAAAGTTTGTATAGAAAATCTTTTTATTTGTGAAGTTTGTGGCTATGATGAAATTTGGTATACGAACTAAGAAAAAGGAGATAATTAAAACGTGATTTACATTTATTTAACCTACCCCTAACCAGGTTTAATAAGGGTGGAATGAATTTACATTTTTTGAAGCTACGACGATGAAATTCGGTTCATATACTCAGACAGATAAACTTTAAGCACCTGTTTCACCATTTTGCTGGAATCATCCCTAAACCGGTTCAAACGGGGTGGTTAAGTTTATATAAAGAATCTTTGTTCATGAAGTAATGGCAATTAAATTTGGTACACAGAGTACGCAAATGAAATTAATTGAAACGTTTAACGAAAAAATTTTTAATGCTACGATGTTGAAATTTGTTATAAATTTTCAGCCAATATAATTCTAAGCACGTATTCCACCTTGTTTTGAAATCATCCCCATAACAGGGTTATACAGGTTGGTAAAGTTTGTATGGAGAATTTTTGTTTATGAAGTTGTAGCAATGAAATTTCGTATACAGACCAAACAAAAGTAATAAATTAAAACGAAACTCACATTATTAATTAACCTCTAAAAATGTTAAACAAGGTGGAATATAAAATTTTTTTCTAAACCTACGACGGTGAAATTTGGTACTTATACTAATCGAAGATACTGTACGCACATGTTTCAGCACTTTTTAAACATCTTAAAAGGTCTAAACGGGATGGCAAACATTTGTGTTGAAAACCTTTGTTTATAAGGTAAAAGCAAAACCTGGTATAGAGACTAGGCAAAAGAAATGAATCCTAACGTAACGTATTTTTTTACAATTTCCTTATTTGTACAGGACTTTAATTGACTTTTAAATGTAACATTCAGAAAAAAAAGAAATTCTAAAGGTGTAGTCAATCGAAGATTTACAAATATTTAGCAACTTTTGTAGTTGACCGTACGTGTCGCAGGGAAATGAGGATATTTGAGATTTCGCGAAATTCCTAGAGATACCACGAAATCATGGTATAATCATGTATGGGAAGGACCCCTTCTCCGTGGTCCGACTAGCATTTACCCCTCGAGTGTATATAAAAAGCGCGGAGCCAGAAGCTTGCGAGGAGTTCCTGAGCAAAACGAGTGCGCAAGGCCAGAATGAAGCGAGGGGGAGAGGTGGCGAACGTAGCGAGCCGGCGACCTCCCGAGCGGAGTGATGGTCGAATGCGCGAGTGGAGCGAAGGGATGAAGAAGCGAGAGTTCTGGCGAGAGCCTTTTTATCAAAGCTGGACGTCATATCCCTAGGGATCTCTGGTATCTTCATGTCCCTACGACATACAATATTTTTTCTGGAGCTATGATGATTGACCATTGGCCAAAATACTTACATAAATATACTGAGCCAAAAAAATATTGACACTTGTATTATTACCATTGTTTTGAATACCATCCCCTGACAGGTTTAAACGGGTGGTAAAATTTGTATAGGAAATTTATGTATATAATGTAAGTATTATGTCTATTTAAAACGAGATAAGAGCTGATTAGAGAATCTGAGATAAGGGCTGACGCCACACCGCAGAGTCATGTAAATGATCAAAAACCGGAACCGGTTAGGATCGGAATAGGATTGGGAGCAGAGCGGGACGATAACGGAATATGAAAGGGACTGTAACAGGATAGGAGTGGGAAGGTAACGGAACAGAAGCGGTACCGTGCGGTAACAAGTTAGGAGCAGGACGGGAACTGGAACGGAAATATGGTGGGATGGAAAATGGTCGGAAGCAGGATGAATACTTCACTACGCGTACGAAGTCGCGGGCATCAGCTAGTAAATTATAAAACACATATTTTTAATACCTACATACCTTTAGGAAGTGTGCAAAGGAGTTATAAAGTTTGTATGTATTTCATTTTAGTTCGATTCACTCAAAACTCGGTTCCAAAATGTTATATAATACATAATGTAAAAAATAATGATATATATGATATAAACATAATATATTAATATAAAATATAAATAAGCCGCTCGCCTGATGGCAAGCACAACGCCTGGCCACAATTAATAAACTTAATATCATTAAAATCACTGCGGAGAGCTGCACCCCGAGACATCATATATTAAGTCTCATATGCCCAGTAATTTTGCTGGCCACAATGCCTTTCAAACCGGAACGAAGTAATGCTTGCGCACTACTGCTTGGTGGCAGAATAACTGGCAAAGCTGTAGTACCTACCCAGACGTCCTGCCGCACACGAGAGACCTAACTCAGTTTAAATCCTAATCCTAATAATATTATAAATGCAAAAGTCTGTGTATGATGTTTTCATTCACTCAAATCTCGGTACAAATAAACTACAAAATAAATAGTAAAAAACTTTTTTTATCTAAACTACCTCTGTAAGGGGTGCTTATGAGTTCTAAAGTTTTTATGAAAAATTGTATTTCTTGGTTCGATTTAATTTTATTTCACTAAAACCTCGGCTTAAATAAACTATAAAGTATATAATGAAGTATGTATTTTATATTTTTACAAAATTACCATTAGGTAAGGGGTGTACAATAGAGTTCCAAACTTTATATGGAATATTGTATTCCATGGTTCGAAAAAATAGACAATCGGTGATGGGGCATGCCTGTTTAGGCAATTTCGTATATTTTATACAGCAACCCATGTTTGGCACGGGAAATACGAGAACAAATCGTCGAACACGTACTTAACAATTGAAGCGAGTTCGCAAATACAGAATCATGATAGATTCGGAAATAATCATACGCAGCGCAGCCGAGCAGCCGACTACTTTTCTTACTTGCGACACATCAATTTCCACGCGGGCGAAGCCGCGGGGCGCAGCTAGTAATGCAATAATGTAAATTTGACTTGCCCAGAGTGACAAACAATATTATAGAGTCTATAAAAAATTCTATCCTATTCTTGAAGTTAATAATTATGTAATTTAATTTTTTATTTATTCCATGTATATTAATGCCATGAAAAAATATTGTAATTAAGACTTGCCTAGAATAACAAACTGAGTTATTATGGTTAATAAATTATTCTATTCTATTCTAATTTTTTTTTTCGACCCGGAATCCTTCAGCTAACCTCTTGAAAACCCTCATCAGACCACAATTCTGGCGGTTTTTAGGTTTTGTCAAGAGGATGATTTTTCCAAAACTTTAATGTATGATGAAGTGCCAAACAACGACTTCAACGACAAACAAACTAGTCCAGTTAACAAACGACGACTTGGTGGGGGATCGGGTGTCTATCAAGAGCATGATTTTGGCAGTATGTATGTATACCGTCCATGCCAGTAACAATTAATGCTACTATTTACGGTTGCTGATACACACTGTCTGTCCGCGGCGCTACCTCATTTGCATCCGACGATCCGATGACGACCAAAATTGGGACGAAACTAGCAAAAGCAGTCGTAAGTGATGCTCACGACGTAAGCGCCATTTGTTCACTTTAATTTTGATGTTTTGTGGGCTCTCGAGCCCAGTGCAACTGTGGAAGTCCAGCCTATAATGTTTTGAGGGACATTGAACAGGACGTTGATGTATAAGACGACGGTGAGGATGGTGGCAATTCCCTACCGTACCCCGTAGAGTTTTTGAACTTTTTAAGTTCATCCGGACTTCCAGCGCACTCTATTAGATTAAAATTTTGGAATACAAAATTATGCTTTTTTGAAATTAGACCCCGCCGAAGTTGTTAACTTCGGGAAGGTTAGTTGTGTAACGGAACTCGGCTGAAGATACTGTTGCTAGAGACGAACCTCACTGAGGCACTGAACCTCACTGAGGTATACTGATAGCCCGTGGCGCTGGTGAGTCAGTTTTCATATATTAGTATTCATCTCTCTCATCTCGAACCACTTTCCGTTCACATTCAAACGCGTGCAGTTTTGTGTGAGCGTCAACTTGGCAATGACGATCAATAAGTCGCAAGACCAGACTCTCTAGGCCACGGCCGTTGATCTGAGGACAGGATATTTCTCACAGCGACAGCTGTACGAAACCTTCTCACGGGCGACGTGATCCCAAAGTCTTTACGTGTTTGCTCCCTGTACAGTGTGTTTTTCAAATAACATGTGTTGTACACAATCTACAAAAAAGTCTCTACATCAGCGTTAAACGAAGTCCACGCGAACGAAGTCGCGGGCAACAGCTAGTAAATTTATAAATTATGTATCACATCTTTTAGACTGCCAATAAAACTCCCGAAATTACAATTTAACTAGCTTTTGCCCGCGACTTCGTTCGCGTGGACCACAGCAAACGGTTTATGCTGCGGATTTTTGCCATTTTCCGGGATAAAATGTAAACTATAAAAGTTTCAGGTAGTCGATAAATTCCTTGTTATTAGCTTTAATCGGAGAAAGCCACCTCAAGCCATTAAAATATGATAGGTACTATAGTCAAAATCGGTTCATTATATGTTCAGAAAGACGAATGTCATGTTCTTTCGCGTTCTTCGAATTTCTAGCGGCGGCAGATAAATTGTGTTTAGAAGAATTTAAGCGCTTGTCTTCATCAGATTGACTTTCAATTAAATATAGGCGCATTCTCTTCACGTGCAATGACAATGAAGAGAGTTCTCCACAAAAAAGGCCCATTCCAGTTGCTTCTTTCTTTTCTTAGTGTATTAATACCGATAAATGACCATCTTGACCTTCTAGAAATCCACCTAAATGGAATCCAAAGCCACAGCTGCTGCAAAAAAATTGATATTTTGTCCAAGGTCAGGCAGTACAACACTCCAGTTCAACTTTTGAACGTATTCCAAGCACAGAGGTCTGTTCTTGTATGAAATACTTTGGCACGGGTCTGCCAAGTACCTACCAGCTCAAGTCTTTAGAGTCGATCAGAAGACGTGCATAAAAGTTCAAGACGACACGTTGGTGGAAACCAGACTTTAAAGCTTAAAATGCTTTAGCATTAAGTTCTCCTTTTGTACATTACTTGTAATAGTGCAATAAAGAATTAAATAAATAAAGCCTGGCACATCAACATGAAGTTGACAGCCTGTCGGTATTCTACAGAATACACTCCAAAGAGTGTGCTCAGGAACTGCATAATTTAAACTTCTATCGCCACTCCACCATTGGATACCAAGATGTAGGCACTGGAACTAAGTGAAACGCACCGCCTAATCGTAGGAAGTATTTTGGTTCATTCTTCTTAATACCATACAGCGAATTACTGTATTTCCTTTTATATATATACAACCAGGGTATGTTCAAATCAACAGTGAATAGATAGGTAGTTATTTCGCAAGCGTAATACATTTTCGACCGCATCATCACTTCCCAGCAGTTGAGATCGTGGTTAAACGCGCTTTATATAAGACGTAAAATAAAGCTAAATCTTTTTGGAAGCATTTTGAGTAACCTAAACTGAAAACAACTGTTGACAGGATAGCAGAGTGATCGTATACTACTATTGCTTACACAGGCTACTATTGCTTAGCCTGCCTACTATTTATTTTTAGCGGTTTCTTCTTAATTTTTATAAGCAAGCGTGGTGCTCACCATCAGGGGAATGATATGCTCGTTTCATTAATCAGTTCTACAAAAACTACTTTATATCACCATGGACTATGATATCATTCATGGAAGCACTCGAACTAATTAAATGTTATCCTGACTAATTGGGTCAAGATACAAATCAATGGTAATATTATATTTTGAGAGCGAGTGTGGCTCAGTGGGAGAACGTGCGTCTTTCTATCCGACGTACCCGACGTTCTAATCACGCTGGCCACGCACTACTGACTTTTTTAAGTTATGTGCGGATTTAACACTCGCTCTAAAAACGGTGAAGGAAAACATCGGGAGAAAACCGGCATATCCAAGGATTCATCACAAAAATTAAAAAATTCATGACAGACATGTGACATTCACCAAACCACACTGGGCCAGTGTGGTGGATTATGGCTTATATACTCTCTCTAATAGAGAAGCCCCGTGTCCCAGCAATGGAAACGTGATGGGCTGATGATGATGATGAATATTATATATTCACTCGTGGTATGTCTCTTGTACGCCATCTGGGTAGGTACCACCGCTTTGCCAATTATTCTGCCTCCAAGCAGTAGTGCGCAAGCATTACTGTGTTACGATTTGAAGAAAATTGTAGCCAGCAAAATTACTGGACATATGAGACTGCGGACAGCGAGAGCGAGAGTTTGAGAGCGAGTGTGGCTCAGTGGGAACTCGTGCGCCTTTCGATCCGACACACCTGGGTTCGAATCTCGACTCGGCCCTGCACCAATGACTTATAGTTAAGTGCAGATTTTGCACACTCGCTCTAAAACGGTGAAGGAAAACATCGTGAAGAAACCCGCTTACGCGCTTTGGAGTTATAGGCTCTGGCCGTGGTTGTAATACCACCCACCGAACAAAGCCATGCCGTCAAGCGACCTAGTCGTGTTTCGGGATGATGTTCGGTGAACCATCGGGGAGACGGGTCTGAGCAGCCGCTCAACTGCCGTCTCTCTATTGATCTATGTGCTCCATCTTAGGCCACATCATCGCTTCACAACAGGCGAGATAGTGGCCAAACATAGATCTATTAAATGTAAAAAAAAGACTTAATATCTGATGTCTCGGGGTGATGAGCACAATGTAGGTAGTGCTACGTAGTACTTGTATGGTATTAAAAGTTATGGATGGCATTGCAATTGTTATGGGCAGGCTTGGCGCTAACTATCAGGCGAACGACTTGTTAGTCTCATTACTGAGAATGAGCAGTGTCAAAATTAGCTAACAGTTACGGTAGAAAAATGTGGCTTTTTCTACATGACTTTGTACGCTTATGTAAAGATATCTCATCAATGCGATGTTGTAGCGCTATAAAACATACAACCAAATTTTAAGTTAAGATGTAGGCTATCAAACAATGAAAACTGCATTAAAATCCGTTCGGTAATTTTTGAGTCTATAGATAACAAACACATAAACAAACAAACAAACAGACACAAAATTCTAAAAACCATAGATTCGTATTCAGCACCCTCTAATTGTCCATCCCAGTTACTTTTGTAAAAATATCTTTAATGTACAGAATTGGATCTTTTCCATTTTTATAATAGTATAGATGGATAATTGCTGACGTATTACTTAGTGCCATAACTACTGCCGGTAAGTCCTAATAATCGCAAATGAAACTATAGGTATAAATTATAGCTGGATCCTGCAGGAAAAGCTTTGATGTTACTATATTTTCCCTGCAAGGTAAGAAAGTCAACAAACCGAAGTTGTAGTTCCAATTGCGTCGGCTTTTGCCTCCTTGCTACACCACAAGTAGAAAAAAAAAATGTATCAATGATCAGCAGGCTGGGGTCTTGAAGTTCAAAGGTAAATATGTTCATTGTCATTTAAATTCGTTTTGAAATTAAATTATGCACTGTTAACGACAATATTTATCATATAAGCCTTCATTATATCTTCCTTCATATTAGCTATGTCGTTCATTACCTATTTCAACGACTCAACTCTCACTCTCGTCCTACCTCTCACCCTACCCTTCACCCTACCTCTCGTCCTACCGATTGATTGATTGATTGATTGACGCAACCCACTTTCAATTCTTATAAACAGAATGTTGTTAATCTATGTGTACCTTTGATCTCATTCACTCGAGTAGGTATGCACGCATAATATCGAACAGACCTCGATTATAAAAGTTACCTGTTTTCTTAATTTTCTGTTCATGATCATCATCAGCCCATCACGTTCCCACTCCTGGGACATGGGCCTTCTCTCATAGAGAGAGTATGGACCATCATCATCATCATCATCATCAGCCCATCACGTTCCCACTGCTGGGACACGGGCCTTATCTTAGAGAGAGAATGGGCCATAGCATAGTCCGCCACGCTGGCCCAGTGCGGGTTGGTGGATGTCACATGTCCTTGACTTTTTGTGAAAAATTCTTGGACTTTTCCTTCACCGTTTTTAAAGCGAGTGTTAAATCCGCACATAACTTAAGAAAGTCAGTGGTGCGGGGCCAGCGGGATTCGAACTCGGGTGCGTCGGGTCGAAAGTCGCACGTGCTCCCACTGAGCCACTCTCGCTCTCGAATGGGCCATAATCCACTCAAATAGTTTTCTATGTCCATATAATATTATTTCATAACTAGGTTTTCCTGCGATATTATCCGCGTGCTCAACAAAAATGCACGTAGGTAGTCGTTTGTTTCCACGGCCATTTTAGCTAGATCTCTAGTAGGTATGAGATTTGTGAGAGCGCGTACTACGGAAAGGTCAAGCGATACCTCATACGTTAACGCTATTGAAATCCGTCCAGTAGATTTTGAGTTGTAAAGTGAAAAACAAACAAAAAGCACAAAGATTATTGACACTACATTTTTGGGTTCAGTGATCTTTAAACAATCGGTCTGAGTACACACATGACTCAGTTACAGTTACATAATAGTACCTACTACATACATCTCGTGAACGTTGCATGATTGGCCTAGTGGCATTTGTAATACCGGCGCCAAGGAACCGCAACTTCACAGCTGCATAAGTAGTGCCAAATAAAGTTCTAGAACATTTTTAGATTTTTCTTAGTAAATAATAACGTGACGGTAAAATCTCGCAAATATATTATATATTCTATATTTATACCAACCTTTATCATCATCATCATCATATATATAAAATTCTCGTGTCACAATGTTAGTTACCTTACTCCTCCGAAACGGCTTTACTGATTTTTACCAAATTTTATATGCATATTCAGTAGGTCTGAGAATCGGCTACTATCTATTTTTACTATCTATTAAGTGTTTTTTTTTAATTTATATGGCAAAACAACGTTTGCCGGGTCAGCTAGTATTTTTGTATTATTGTACCGTGGTGTGAGATTGTTGCACAATTGTCTACCTCATAACATAAAGCGGGCTCCAAGATGGCGCAGGGCTTTTATGCCACGTGGTATTATAATTTGAAATAGCTCTCCATATGAAATAGTACAGGTTCTCGAAAGTAAAATAATTGAACTGCGTTTACACAAACGGCCACCACACATTGTCTTTTCAACATTGACATCTTATTTTATGGTATGGATTCCTTTCTATCTGCTAGCCGCAGCCTAAGAATGATATCTATTTTTGTTACGTTCCAATTCCACACGGAGCGACACTCGTAAACAAGACAAGAGTTCATTGCTTAATATCGGAACACCTACACAATCTGCATTAGTGACAGCCTCTTTGGTGTAATGGTTGGGCAGATGGGCTCAAATCTCATATACCACTGAGGTTGCGGGTTCGATTCCCGCGACGGGACAAATGTTTGTGCACAGAAAAAAAAAAGCACAAGCATTTGTTTCGTGTCTGGGTGTTGTGGGACCATGGTCCTCATAGTGCCTGGTTCCCTAGATACTGGGAATCCTAGTTAGGGGTCAGGATCTGTGTATGTATGATCGTTGGGCGTTATTTATTTATTTATGTATATTGCACAAAATCAATTTCATTTAATTCAATTCATTTATTTCAAAATAATTTCAGATCATTGATCCATATTATTGTTATTAAACATAAAATATTATATAACTCTGTTAGTAGACAAGACTGACAGTACACAGTACAAATGATAGTTCAAAATTAATTCAGTTCATACCATACTTGTTAAACACGTCTCGCCTGCAGACAGTTTATTTGACCCGTCTCGACATTTGCGCAATTATTAAATCGAGCGGAATAATTAAAACGAGACGGTAACAAATGTATGGAACTTTCCATATTACCAACACAAGATGTCGGAGCACGTTATCAACGGCCACTCAACTCTTATCGCGTCACCATCTTTCTGCGCAGACACTGTCAATGCTGCCGTTTTCCAACTATCTCCCGCACGCTTTATCCTTACACTTAAGAATCTGACACTGCATGGCACACAGGTGTCACACGGCCCATTGTCACCTGAAAACAACGATTTCTCACTATTTCGCCTTGAACATAATTTCGCCCGCGCGCTACCGCGATACGTTTATTTGCTTTTCTCCCGTTTGTGATAACTGATAACTACAATGAAGGCTCATGATTATGAAAATTTTAAGTATGTCCTATTTATGATTGTTTTTGGAATACACATCTTAATTTCGACATAGAACAGGCAAAAGGCACTGGATTATTTTGTCTATTTCATTCAAGCATTTTGATCAATCTGGAAGTTTGGCATACCAGAATGTACTATAAACTGCTGGGGGAATTTGGTAAATTGTTTTTTGCAATATTAACCAATCCTTTCCTTCTCTCGTGTGGGTGCGTGTCCAACCCTGGTGTCGGGATTTTTAGACCGCCTGAAAGCCTCCGACATGGCATAGCGACTGGGCTTAACGTGATCCGAAACACGGTAGCGTTCAGCAGTGCAATTCTAATTCATTCGACTTGGTCGTCGGAAGGTCCCGCCACGGAAATGTTTACGAAGAAAGCTTTGTAATGGTAGAAAACGGATTTCATGGTATAAAATTTGATAACGAGAAATCTCAAGCAATTCTGCATTTTAATTTCAAAATGTTTCGCTTAAATTTCAATAACACATATTATTTCAAGTCACAGATACATACTATTTGTACCTACTCCAAACAAAACTTTGTTTGAAGTAATTTTAAAACAAAAGTGCAAAGTAGCCTCGTAAATGTCAACATCGGGTTTCGGAACTTTCCAACGGGTTTCCGAGTAACGTTATTCTCAAATCCAAATTCGGAAATGTTTGACACTCCAATTCGGATATTATGCGCAAATCTTTTCGAGAGCAATTTGCTGGCGGAAACGCTTACGAAATTCGTAAATTCCATATTTATCTAAAAAAAATAATTAACTACGGTAATTATATTTTGGCGGGTAGGTGTATAAGGAAACACCACTTTAAAAACTCGAAACTTTAAATTTAATTTAAAAATAGTAAAACTAATATTTACACTAAAGCTTATATGCTACATTAAAGTTAACGCCCTACCTACCAGTTTGTGTTATCTCCTCAATCACATAAGCACATCACTACATTATTGGCATTATCAAACTACCATGGAAGAAATCAAGGAGTCGTTGTCTCAAATGCAACACCTCTTTCTGCAGAGGTTAGAAAGTATTGAGACGGACCTGCAGAAGCCATCCAGTGCAGCTACCACTTCCAGTTTAGCTTCTGACTTTGCTGCATTCAAGACTTTTGTCCTTACTGCGCTTCAGGCCCTTCAAACACAGGTGCAGTGTATTGCTCAAAGCCAGGACAATGATGAGATGCAGAGTCGACGCAAAATATTGCTCTTCCATGGCTTGCCGGAGACGAAGACAGAAGATGTCGCTGCAGTAGTAGTCAAGGCAGTTACGGAGAAACTGAAGGTAATTGACTTCTCGACTTGTAGCATCAGTCGCTGTCATAGAATGGGTCGCATAGCATCCCCAGACAAACCTAGGCCTGTTTTAGTCAACAGCCGTGACTTGGCCCTTCGCAATAAGCTCTGGAACGCCAAGTCTACTCTCAAGAGCTCAGGCATCACGCTGTCGGAGTTCCTGACGAAGGCGCGGCATGAGGTATTCATGGCTGCGCGTCAGCGATTTGGCATATCGAAGACATGGACTAGAAAAGGAACGGTATTTGTGCTGGCGCATGACGGAACGCGCCACCGAGTGACCGGCCTCCCGGAGTTGGACAGGATTGGTGAGCTGGCTGCTAGCAAGCATTCCAAACAACCCACTACCGCTCCAAAGGACGCCGTTCCGGTGAGAAGCCGGCGGGCGGTTGCTGTTGCTGCCAGCAAAAAGTAGTGTCCCGTCTTTCTTTATCCGGTACTTATTGTTTTCCATTGTAAAGATTAGTTAACTTCACTCTTTTATATACCCGCTTTAGTCGCTATTTATTATATATATATATTTTTTCACTTTTTGGAGGTAATCTATATTAGTTTTTCGTCACCGTCTTTTATAATTTGAGGAAGAAATAGTTTTTTTTTTTTCCATAGAGAATTAAGTTAACTTTTATGTCAAATAGTTGTCAAAGTCAAATCAAATTAATGTCAAAACTGTCATTATTACGTTTTGATTCAGCAGTTTGCAATTCTGTGTTACGACTTTACAAGTTGTCTTTATGCACTTGCTCTGTTCAATGTACAAATTTATTCTTCTTTATTTTAATTTTTTATATTGTTTGTTTTAATTTACTTTATTGTTGTACTTACAATAAGCTTAAGTATCGTTATTGCATATTAATGTTTTAGCACAATCTGGTGGGTGGAGAGATTTTCGGAGTTTTAAATCGTACACTGATATTTTGATATTTATTAATATTACATATATATTAGTATTATACTTTTATATTATAAGTTTTTTTTTTATATTATTAGTTACATACTTCTTTTTTTTTTCCTTTATATACTTATATTATTATTTACTTTATTATTATGTTAAACATATTCAATAGCAATGACGATAGTGAAGAATATATTTCATTTACGTCCTCTTCTGATAGCAGCAGTGAAGACAGTTTTTCCAGCATACCAACTCTCTCTGATACTCTGGAAAATGAATTTTCTGATGTCCCTAAAAATTTTAATGTTATCCATATTAATGCGCAAAGTATTCCGGCACATTTCCCTGATATGCTGGCATCTTTCAATCTCAAAACCTTACATGCTATATTAGTCTCCGAATCATGGCTTAAACCCTGTCTCCCATCTACTTGTTACCCTTTGCCCGGCTTTCGTCTCATTCGTAATGATCGAACAGGCGGTGGAGGAGGCGGCGTGGCTATTTACCTCCGTGATCATATTCCTTTCTCGGTAATTAGTATGTCAGCACAGCCATCTCCGCCAAATGCCGGTGAACATCTTTTCATCGAAGTAATTCTTTCCCATACTAAAGTTCTACTCGGAGTCTATTATAGCCCATCCCTACGTGTAAACTTCTTTTCCTCTTTTGAAACAATCTTAGAAAATATAGTCCCCTCTTACAATCATTCCATTATAATGGGTGATTTTAACACTTGTCTCCTCAAAAATGATTTTCGGTCCCTAAAATTCAAATCCAACATCAATCAATCATTGCGTCGTGCAACATGCATATCCTTCCACTTAACGCGACGCATCATTTTCCAAACTCAACTCCATCTCTTCTTGACCTTATCTTTGTGTCTTCGTCACAAAATGTTGCTAAGCACGGCCAATATCCCGCTGATGCCTTTTCGTACCATGATGTAATATTTCTTTCATATAAAATCCGTCCTCCGAAACCTAAACCGAAAATCATTCTTCAGCGTAACTTTAGTGGCATAAATGAGGAGCAATTTTATAAAGATGCGCAGAACATTGATTGGACACCGGTTGCAAACGCTGTGATGGTAGACGACCAAGTTGCTATATTTAACGCTTTGATCACACACCCATGCTCCATTGAGGGCTATTAAAATTAAACATCTCCCCGCACCATGGCTCACTGATGACCTGAAAGCCTTGATGCACAAAAAAGACGTTGCGAAAACACGGTTCAAATGTTGTCCTACTGAAGAAAATAAGGTTAAATACGCTCGTAGTCGTAATCGTTGCAATACAGTGCTTAGGGACGCTCAACGTCGCTACATCCATCAATCCGTTGAAAATGGCGATCCAGCCAAAGTTTGGAAATTTCTTCGGTCAATAGGAGTTGGTAAATCTCGTCAAGACTCAATTCCTAATGATCTGGACATTGACGCCATTAATAAACACTTCTCCTCTGCATCGAACATTAATGATTTAAACAAAATTACCTCATTGCATTATCTTTCTACGTCCAACTCCTGACTATGATCCTTTTGTTTTTAATGGATTCACTGCTTGTGATGTTAAAAAGAGCGTATTGTCGATTACCTCGAATGCAGTAGGAGGCGACGGTATTAGCCGCAACATGTTGATCCCTATCCTAGATTCATTTCTTCCAATCCTTTGTCACATTTATAACACTTGTTTGTCAAACAGTGTCTTTCCTTCTCTATGGAAGGAAGCTCATATTATCCCGTTACCTAAAAAACCTAACCCGAAATCCTTTTCCGAATACCGTCCTATCTCCATACTACCTTTCCTATCTAAAGTCCTCGAACGCCTTATCCACAATCAGCTTTGCAAATTCCTCACTACACATAACTTTTTCAATCCCATGCAATCCGGTTTCCGTTCTGGCCACAGTACGGTTACTGCTCTCCTCAAAATTACAGACGACATACGTTACGGCATGGAAAATGGGCAGCTAACTGTACTGACGTTGCTGGATTTTAGCAATGCTTTCAATACCGTTGACTTCGATATTCTTCTCGCAACCCTACGCTCAATTAACATATCTCCAACAGTGGTTGATTTGTTTCGCAGTTATTTGCAAGGTCGCCGGCAGCGGGTATGCATTGAAGAAACATTTTCTTCTTGGTGTGTCACGTCAGCCGGAGTACCACAAGGCGGCGTCCTATCTCCTCTTCTGTTCGCAATTTTTATTAATTCTATATCCCTTAACATTACTTCTCCCTATCACTTGTATGCAGACGACCTTCAGATTTACTCCCAAGCCCCATTTAGCGATCTCAATAGTGCAATAGAAACCACAAACTCTGATTTACGCCACATAGCTAAATGGAGCGAAGATTATGGACTGCAAGTAAATCCATTAAAGACACAAGTAATGATTCTTGGCAGCTCTCGAATGATATCCAAAGTAGATTGGTCAACGCTACCGAAGGTTGTATTTGATGGTGTCACTATCCAATATAGTAAACAAGTTAAAAACTTGGGTTTAATACTAGACCAGTGCCTCACATGGGGTCCTCAGTTGGAAGCCGCCAGTCGCAAATTATTATTTTATATATAAATTTTGATTGGCGTAATAGGTTATAGCGGGGGTACACGGATCATGATCTCAAAATGCAATAAAATATATAAAATAATATACCTATAACTACGATCTATGCTTTAAGTAAATATTTGACCGTTTGCGATTAGAAAGTTACGCGCATTTGACCATTCGCGATTTCGACCAATCCATATTTTGACCGTTCGCCATTAGAAAATTATGTGCATTTGACCGTTTGATATTTGGACGGATTTTCAGTCACTTGATCGAATGCGAATTTGACCGAACGAGACGAAACGTTAAGAGATTAAAATGAAAACGTGTACGAGCTATGCAAAACGTTAAAAAAGTAATATTTTTCAATTTTCAACGTTTTCCTCAACTGAATATATTAGGTAATTGGTAACTTTCTTTGGCTATAAGGATTAAGTATTTTTTTGGCGATTAAGACTTTCCATTTCCAACACTTCAGATATGCGCTGGAAAAAATTGTAATTACGCTATGACAAAGTTCTAAGTAGATAAAGAAACCGATAAGTTGGGATTCCATAAAAAACATGGGTGGTATCTATCGCTTTTATACCTTGGGTGAAGAGTAGCTGCAGCGGCGCCGGCGGTGGGCGGTGGGCGGTAGCGAGGGGTGGCGGCGGCGGCGCGGCGCGGCGGTGGCGGCGCGCTCGGAGCCATTCGTCGGCCGTCAGTGCCGCGCGCTAGCGGTTTGCGACGACTGGAAAGTTTTCCGCGGTCCGTCACTCGCGCTCGCTTCGCGGCGCGCGCCGCGTCCCACGATGAACCGCGACTTGTTCTCCAACGGCGCTTTCGTGCACCTCACTGAGCTGCAGCCGGCGCCCGGCCTGCACCACGAGCTCGACCTCGCGCAGTGAGTACCGCCGCCGTCACCGCTCACCGCTCAATTCCGATAATTACAAAACATAAACGATTTTGGAAACTTTGCTATTATTTCGTGTCGAAAGTTTGCAGAAACCTGCCGTTACCTGATTCCGGTGCAAGTCAAGCTACAAGTTACTTGTGGCCATTGTTTTAGAGGCAGCCGGCAGATTTATTTGTTAAATTTTGACTTTTTATGTGAGCTCAACTAAGCGGATCCTAGAGTTTGTTAGTTATGAATTTTTGTTTGAACGCCGCGCGCCGCCGCCGCCGTCTACCTTCACCCTCAAAATACAAATTATTATTAAATACTACCGAGGAGATTTCCGAGTTGTTGTGTAACTGTGTCAATATTTATGTTAATATTACACGTCACATTCGAATGAAGTGCCACTATTATAGGAGAATTATGACACGGATAAATACGTACCTAACGTATTTATCCGTTTCATAATTCTCACACCGCAACGCATCGTTTGCAAATTATAATATCTTTAATCAATTTTTAACCGACTTCAAAAAGGAGGAGGTTTACAATTCGACGGTATGTTTTTTTTTTAACCGACTTCAAAAAGGAGGAGGTTTACAATTCGACGGTATGTGTTTTTTTTTTTGTGTGATACGCGATTACTCCGCCAATTATGCATTGATTTCGATGATTCTTTTTTGGATTGGTAGGCAATACTTCAAAGGTAGTCCCATATAAATTTTATCGAAATTCATTCAGTAGTTTATGAAAAAAATAGCAAAAACAAAAAATTATAAGTTTAATCTTCAAGTCGGTTCTTGTTTTTTTCGTAACCAACTTTCTAAAGGTGGAGGTTTGTATTCGACTGCTTCACCTTTTTTTTTTTTTTTTTTTTTTTTTTGTTGACGCTGGGAAAAATGCATTACGCATACCCCCCCATCGGGGGATGAGGGGGGTATGTGGGACTCCCGGCACTGAGACCGGTATACCCACTAAACAACCCAGCGGCACTCCGGCATCGTCTGTGCGGAGGGGGACTGGGAAACCGGCAGAGCCTTTCCATCCAGTCCCCCGCCGACGACCGCCCACCTTCACGGAGGGCCCCGCACGCCCCTCCCAGCGGGAGGGGCCCGGGAATGACCACGAGTGCTCGGCCATTCCCGCCCGACGGTGGTGGCGAATAGGTGCAATGCGGGAGAAGGCACCCCCGCGCCTATCTCCCGCTATTCACCACCGGGAAGGGGTAGGAGAAGACCACGTCTTCTTCTGCCCCTTCTCCGTCTCCGCAGCGGCGCCGCAAGGGGGTCTCGCTCCCTTGCGCGCTCCGCCGCCTCCTTTTGCGACATCACGTCCTCGCAAAAGGAGGCGACCGCTGCCCAGGCCCCCTCGCCTCCCAGCATTGCGTTGACCACGCTGGGAAGCGAGAGGTCCTGGCCGACGACGGCGACCAAGCTGTGGCGCAGCTCAGACCACGACGGGCACACCTCGAGGGTGTGCTGCGCCGTGTCCTCCGCGGCGCCACAGTCGTGGCACGCCGGTGTCTCCTCTCGTCCGATCCGGTGCAGGTACGATCCGAAGCATCCATGCCCGGATAACACCTGCACCAGACGGAACGAGAGGAAACCGTGGGACCTCCCGAGCCAGTCCCGCAGGACCGGCCCGAGAGCGTCCAACGTTCGTCGGCCAAACGCGGCGGTGGCGAGGTCCTCCGTCCAATGGAGGACGACCGCGTCCCTCGCCTCGCGCCGGACGGCCTCCCGCTCTTCCGGGGCGGGGCGCTCACCGAGCGCCCTACGCCCCGCCGTCCACTCGTACACTATGGCGAGCACCCCTGCCTCGAGCTCCCAAGGAGGGGTGCCAGCAAGAGCGCACGCTGCCGCGAAGCTTACCGACCGGTAGGCCCGCGACACCCGCTGCGCGATGGCCCTTTGGGGCCGAAGGAGAGCTGTGGCGTTCTCCCTTCGGAGGGAGTCCGCCCAGATCGGGGCCCCGTAAAGGGCCATACTCTTCAGGATGCCGGCATATAAATGCCGGCACCGCCCTTTCGGCCCTCCCGTATTCGGGAGGAGCCACGACAAGGCGCCCGCAGTCTTCAGCAGGCGCGTCGACAGCCCGCTGAAGTGCGGGCCAAAGCGCCACCTGCTGTCGAGTGTAAGGCCCAGATATTTCATCTGGGCCTTCACCTCGATCCTGACGCCCTCCACGACGATGTGGGCGTCAGGGGGTGTGCGCTGCCGAGGCCCGTGGAAAAACACGGCCTCGGTCTTATTCAGCGCCACCTGCAGGCCTAGTCGGCGGATCCTTCCCGCGACCAAGGATCCGCCGGCCGAGGCCAAACCCGCCACCTCCCTGAAATCCCTCCCCCGGGCCGTGAGCAGAGTGTCATCTGCATAGCAGATGACACACGTGCCCCGGAGGAGGGTACCCCGCAGGAGCCAATCGAATCCGATGTTCCACAGGAGCGGTCCTAAGACCGACCCCTGCGGAACACCGGACTCGGCTCCGTACCTGCGAAGCTGGCCTGTCCGATCTACGAGGAGGACCGATCGGTCCTCCAGGTAGTCGGACAGGAGATTCCGCAGGTACCGAGGCACTCCGTGGTAACGGAGCGCCTCCAGGATCGTCGAGTGAGGGACGGAGTTGAAGGCGTTGGCTATGTCAAACGACACAGCCAACACTCCGTCCCCCGCCTCGACGGCCTCCCGCACTTGGCCCTTGAGGCGGGCCAAGGCGTCCACAGTCGAACGCCCCCTTCGGAAACCGAATTGGGCGTCCGACAGGTCCGGCCCCACCCTCCGCAGGTGGCCGCTCAGCCGGTTGGCCACAATCCCCTCGAACATTTTACCGACCTCATCGAGCAGAACGATGGGCCGGTATGCCGAGGGGGAGTCCGCCGGGCGTCCCTCCTTTTGGAGGAGGCACAGCTGCCCCTCCTTCCAAGGTTTCGGGAACCTCCCAGCCGTGAAACACGCACTGAAGAGGTCCCGAAACCTCTCCTCCATTTGGAGGGCGGCGATGGCGACGACCCGAGCGGGAACGCCGTCAGGCCCGGGGGCAGTCCGCTTGGCACGGAGGCGGAGAGCCTCCCCCTCAAACTCTGCCACCGTGACTGGAGAGGCCTCCTCCTCCTCCTCCTCCGGCGAAGCCGCCCCCCGCGGGGGGTCCATTGCTGGAGGGGTGAATTCGGTCCTGCACGGAAACAGGCACCGAACCACCCCATCGAGCAATGCGGGCTCGAGAGTCTCCGCCAGCGGGGGACCGAAGGGGCGCAGTTTGTTCCGCGCCGCCTTGTACGGTCTCCCGTACGGGTCCCTGTCGAGACCCTCAAGCATTTCGGCCCTCGCCGCGTCCTGGGCGGCGCCAATCGCCGCCTTGAGGACTCCCTTCGCCTCTACGTAAGAGGCGTAAAGAAGGTCCTCGGCCTCCTCATCTCGGCGGCTGCGCCTCCGACTCCGCGCATAGGCCCTTCTTGCCACCACGCAGGCGGCCCGGAGCCCCGCTAGCTCCTCCGACCACCAGTATACGGCGCGTCGGGGAGGTGGGCGGCGAGACCGAGGCATGCTTGAGTTGCACACCTCGGTCAGGGACTCCCTGAGTTGGCCCGCGGCAGCGTCCACGTCCAGGACTTGGAGGGGAGGCGCCAGCCAGTCCTGGACGAACGCCGCCTCCATAGCCGCCTCCCGGTCCAGGCGGGTGAGAGCCCACCGTGGAAAGGGAGAACGGCCCGAGGGAACCGTTCTCCGGGGGCTCTGGGTGGATGGAAGGATGTCGAACCGCACATATCGGTGGTCCGACATCGTTTCCACCATCTCCACCCGCCAGTTCACGACGCGGGCGGCTAGCACGGGGGTGGCGAACGAGACGTCCACCACCGACCCTCCCCGTTGCCGCACACACGTCTGAACCGTCCCTCTGTTGAGGAGGGACACACCCGACGAGGCCGCCCAGAGCTCCACAGCGGGACCCCGGACGTTACAAGTGGCGGCCGGGTTACCCCAGACCGCCGACTTGGCGTTCAGGTCGCCCAATACGGCGACCTGACGCGGCGCCGCCCTACCGACCACCCCGGTCAGGACTTCGAGAAAGTTCTCGAAGTCCTGGAGGGGGCGGTTAGGGGAGAAATACACGCCCACCATGGCTATTTCTCCCCACGCGGCGGCCACATATCCCGGTCCCCTCTCTAAAAGCGAGAGGGGAGGGGAGTCTGTGGAAGACCGCGCCACCAATGCCACCGAGCCGTCCCGATCACCTAGCCAACGGCTAGGGACCGAGTACGGTTCAGCGACCACCGCCACGTCCACCAACCACTCAGCCAGGACCTGTATCAACAGGTCCTGGGCTGCTTTACAGTGGTTGATGTTCGCCTGGAGGATGCGATGTTCGACCCTATCCATCATTCGGACATCGCATTCTCCTCAGCAGCCGCCGGGGTTCCCGTTGCGGGGACGGCGGCGGCGGTCGCGGCAGGCTGGGTCGGCACCTGCGCTTTTCCCTTCTTGGGGGGAGGATTACAACTCCTCCCCTTCATAATGTGGTCGGCCGGGCGGCCGCTGGCGGCACACACCACGCAGTGCGGCTTGGCGGCCGTGCAGGTGGCGGACTTGTGCCCCTCCTTACCGCAGCGGTAGCAGCTGTCCGTCCTGTCCACCGCGGACGGACAGAGGGCCCGCGTGTGCCCGATTCCGAAGCACCTGAAGCAGCGTAAAGGCTGATCTTCAAGTGCTCGGACCCGGCACGAGCTGAAGCCCACGCAGAGCCGCCCCTTGGCGAGGGCGGCTTTAGCCACGGTGACTGGGCACTCAAGGCGGATGGTGCCCATGCCGCCACGGCCAGGCCGGATGCCCCGGCCTTGCACCGCTGCGACGTCGCAGCTACCTATCGCTGCGACCGCCGCGATCACCTCCTCTTTGGTGACCGAATCGTCGAGATCGGTCACCTCCAAGGTCGCGGACTTGATGGGCCGCACCACCTTAGCCACGTCCGCAATGACCTCTTTCAGCTTCGCTGCAAAGAGGTCCGTGTTTGTGCCGCCCTGAGCCCCTGGGAACTCGAAGATTCGAGCCCCGGCTTGGGTCCGGCGGCACGCCACCGCTCCGATCCCCAATTGGGTGGGATCGGCGTTGGTACGAGCCCGTTTCAAAACGGACTCGTACGTCTCTCCGCGCTCCGCAGCCTCCGCGGTGAGCGTCACCACGACGGCTGCGGTCTTGGGAGGAACCAACTTCCTCCCACCGGCGGGGGCCCTATTGACTGCAGGAGCAGCGGTGGCGGGCGCGGGGGCCGACTTCTTCCCCTTTCCCTTACCCTTTCCTTTGCCGGTCCCCTGGGACGGGCAGGGAAGGGTGGTCGCGGGAGTGGCAGGGGGGGCGGCCGCTCTCCCCTGTTTCTTGGCCTTTCCCTTCCCCCTCCTGACCACTTCCGTCCAAGAATTGGACGGGGTGGAGGAGGGTAGAAGGGTGTCCTCCTGTTGGGAGGACGGCCCCGGCTGGTTCGGCCTCTTATCCTCCTTTTGGGAGGATGGCCCCGGCACTTGCGGCCTCTTGTCCGCCGCGAGTGGCGGTCGGAGGCGCTTCTCCGGCAAGAGCCTGTCCTCGATGCCGGCGAAGCAGGCTCTTGTGAAAGCCCTTTCCTCCACGACAACCTTGCGGATGACATCCTCAAGGTTGGAGGAGGAGGTAGGGCCCTCAGCCGCTGGTCTGGCGTTGGCCTGAGTGGGCCGGGCCGTGGCTTCAGCCAACTTCTGGTGCAGCTGGCTGACCTCCGACTGCAGGCGGTCGACCTTCACCTGCAGTTGCCGCGTCTCATCGGTTGCGGTGCGCTGCACCAACTCCCGGATGATGCCGCGCATGCTTGCGGCTCGGCACTTAAGGGACTTTTGGAATGTCCCTTTTAGGTTGGAGGACTTTGAGGCGACCTGAACTATCTCCTCCTCGTCCTCCTGCGCCATGCGCTCCAGCTCCTCCAGGGAGTGGTCCGCGTACAGGACGATGGACCCGCCGTACCCGGACCTTCCCCGCGTGGTGCGCGCCTGCTGCTCCTTGGCAGCGACACTCTCCTCCAGGTCCTGCTGGAGCTGCACCCGACGAGCCAGGCTCAACTCGCGTTGAGCATCAGCTAGACCCACGCTGTGGGTGTCCGCCATAACGGTGGAAGACTTCTTTGCCTTCGCCTTCTTCTTTGGCTTGCTCTTCGTGGAGTCCGAAGAGCAGGACCCAGCCTTCATGAAGGCCCGCTTCTGAGCTGCCTGTTGGCGACTCTCCGCTGTCGCCATCGGCATCGAGGCATCGGACTTGAACACGACGGAATCGTTGTCCGAGTCCGACAACTCGTCCGCCCTACTGAGCACGCTAGCCGCGGATGATGCGCGGCTAGCCTCCACTACCGACGCAGCGTCGTCGGCTTGGCCCTGAGAAGGGCCTTTTGGTGGGCCCTGAGAAGGGCCTTTTGAGTGGCCCTGATAAGGGCCGTTTGGTTTGCGAAAACGCCCGCAGGCGTCCCGCGCTGGTTTAGGCATGTTAGCCTCCGCCAGTGTTGTAGATGACCCGCAAGAATATCTACAAATCACAGCGCACTTTAGCCGAGCCCAGTCTGCCACTCCATTACGGTGACAGAACTGGGTCGTTTCCAGGGAACACGAACGAGGACGTATGCGCTGTGGGGGGTTCCCCCGACTGCTTCACCTGCTTCAACCAGGGTTGACTTCCGGTGAGGGAACTCCTCAACGGTGAATAGTACAGACACAACATTTCGTAAATGGATTTAACCATAATAGCTTGTTCTAAATTCCATCATGACATGGCAGATACACCCAGGATTGACTTCCGGCGAGGGAACTTCTCAACATAGATATAGGACAGACATGAATTTTATTCTTACATGCATTTAATTGTGATAGCCCGTTTTAAACTTCGTCATGATGTGGCTTCTAGATCATAAAAGCTTGTCTTTAAAAACTTTTTAAATTAATTTAATTGAAACTTGTTTTTCACTAAAAAGGGTAAAATAAATTATTTTTCAAAAAAAAACTAAACCTACTTTAAAACCACAAATGGCACTAAAAAGTAAAAAATAAATTAATATAATTATCATAAGCGCTACCCACTCATATATTTGAAGTCGGTGCCAGCCAAGTCTAAAAGGTAGTAGGTAGATACTACCTACAAGTAGTACTTACTATATACATAATATTTATCGGGGGGGGTTAAATGGGGGCCAAGTTAGTATGAAAAAAAGTAAGTAGATTATCCTGAAATCTTTAAACTCAGAATAAGTTTATATAACTAAAAATTAACGAATACGGGTCCAATATTTTTTGATATTTAACTTCTTTAAGCGAGGAAGATAGACAAAATGTAAAATTAGTATGAATTTAAAACGCTGTTTACACTATGAAAATAAATTAAATGCATACAAGTAAATTTATATTTAAATTAAAAATATCATGATAGAAATATAACTTCAGCGTTTTTAGTAACTCTTAGAAAACAACTCGCAGACTTTACATGAAAAGAATAATAATTATTTCAACTTTTGAAAATTCATTAATGCAATTGAAACTAGATGGCACTAGGGGTCGCTAAAACATGCAAACGATTTTTTTATGTAGTGCACCACACACGGTGAATATAAATAAAACATCTTTTTTAAATTTGTTTAGTTTGACGTTACCTGCTTTTTTATGGTACTGAGTGATGAGACTAGCAAGTCGTTCGCCTGATGGTATGGGCTACGCCTGCCCATAGCAATAGCAGTGCCACCCAGATCTGAGTCATTGTCTTGACATCAGCTGATATCGAGTCTCATATGCCCAGTAATTACGCTGGCTACAATCCCCTTCAAACGGAAACACAGTAATGCTTGCGCACTACGGCTTGGAGGCAGAATAACTGGCAAAACGGTGGTACCTACCCAGACGGCCTTCCGCATACGAGACACCTATCACGAGTAAAGTTACGCCACCGTCCTTTACTTAAACATGGTCGTTTACCTCCAAAGTGATCGAATTTTTTTTTTCGACCCGGAATCCTTCAGCTAACCTCTTGAAAACCCTCATCAGGCCACAATTCTGGCGGTTTTTAGGTTTTGTCAAGAGGATGATTTTGCCAAAACTTTAATGTATGATGAAGTGCCAAACAACGACTTCAACGACAAACAAACTGGTCCAGTTAACAAATGACGACTTGGTGGGGGATCGGGTGTCTATCAGGAACATGATTTTGGCAGTATGTATGTACACCGTCCATGTCAGTTACAATGAATGCTACTATTTACGGTTGCTGATACACACTGTCTGTCCGCGGCGCTACCTCATTTGCGTTTCTCACAACAGTGAACTGTTCCTCAGAACAACGATGGTATCAAACACTTTCCACAACTTTCCACGTAGCCTGCAAAGCAAGGCGCCTTCTGAATGACGACCAAAATTGGGACGAAACTAGCAAAAGCAGTCGTAAGTGATGCTCACGACGTATGCGCCATTTGTTTGCTTTAATTTTGGTGTTTTGTGGGCCCAGTGCAACTGTGGAAATCCAGCCTATAATGTTTTGAGGGACATTGAACATGACGTTGATGTATAAGACGACGGTGAGGATGGTGGCAATTCACTACCGTACCCCGTAGAGTTTTTGAACTCTTTGAGTCCATCCGGACTTCCAGCGCACTCTATTAGATTAAAAATTTGTAATACAAAATTATGTATTTTTGAAATTAGACCCCGTCGAAGTTGTTAACTTCGGGGAGGTTAGTTGTGTAACAGAACTCGGCTGAAGATACTGTCGCTAGAGACGAACCTCACTGAGGCACTGAACCTCACTGAGGTATACTGATAGCCCGTGGCGCTAGTGAGTCAGTTTTCATATATTAGTATTCATCTCTCTCATCTCGAACCACTTTCCGTTCACATTCAAACGCGTGCAGTTTTGTGTGAGCGTCAGCTTTGCAATGACGATCAATAAGTCGCAAGACCAGACTCTCTAGGCCACGGCCGTTGATCTGAGGACAGGATATTTCTCACAGAGACAGCTGTACGAAACCTTCTCACGGGCGACGTGATCCCAAAGTTTTTACGTGTTTGCTCCCTGTACAGTGTGTTTTTCAAATAACATGTGTTGTACACAATCTACAAAAAAGTCTCTACATCAGCGTTAAACGAAGTCCACGCGAACAAAGTCGCGGGCAACAGCTAGTACTTAATAAAGGTTAAAAAATATTTTTTGCAGGCCATGCAACATCTTTATAAAACGTTTTTAAATACAAATAATTTATTTTTACTAACATGTGAGAGTTTGGCCACTATTTGAATAATTAAATCGTTATGTGAAGCTACACGCTTACACATTTGTTGCTACTTAATTTATTATTAAAAGCTTGAAAATCAGGTACCTCATACAATTCAAAGGCGTTGGCTACACATTTTGGACTAGAGACTTGCACTATTTTAACATAATAATCGATCTGCACTACCAAATATGCAACAATTATAAAATAGGTTAGAAATTAAACGGAATCGTAACAACTCAAAAAAATATAACATAATCACGATAACTAAAGAGGGTAGTTGGGTCAATATGTTGAGTAGACAGGAGCGGGCGCGGGCGGTGGCGCTCGGTCGCGTGGTGGTGCGCCAGCGTGATTCGCAGCTAAGAAACTAGTGATGGGGTACGCGTTGTCGACAAAATGAAACCCGCTGATTTCGAGACGATTATTGATGTTTCGCTTTGCATATCGCCGGTGCTACTGTCTTTAATAGGTTTTATTTAAGCCTAAGCTTTAGTTCAAGAAAAAAATTAGGCCAGCTTCGGTCTCACACTTGATAATAATGATCGACGTTAAATCTTAAATAAATTATTTTTCAAAAAAAACTAAACCGACTTCAAAACCACAAATGGCACTCAAAAGTAAAAAATAAATTAATATAATTATCATAAGCGCTACCCACTCATATATTTGAAGTCGGTGCCAGCCAAGTCTAATAGGTAGTAGATAAATACTATGTATATAGTAAGTACTACTTGTAGGTAGTATTTATCTACTACCTTTTAGACTTGGCTGGCACCGACTTCAAATATATGAGTGGGTAGCGCTTATGATAATTATATTAATTTATTTTTTACTTTTGAGTGCCATTTGTGGTTTTGAAGTCGGTTTAGTTTTTTTTGAAAAATAATTTATTTTAACCTTTTTAGTGAAAAACAAGTTTTAATTAAATTAATTCAAAAAGTTTTTAAAGACAAGCTTTTATGATCTAGAAGCCACATCATGACGAAGTTTAAAACGGGCTATCACAATTAAATGCATGTACAAAAAAATTTCATGTCTGTCCTATTCAGTTGTCAGTGTGTTGTCAGTGTGTTGAGGAGTTCCCTCGCCGGAAGTCAATCCTGGGTGTATCTGCCATGTCATGATGGAATTTAGAACAGGCTATTATGGTTAAATCCATTTACGAAATGTTGTGTCTGTACTATTCACCGTTGAGGAGTTCCCTCACCGGAAGTCAACCCTAGGTGAAGCAGGTGAAGCAGTCGAATACAAACCTCCACCTTTAGAAAGTTGGTTACGAAAAAAACAAGAACCGAATTGAAGATTACACTTATATTTTTTTGTTTTTGCTATTTTTTCAAAAACTACTAAATGAATTTCGATAAAATTTATATGGGACCACCTTTGAAGTATTACCTACCAATCAAAAAAAGAATCATTGAAATCAATGCATAATTGGCGGATTAATCGCGTAACAAACACAAAAAAAAAAAAAAAAAAACACCGTCGAATTGTAAACCTCCTCCTTTTTGAAGTCGGTTAAAAATAGTGACGGTTGCATACCCATACCTCCATCAAGCACTACATTTCAGACGGCGAGGGGTTACGGAGTTGTAGAGCGACGTATGCTTCCTCTAATATTAAGCTCGGCGGTCACAGTCCATAAACTACAGGGGACCACCCTCGAAAGAGCTGTGATCGATCTCGGTAAAAAAAATTTGCAAAAGGGCAAACATATGTGGCACTAAGTCGTGTCAGAAGTTTAGAAGGCATCGTTTTGTCAGATTTGGACGCCAACAAATTATTAATTCGACCACACGACGACAGAGCGAAAAACGAGATAACGAGGCTACGAAATCTGCCCTCTGACAATTAAGGCCACACATAGAAACACACCTGCTCTTTTTTTAAACTTTAAAAATAATATTCTAAATTGGTTTATTAACCGACTTCAAAAAAGGAGGAGGTTCTCTATTCGGTTGTATTTTTTTTTATTTTATTTTTATTTTTTATGTTTGTTACCTCAGAACTTAGTCATTTATGGACCGATTTGGAAAATTCTTTTTTTATATGAAAGGATATACTTCCAGATTGGTCCCATTTTTAACCGACTTCAAATTAAAAAAGGAGGAGTATATTTTTTCCTTGTTTTTGTTTGTTACCTCAGAACTTCGTCATGTATTACCCGATTTGGAAAAATTCTTTGTTTATTTGAAAGGACATACTTCCAAATTGGTCCCATCATTAACCGACTACAAAAAGGAGGAGTATATTTGTTATGTTTGTTAACTTAGAACTTCGTCGAGCTGATTTGGAAAATTCTTATTTTATTTGTAAGGATATACTTCTAGATTGGTCCCATTATTAACTGACTTCGAATTAAAATAGGAGGAGTATAAATATTTTATTTTGGTACCTCAGAACTTTGTCATTTATGAACCGATTTGGAAAATTCTATTTTTATTTGAATGAATGTACTTTCAGAATCGTCGCATTGTGGTCCGACTAATTAATAAAAGGAGTTTTTTTTCTTATTATGTTTGTTATCACAGAACTTCGTCATTTATAAACCAATTTAGAATATTATTTTTAAAGTTTAAAAAAGGAGCAGGTGTGTTTCTATGTGTGGCCTTAATTGTCAGAGGGCAGATTTCGTAGCCTCGTTATCTCGTTTTTCGCTCTGTCGTCGTGTGGTCGAATTAATAATTTGTTGGCGTCCAAATCTGACAAAACGATGCCTTCTAAACTTCTGACACGACTAAGTGCCACATATGTTTGCCCTTTTGCAAATTTTTTTTTACCGAGATCGATCACAGCTC